>CM042148.1:101259241-101291442 GCA_023376005.1 Doryteuthis pealeii
TGTGTGTGTGTGTGTGTGTGTGTATGTGTGTGTGTGTGTGTGTGTGTGTGTTCTTTAAATAGAAATGGGTTGTATTGAAGTCGACAAACCCCTCTTCACAAACCATGTTACATTGTTGCCCGGTTTGATTTTGTTAAAAACCTTCATGGACAAAGAAAATTGCTTTTGGGGAAAAGTAACATGGAATAAAGAAACAAAAATAGAGCGTTTTGGACATAATTGTAAAGTTTTTAAATACCATCCATGGCCAGCTGAAAAGGGCTTAAAGTAAGTCCTGAGTTATGGAATCCTTTGTTGAGCGTAGAATGTCCTATCCTGTGTATTGTAAAAGTCCATAAAGGTCCAGTGTTTTAATCCTATGTCCGTAGTCAAAGAGTATCAACGTAGTTATGACCAGTATGGTCGGTTAAGTATTGTATCAACCTCAGAGTACTGCCAGTGATTGGCCAAAAGTTTGATCAAATGGTTCTGATCGAGTCTATAAGTAGGAGTGGGCTTTTAATACACACCTTATATGTGAAAATTCACACACAATAATTATGTACCGAAGATTTGGTACAGGAAAGACGAGGCATTTCTCCCTAAGAACACAATGCCAACATAAAAAAACATGGAGGCTGCTCGATGATGTTTTGAGGTTGTTTTAGCTCAAGTGGGACTGGACAATTAATTGCAATAGGAGGAATAATTAAATCTGAAGGGTTCTCTTGATGACCCCTTAATCTTGAGGAAGAGGAAAAAATCACATAGAGCCAGGTCGGGCGAGTAGGGAGATTGCTTCAGCACAGTGATGTTCTTCTGGCCCGGGAACTCTGGGATATTCAGGTGCGTTGTCATGGTGAAGCACCCTCGAGTTGTCCTGACACATCTCTCGTATCTTCTCGCGCACTAAACGAAGCAAACGCCACAGTATCTCTTTGTAGACATGATGGTTGATCGTCTGGTCCTGTGGCAAGAACTCGCAGCGGACGATGCCTCTCACATCGAAGAATACAATAAACTTGGAACTTTTCTGACATACCTGGATGAAAATCTACACCTATGAGCGCAAAATATTGATCTATGTCCAGCAAGATAATGATCCTAAACATATGGCTAAATCAGTGATTGTGTGGCACGAGTGAGTCTATCCCCTTTAACTAGCACAAAACAAAGGAGATCGTTTGGAGTCTGAGGTGGAGCACCACACCTATCATCAGCTCCTCACTTTACCGCACATATCCCTGTGCTACTCATGTGTGTGTGTTTTGTGTGTGTGTTTGTGCGTATATATATATATATATTATATATATATATATTATATATATATGTGTGTGTGTGTGTGTGGTGTGTGTGTGTGTGTGGTTTAAGAACCAGGCAAAAAAGAATGTATGAATATCTGTAAAACTTTTTTCGTGTTTAAAACCAAGAAACATTAATACAGGCTGATTGTAATGATTTTCCCGCGTTTTCGGCTGTTTCTCCTGCCATTTTAAAGAATGGCGCAATTAGTTTTTACAGGATTTAAACAAGCCTACTTCCTATTGTCTCTCCAGCCATTTTAAAAGGCCATAGGAATTGGCATTTTACACTTTTTTTGTATACGATTTATTAGTTGACATCGTGTGACTGTTCCGATTCTAACGGAGACAGTGTGTATTTGTTACATGATTCGTGGGTTGCCTACGAATTATGTACTGTAGTGTAGTTAAATTCCTAAAATAGAAATGAGATTTTACCAATTATAATTTTTCATATTTCAACGTGACATAATGTTCAGATAAATTTCCGCGAATTTTCTAAAAAAAAAAAAAAAAAAAAAAAAAAAAAACAATAAAAAAACCCAAATGTGTTGAACTATTTTGGACTGTAAGATGTCAAACTTGCATGATAATTCGTGGGTTACCTAGGAATTAGGTACTGCAGTGTAGTTTAAATTTAGATAACGATATTCGTAAATGGAAAGTTACCATTGAATCATAGAATGACAGTTAAAGAATAATTGACAGCAGTTCACCTTTCACTGACTTAGTCGATAATTTATCACTGGCTAAGAGCAAAGCGTGTGAAGGGAAGTTAGACGAGCATATTTTGGCTGTCGTCGATGGGAGCAGACGCAATGGCCATCTGTTCCCAAGTAAGCTATACTCTCACCCTTTTGGGCTTTCGTATTTAAGACCTCAAAGAAACTAAGTGTTGCATTCATCATTAAAAACAAAAGTAATCAATGTGAAGGAGACCTAGTCGTGGCTAAGGGCAAAGCTGAAGGAAGTTAGACGGCATATTTTGGCTGTTCGTCGATGGGAGCAGATGCAATGGTCATTGTTCCCAAGTAAGCTATTCTCTCACCGCGTGTTGAAGCCCTTTTGGGCTTTCGGATTTAAGACCTCAAAAAAAAAAGAAACTAAGTTTGCATTCATCATTAAAAACAAAAGTAATGAGCACAGACAACCCAAAACCGGAACCCAGAATAAAAGAGGCCCAAATCAATCAGAGGAAGAGACCAGGGAAATCAACCCAAAAGAAGATGGCCAGTCCGTGAAATAGAAAAAGACGACCCTTACAACCAGGTAAGGCATTAAGTTATAAAAGGGTCATACAACAAATTGGCAATTAAAACGCCAAATAGGACGCCATACAACAGTTAAGCGAAGAATCTTTGACAATCGCATATATTTACCTTGTTATTCGGAAATCTACGTCCAGGAGCTTCGGCCATTGGACAGGTAAGATATATAATATTGCCATGAATCCACCCCCAGGCAACACCTGCCCTAAACCGATAATAAAGCCTTTCCTATATTCATCTCATACAGGTCTCGTCTCTCTGTGTTACTTCTCACAGAAAAAGAAATTATTTACTCGAAAACAGACTTCTTTATTCATTTGGTAAAATAATAATACCTAACAATAACCGTTTTGATTGTATAATGCTCTCTAGAAATAATAATTCCCTGGTATATTTGGCTTAGAAGAAAATTGATTTTTCATAAAAAGTGGTTATTTAGATTGAACTTACTGGTAGATAAATAGATGTGATTTTGGGAGAGAGATGGGGGGAAGAGAAAGAGAGAGAGAGTTGGTGCCCAAAGGAAGTTTTACTGAAGATAGATAGATAGATAGATAGATAGATAGATGTGTTTTTGGTTGTGAACACAGAGACAGAGATTAATGATAGGGTTTTACTGATAAATAGATAGACATATATGTTTTTGCTCGTGAACAAAAGAGTGAGAGAGAGAGAGAGAGAGAGAGTAGGTTCTTAAAGGAGAATGTTTTACTGATATATATATATAAATATTATAGAGTGGAGAGATAGATAGATAGATAGAAGATTATGTGTTTCGGGTTGAACAGACAGACAGACAGACAGAGAAAAGGAGAGTGGGATTCACAGAGAGAGAGAGAGAGAGAGAAGAGAGAGAGATAGAAGAGAGAGAGAGAGAGAGAGTGAGTGAGAGAGACTAGGCGCTATAGGGGAAGTGTTTACTGATAGATAGATAGATAGATAGATAGATATGTTTTGGGGTGAGAACAGAGAGAGAGAGAGACAGACATAGAGAGAAGAGAGAGAGAGAGAGTGTGTGTGTGAGAGAGAGAGAAAAGAGGAGAGGAGAGAGGAGGTAGGGAATCTTTACTGATAGATAATAGATAGAGAGATAGATGTTTTGGGGAGAGAGAGAGGAGAGAGAGAGGGAGGAAGAGAGAGAAGAGAGAACATGCATTTACATGGGGTTTTTTTTGTGAAAAGAACTAAAAGTGGGACAGACAAAAAAGAAATCATTTACTCGAAGCCAATTAACCTGTCTCAAAGAGAGATCTGTTTATTCGTGTTTGTTTTTCTAAGTTGACTCCTCTCTCTCTCTCTCTCTCTCTCTTCTCTCTCTCTCTCTCTCTCTCTCTCTCTCTCTCTCTCTCCCCTTGAACCGAGACAAAAATTACTCCCTCCTTTTTCCCGCTCTTCCACCTGTGTCAGTTGCCTCACAACCCAAACAATTAATAGAGCTGAATACAGTTGCAATTTGTCCCTCATTTACAACTCCCAAGAATTTTTATTGAATTTCATTAAATTAATTCACAAAGCTTAAATCTTTCTTCTCCCAGAAAAAGAAAAAGAAAAAGAAAAACGCGGGAAAAGAAAAAGGCGGGAAAAAGTATGCAGTAGAGTCGGTAAACTTAATGGATGACCCACTTAGCCCGCAGGAAAATTGACAAAGTTTTTTTTTATTATTCTTGTTGTTATTGGAGTCTTTTTTTTTTAATGATATAAGCTAAGAAAATACAAATGAAAAAAAGAGTGGGGTTAAGAAAAAAAGGAAAAAGAGTGTCGAAAAATTTTGAAAGGAGTAAAAAAATACTAAGAGGAGGAGGGGGGGAAGAATGAGAAAAGAAAAAAATTAAAGGAAAAAGAATTAATGAATGAATTACAAACGAATACGGTGAGCATGAAGGAATAATCGTTCTTATTTGTTGAAGTGATTGACAAAGAAAATTGGTGAGACGCTAGGGGAGGTAGTGTATCAGAAGGGAAGAACGGCAGTGGTAAACATAAAAATTTGATGAAAAATAGGAAAACAGCAAAAAAGATAAACAAGAGAACATTAAAGAGGATGAAAAAAGGGGTAAAGAAGATGCAATCACTTAAAAAGAACAAAAAGAAAGAAGAAAGAGAAAAAGAAGAAGAAAGAAGAAGAGAAAAAAAGTGAAAGGAAGGGGGTAGAGAGGATGTGAAAGAGAACAAGAAGAAAGAAAGAAAAAAGAAAAACATAAATATAAAGGAAAAGAAAAAAAACGGAGCCGAAAAAGAGAGAAAGAAAGTCGGAAAGAAAGAACTGAAAAAAGAAGAAATAAATAAAAATGATTACCTGAAATAAAAAACAAAATAGGGACTAAAAGAAAAAAAGAGAGTCGAAAGAAGAAGGAAGGAAGGAAGGAAGGAAGGAAGGGAAGGAAAAGAATACCCCCTTGAAAATAAATAAGTCTCCATATAGACTAATAGAAAAAGAAAGAAAGAAAGAAAAGAAAGAAGAAAGAAAGAAAGGAAGAAAGAAAGAAAGAACATAGATGAAAAAAGAAAAGAAAAAATAAACAAACATATCTGTAAAGAATAAAGAAAAAAAAAAAAAGGGAGCAAAAAGGAAAAAAAAAAGAAAGAAGAAAGAAAAGAAAAAAAAGAAAAGACTTAACATAGATAGAATGAAAGAAAAAAAAAAAGAAAAGAAAGAAAGAAAGAAAGAAAAGAAGAAAGAAAGAAAAGTGAAAGAAGAAGAAAGAAGAAAGAAGAAGAGACCGAAGAAAGAAAAAGAAGAAAGAAAAGAAAGAAAAGGAAAGAAAAAGAAGAAAAGAAAAAGAAAGGAAAAGAAGAAAGAAAGAAAAGAAAGAAAAGAAAAGAAAGAAGAGAAAAGAAAGAAAAAAGAAAGGAATAACTAATAATATAATAGAGCCAAAGGAAAAAGAAAGGAAAGAAAGAAATAGACATTAACAATAGATAGATAGAGCCCAAAGGAAAGAAAAGAAAGAGACCCCATAAGAAAGAAAGAAAGAAAGAAAGAAAGGAATACACCTTAACAATAGATAGATAGAGCCCAAATAAGAAGAAAAGAAAGAAAAAGAAAGAAAGAAAGAAAGAATGGAGCTATTGATTTCGGTAAACGGTTCGCACCAAAAGTTTTTTTCTGGGTAAATGGCGCTCGATTTAAACGCATAAAAATAAAATAAGGCAATTCAAGGAAACAAACAAACCTTGACCCGAAGAGGATTTCTTCTTCTTCTTCTTCTTCTTCTTCTTCTTCTTCTTCTTCTTCTTCTTCTTCTTCTTCTTCTTCCCCCCCCCTTTTATCTCCAAAATAAATAAATAAAAGCGATTTATTTCTGGAGTAAGAATAAGTCATCTGTAACTAGTTTCCGCATAAGTAGTTCGCAGATTTGAGAAATTTCGGCTCGGCCAAACAACACCTATCCCATTAACTTTCCGCGACAAATACTTTCTGATTATCGCCGACAAAACGAAACCTAAGAAAAGACTATTGTTTGATTTTATGGTAAATAGTTCTATGTCGCACAAATTTTAGAGAGAAAGGAAGTGCAACTGATAAAGTTTGCTTTATATTTCACTCGTAAAAGTTGTAAACACGTTATGAATAAATGTATAGACACCAATCATTTATTTCTTAAACAGGAATACCGTAAACATTCATGTACAGGTCGAACTTTGAGGACCTCAGTTTTGGGTTCAAATTTGGGGTCGATCTATACATGAATAATGATTATTGTTGTAGGAATGGAATCGGGGATCCGAGTTCAAATCCTGGACATTCCACTTTACCCTGTTGATGAACGATATATATATATATATATATATATATATATATATATATATATACAATGAATTAAGAATAAATGAGAAAAGTATTGGCATAAACAGTTGCTCAATGATAATAGAGCAGAGCAGATTTATAATCAGTAGTAATGGCATTATGGATGATTTAAACACATGACTTTAGGTTTCATGCTTGTGCAATCCTCAGATGAGTCAAATGGTTGAGATCTCAACCATTTGATTCATCTGAGGATTGCACAAGCATGAAACCTAAAGTATGAGTTTAAATCATTAATGCCATACTACAATCTATTATCATTTGTTTATGTCATTGATATATATATATATAATATATACCATTACTACTGTATATATATATATATATATATATATATATATATATATATATATATACCGCAGTTACCTTTAAATCCACCAAGCAAATAAGTATACAATCTTATTTACTTCGTGATTTTTTCACTAAAATCGATTAAAAAGCGTTCAATATAAACAGCTAAATAGACGATTAAAATCAAATGGTTTTAAATACGGATTGTTTAAAATATACCGACTAGAGTTTCTCACAATAGCACGAATCTTCGGGGTCGATCTATACATGAGTATATTCGAAGATTCGCACTATTGCGAGAAACTCAAGTCCGTATATTTTAAACATTCCGTATTTTAAATCATTGATTTCAATCGTATATAATATACCAACCCTTCCACATGTGCAGGATGTGACACAAGGTCAATTTCTTAACCGTAGTTTAACAGGTTTGAATTTAGAGATTTCCTTTTACTAGACTGGTTACCTAGCCAAAATTAAAGAGCCCAGTCTGTCCTACTATTTACCCATAGCTATAGGGAGAGTATTTGGATGCATACCTTTCCTAAGAGTATTAGCGCTATGTGAAATGCAAAGAGCCTCGTTCAGAATTTGAGCTCGGATCGACGAGTCAATTTCCTATGGCTATAACCATTACACCATAAGCTTTTACTAGTTGGTTTGTGTATCGTTTTTTCGATCGAAATAAATATAATAACAATTAATGACGAACTGATGACAAGTATATTTTATTTCCTGCGAAAACTTAATAGAAGAGAATATAAACATGACATAGTTGTATAAGAAAAACGTCCTGACAAGTAAAGCAAACCTGTAAAGTTGGAGGGTCTGAGAGGACATTTTCTTTCTGGGACCTTATCTATGAAAAACTACTAGAAGGTTTACAACTGAAGATCCTAAAGTACAAATATCCCGTGGTCTTTAACAATACCTGTATATATATATATATATATATATATATATATGTATGCGTGTGTGTGTGTGTGTGTGTGTATGTGTATGTGTGTGCCCGAATCCGTTGCAGTAAAAGTAACTAAAATAGGAAAATGAAGGATGATTACTAACAAAATATTAATACTAAAGAAACAAAGAATTCATTTTGGTCTTCGAATAAAGAGAATTAAAACAAGAACAAGTATTCACCTCTTTTTACTTCTAATTCATTTATTTAGTTGTTGTTGTTTGTTCTTTTCTTCTTTTTGTTTCTTGTTCTTGTTCTTGTTCTTGTTTCTTCTCTTCTTCTTCTTCTTCTTCTTTCGAATTTTCGCGCCCAAACGTAGTTATTTCCGAATAAGTTTTCTATGAAGATAATGTGACTATTTTTGTCTTTGATCTTTCTGCGAATGGCATCTCTCTTCCTTCAATGGAAAAAGGAACTTCCGGAAACGTGATGACAAAAGTACATTAGCCATTTTGAAACGTTGGAGACTTGGATACTTTCAAAGTTTGTTAAAGTATTGAAACATTTGAACGTACAGTCACTTCTAATGGCGAGCAAAGAGTTGAAAGACAAAATGATGTCTGCCGATGAGAAACATGGCGGTTGAAGCCATTCTTCATCAGACGACCGCATGACTTAAGCACTCCAGCAATCCAAGTATCTTTTGTACAGAGTTTAAATTTACTGACTTAGTATGTGGTATTGGGCCTCATTAACCAAGCACTGAAGATGCACAGCATTGTATTAAATACAAATCTATACCAGTGAGCTATAAAAAAAGCCTTTTAAACACCGATTTCAAAAATTTCCAAAAACTTTTCCTACGTAACAACTATCAGGTAATATGTACGGGCATGGCCCTTAACTGAAAACAACAGTTAGAATGTTAATTCATAGTTTTAAGGGGTCCGGCAGGCGTTTTTAAGGTTCTTTTTACATGCGTCAAAACAAACTGAAAAATGCCCTGTTTAGACGTGTTTTTCTTTAGTTTTGAAGGCTATATTTTGAGTATATGAATTTAAGCAAAATTTTAAAAGTTAACCAAAATTTTCAAAGTTGCAAACTATCAGGCATCATTAGACCCGTTAGGGGCTTGCTAAAAATACCAAATTCAATGTTATTTTTATTAATTTTCGATAGTGTTACACAGTTCTTTTGTTTTTTAATAACACGTTTTGTAAATACAATCTTGTTGACAGAAGTGTTATCAAGCTAAACAGCATGAGACAGAAGTGACATTCCTTAGAATTATATGTATATCATTCAAAGCTTTACTAATATAAGCTATCTACTAATACTAACATTCATAACATTACACATGACACTTAAATGTGAAGGAGAGGTGAGTGACAAGTTTAGTTGTGTTTAGTTAATTGAGAGTTATTTCACAAAGTATCGTAAACTCGCCATTTCGACCTCACTTAGTGTCCCATACTTCTGGCTCTATACAGAAATTAGCAGTGCTTAGCCCATTGGTCACATCATCATCATTATCATCAATCATAATAATCATGTCGCGTTAGCAGCACTGTTATCCATGACAATCTCTCACCAACCGTCCTGTCATTCATAGTTCTCGGGAAGTTCCAGTATCCACACAGAGCTGGCCAATATAGGTATTTGCTGGACGGTCCACAGTGGCGTGCTGGTTTTTATAGGAGAACGTAACTGATGAGTTCGTCTTTGATTCTCCAGGAAAGCAGCTGTAAAGCCACTTTTCCCCTATCGCATAAACCATCCAATGAGACGAACAAGCCATGCTGTAGATGATCACTTCATCATCATCATTATCATGTCGCGTTAGCAGCACAGATATCCATGACAATCTCTCGCCAACCGTTCTTATCATTCATTGCTCTCGGGAGGTTCCAGTATCCACGCAGAGTTGGTCAATGTAGGTCTTGATGGACGGCCCACACTGGCGTGACCATGTGCTAGTTTCTATAGGAGAATGTCACTCATGAGTTCGTCTTTGATTCTCCTAGAAAGCAGCTGTAAGGCCACTTGCCCCCTATCACACAAACCATTCGAGTGAGACGAACAAGCCATGCTGAAGATGGTCACATAACCAAACACTACAATTTTATTTTAATTGAAATAGATCACTAGTAGGCATGAGCCAATTCTAGTAGTGACCATCCCAAGCGGAGATTTTAAGAGGTTTGAATTCAGAGTTTTCCTTCTCCTAGACCGGTTGCTTAACCCAGGTTAAAGAGCCCAGTCTGCCCTACTATTTACTCATAGCTGGAGGGAGAATAGTTGGATTCATACCTTTCCCAAGGTTATTAGTGCTATGTGAACTGTGGCCCTGTCTGTCCCGGATTTGAACTCGGGTCGACGAGTCCATTTCCTACGACTCTAACACAACCGCGCTCTCCTAAAAATGAATAAATAAATATTTTGCTTCTCGTAAATGTATTCATACTTCCGGTTGTATTTCATTACATTTATTCAAACACATAGGGTCATCTGACATGTGCGGTAAAGTGAGGAACTGACGGTAGGTGTGTGGGGCTCCACATCAACAAAAAAAATCTCCCAGCAAAAGGGGATAGACTCCTTCGCTGATATCAACAATAGGCCACACCGCCAACTTTACTTATTTTACACGTTCTAAATCTATGCTCGATAAACAAACACTACAATTTAAAAAATGAATAAATAAATCAAAACTATTTTGCTTCTCGTAAATGTGTTTATACTTCCGGTTGTATTTCGTGACGTTTATTCAAACTCAACAGACGGTACAGTGAATGACAAAAGAAATTCGACTTGAGACGGAAAGTTATTAAGCTTTAAACAATTAATTCTTTTTTTTATGTGTAGAAAAATATCTCGATAAAAATAAGCTTTTGTGTATTCTTTTCATTGAAGGCAATTCCATATAGAAATCAAAGCCATGTCTTCGTCTATTGTCTCCAAGAATACCAATGAAAACAAGGCATTTATATTCGGAATGTTTTTTGTTAAGTACCAATAGTTTTCTTAATGCAGTAAACACTAAACCGAATTTCATATCGATATTAAAACGCGATAACAGAGAAGAGGTAGGGAAACTGCGGTCTTGAGGCCTTTCTAAATTATCAGGTGTGGCCTTCCTCGGCCTTGCGGAAAATAGTTCCACTTCACTTTAGAACATAGTGAACGCTAGTGAAAAGGGGATAGACTCCTTTGCTGTCTGGCTGATACCGACTATATGACACCTCGACGACGATTTTGCTTACTACTTGCTAATTATTATTGTAAAACAAGTCCTTCTACTCAATTACAATTAACTAATCAGTTTTTGTACGGTAGGATTGCAGTGGTGGGAGAGCCGCTGTGAGCGGTTTCAAGTAGGCAAAGAGTTGAATGTTAAAAATAAGCAGTGATTAGTCTTTCAATACTTAATTGGGTGAACACATAAGCAACAGCAGGTACTACAGGGAACCCGAGACCTTTTTTTCTATAAAAAATGACTTGATTCGACATTAAATAACCCGAAAGAGGGTTAATATACTGTAAAACAAAACATCCACCAAAAATGTAAAAGACTATCTTACTGGTGCTTATTAATTGGATTGGATGCATTGATTTTATCGGCAGGGCAACTCATCTGGAGTTATTTTATGCTTAGAGGTAAGGGAATCGCGTTCTATCTACGTTCATATTGACATTCTTGTTAAATTATTTTAGAGTTTATAAAGTATGAAAGACGTGGTCTGGGTTTTCAGGCGTCAAGAGCCGAATTGCAAATGACCACTTCCATCCTTTTATTTGTACTCTCTGTCTGACCAAGGGTAGATCACTCTGTCCAGCCTAGACACAGGGGCAGATCACTCTATAGTACTTATACAGAATTGTTTTTTTGTTTTTTTCACACGGTCGTATTGAAGACGAATATTTTTTAAACAGATCTATTCGACCTATTGATGGAACATTGTTGTATTCTGGATCCAACAGTATTCATTATACTAGTACATTCAAACTACATATGCGACAGACATATAGTAACTCACAACAGAGCGCTAAAACCTCGAGGTAGACGAGTCGCGTAATGGTTCCGTAATCCTTGTAGTCTCAGGTTTATTTACCTCGTACCCCACTTGTACGGGTTAGGCACAAGAGCCTATAAGCGTGAGACCACCCACAAGCCGAAGCTTATGGGTGGTAGGCACAAAAAATGCGTCGATCCCGTCGGCATTCCCCCTCGAGGGGGCGCATCAGGCACTGAGCAATAAACCCAGCCCTGTCCCTTTAAATCAAGGAGGCAGGTATTGCCTGGGGGATAGCCCCCTGGGATCGACGCTGTTAATTTTGTTACCTAGCCACTCACTTCGATGCCCTTTGACAGCCATATATAAATAGTCCTGGACCCAGCGCATTCACTCTCTACTCTAGGTACGACAGGCTAGTCCACAACAAATATCAACAGTGATGTAATAAGTAATTAAGAGTTATCTCCCCATCTAATTAATGCCCGCAACTTCCGTTCTTTAATTTAATTACTTTTTTTCTTTTTGTTTGTCTGTTTATTTGTTTCTTTCTCTTGACTTTTTTCGCAGTATTATTATTATTATTATTATTATTATTATTATTATTATTATTATTACACTAGCGTTAGCTCTTTTCTTCTTCTTCTTCTTCTTCTTCTTCTTCTTCTTCTTCTTCTTCTTACACACATACAGTTGTTTTTCTTTGGAGAACTCTCTAGTGAATACTAGACTATATAATCTCTTAATAAGTGTACCGATTATTCTTAGAATAAAGCTTTCCAAAGTCTATGGGTGTTATCGTTTGTCATTACAAGTAACTACCACTCCGTAAGAGAGTGGACCAGAGACTAATGGCGAAGAATGAGTACTCCACACTCTCTAGAGCTTAGATGAAGTTTATTGTCATACCCAGACACACGTTTTGGGGGGGAGATGGGTGGGGTCCTACCTCTCTGTTGGTAATACAGTCAACATATACTAAGCCGCGTCGACAAAGTGAAAGTTCTAATTAAATTTACGGTTGTTTTTTGGCACGAAATAAAACAAGCTTTATTTTTCCATTATGAAACCGGCTTTGATCTCTCTGTCTCTCTCTCTGTCTCTCTCCCTCTCTCTCTCTCTCTCTCTCTCTCTCTCTCTCTCTCTCTCTTCTCTCCTCCCGCTCTCTCCTCTCCCTCTCTCTCCCTCTCTCTAACACACACATACACACACTCTTCATTTTTCCATTGTGAAACCGGCTTAGATCTGTCTGTCTGTCTCTCTCTCTCTCTCTTTCTCTGCGTCTCTCTATCTCTCTTTTTCTGTCCCCGTCTCTCTCTCTCTCACACACACACACACACACACAAGCTTTATTTTCTATTATGAAACCGGCTTTGATCTCTCTCTCTCTCTCTCTCTCTCTCTCTCTCTCTCTCTCTCTCTCTCTCTCTCTCTCTCTCTCTGCCACTCTCTCTCCCCCCCTCTCTCTCTCTCACACACACTGCTTGCTTACTTGCTTATAGAAGTCCATCGCCGACGACGATGACCTCACTCGACATGGAGTGAAATTCGTGCGTGAGATATTTTAAGTGGAAAGATGGTGAACATACCTCAGTCCACTATCTTGGCTGTCCGGCAGTCCAGTGGCAGAGGAAAGTCCGAGACGATTGGACTGGATAGGGATAGACATTAATCCATCTCGTCTCCTCAAGCTATGGGCTGATATTAGGATAGACTGGGATCTTTAGCCCGCGAAAGGTAACCAGTCTAGGAGAAGGAATTTGTTGCAAATTGGTGAACCATTCAGTCCAATTGGACACATAGCATGGTGGATAAAGGCGTTGGGTTAAGACAGTTCTAAGTGACAGTTATCTCTAGGCTTCGGATTCAATCCTGGTCAGGGGCGACAGTAACATAGAATAATAATTAAAACATGTACCCAGCTATGGTTAGCAGAATGAGAACAGGATACCCCCGTGGATTGAATAAAGGGTTGGGTTCAAAGTTCCGTGATGGCTCCAGATTACGACAAGAAGGTTACCGAGTTCGAAAAGAAGGTTCTCGAGTCCGACAAGAAATACCCGAAGAAAGCCGGAGGGCACATCAACCGAAACGTTGTACAGACAAAAATAAAGATGAGGACAATAGTCCGAACAATCCAAATAATACTAATTATCAAGCCTCATCTCAAATATTTTCAGCTTGATTTTGCAACTCTCTGGCTGAGAGTCTTAAATGCTCGTAGTAACACGTGACTAATTTGGTCCACTCAGATCGACGTGCTACCATGAGTTAAGACCTGCATTGTAGCGAGTCTGTTTGATTTTTTTTTACATTTCTTTAATAAACATATCACGTCTTTTTAAAAGATGAAAATATTTCCTTTTGTCCAATGTTTTTTTTTTTTTTAGTCATTTCCCTCCCAGCTGTAATTTTAGGGGATTTTTCTTTCTTGAACTTTTTTTTTTTCAAGACTAATTAATGCCCGCTACTTCCGTTCTTTAATTTAATTACTTTTTTCTTTTTGTTTGTCTGTTTGTTTGTTTCTTTCTTTGACTTGTTCCGCATTATTATTATTATTATTATTATTATTATTATTATTACACCAGCGTTAGTCTTCTTCTTCTTCTTCTTCTTCTTCTTCTTCTTCTTCTTCTTCTTCTTCTTCTTCTTCTTCTTCTTCTTCATACAGTTGTTTTTCTTCCATTTGTTGTTGTTGTTGTTGTTGTTGTCCTCTTCTTCTTCTTCTTCTTCTTCTTCTTCTCTTTTTTCTTCTTCTTCTTCTTTCATACAGTTATTTTTCTTCCCATTTGTTGTTGACGTTGTTGTTGTTGTTGTTCTTCTTCTTCTTCTTATTATTATTATTATTATTATTATTAATTATATTTTTTTTTATTATTATTATTATTATTATATTATACTCCTTGCGAGTTTTTTTTTACACTAGCTAAGGTGGGTGGTCTTTTTGAGTGTTGAGTGACAGCAAGTCTTTTCATGTCTCAAGGACTCCATTCGCTTCATTCATTTCTAATTATTTATAGGTTGTATGGTGTTCCAACTTTGTAATTTCCGTATTTCTATTTAGAGTGAATTTTCTTAGACTTTATTAGCGAACATTTCCTAAACATGATTATTAGTTTGGTTTATTTTCTTTGTTTAATGACATATCAATCTTCGTGGGTTATCTAAATGCCAATACCGTCGTTGTAGAAGAACAGTAGTGGTACTATTTAACTCATAGCTGGAGGGGGGTAAGGGGGGTTCCTACCTTTCCCAAAGGTATTAGTCCGAAAATGAACTTAACAGCGCGACTGGAGTTCGAACTTACTTATTATTATTATTATTATTATTATTATTATTATTATCGAGTTTTTTAACACCTGCCGTAGCCGGTGGTTCACTGGAAGCTGAGTGACATCAAGTGTCCTCAGCTCTCCTGGACTCTTCTGAGTATTCTAGTCGATCTTAACAGTGCTGTAGTTTGGAGGTCTCGATTCTTCCTCTGATTTCCAATTCACCCAACTTCTTTTACAAGTCTTTTTGGGGCCGTTCCAGAGGCACCAATTATGATTAGTACGACCTTCACCTTCATGTTCCACAGTTTTCTCATTTCTCTGTCAAGGTCGTTATTATTATTATTATTATTTATTATTATTATTATTATTATTATATAACCTTATCAAAATAATTTAAAAAATCTAAAGTGAATAGTTGACGTAGCTTAATGTTAAGTTTCAAGGAGAAATTAAGGGACATTCAAAAAACGGGGAATATTCAAGCTTTTCTCTGAGAACTCCCAAAACTATGAACCATTGTTGCATATGTGCGCATGCGTTTGCATGTTTGTGCATTTCCGGAAAGAGAGAGAGAGGGGGAGAGGGAGAGGGAGAGAATCATTCAGTGGGCAACTATGCAATGTGTTGCTGTAGAATTATTTAAAAACGTCACTTAGAGATTCTTTTGGAGAAAAGTACCGATTCATGTTTACGTTGAGATGTTTTGTGATATCTGTTTGGGATGATGACATGTTTTTTGACATTTTCTCTTACAGACAAGATGGCTGTCTCTCTCACTGAATGCTGTCGGACATATATCGTAACGGAGACATTTTTTTTTTCAGATAAAGAAAAAAGGGCGAGCTGTCAAAAATCACTGCATATAAGACAGTGATTTTAGGCATCCAAAAAGTTTAAGATTGAAAAAAATTCAACTCTGTTTTCATTCTTTGGCTTCTAAATGTTTTTTTTTATTCTTTTATTTCTTTATTTCTTTTTTTTTTCTTTTTCTTTTTTTTCTAGTTTCACTTTCACTTTCAAATCTTGTAGTCAATTGTGGCATTTTCCCGAGTGTAAGACAATGTTGCATCTGATTTCTGCAATGTCTTGAAATCAACTTGAATTCCTTTTCTTTGCTAAATGAAAATATTGTCTTTGCTTTATCATAAACCATTTATCTGCTTTCCTTTCTTCTTTTCACCATCGTCTTATCTATCTATATTTCCTTTTTATCAACTTTTCTTTCTTTCTTTCTTTCTTTCTTTCTTTCTTTCTTTCTAAATCCAACCTCTTTATATCCCCCTACATTCTGTCCCGTTTCTTTTCGTTTTTTCTCTCTCATCTCTGTCTGTCTGTCTGTCTCTCTTCTTTTCTTTTCTCACCTTTCTTTCATTCTTTCTTTCCGCATCAAACCTCTTTATCCTCCCACATTCTATCCTGTTTCTTTTATCTTTTTCCTCCTATCTCTGTCTTTGTTCCTGTCTCTCTCTTTCCTTTCTCTTCTTTCTTTCTTTCTTTCTTTTTTTCTGCATCTAAACTCTTTATTCCCCCACATTCTATCCCGTATCTTTTCTCTTTTTCTCTTTCTTTCTTTCTTTCTTTCTTTCTTTCTCTCTCTCTCTCTCTCTCTCTCTCTCTCTCTATCTCTCTCTTTCTGTCTCTTTGTCTCTCTCTCCCTCTTTCTCTCTATCTCTCTTCTTTCCCCTTATTCATTCTTTCTTTCTTTCTTTCTTTTCGCATCTCGCCCCCCCCCCTTCAATCCCGTTTCTTTTCTCTTTTTTCTCCCACCTCTGTCTCTGTCTCTCTCTTAATTTCTCTTCCCCCATTCTACCCCGTTTCTTTTCTCTCCCATCTCTGTCTTCTTTTCTCTTCTTCTTCTTTTTTCTTTCTTTCTTTCTTTTTCTTTTTTCTTCCTTCGTTCCTTTCTTCCTTCTTCTTCTTTCTTTCTTTCTGTATTTCCTCAGTCAACCTCTTTCGTTTTCATCATTTATTGTCTTTCTTTTCTTTTTTTCTTTCTTTCTTTCTTTCTTTCTTTCTTTCTTTCTCTCTCTCTCTCTCTCTCTCTTTCTCTATCTCTCTCTTTCTGTCTCTTTGTCTCTCTCTCCCTCTTTCTCTCTATCTCTCTTCTTTCCCCTTATTTCTTCTTTCTTTCTTTCTTTTCGCATCTCGCCCCCCCCCTTCAATCCCGTTTCTTTTCTCTTTTTCTCCCACCTCTGTCTCTGTCTCTCTCTTAATTTCTCTTCCCCCATTCTACCCCGTTTCTTTTCTCTCCCATCTCTGTCTTCTTTTCTCTTCTTCTTCTTTTTTCTTTCTTTCTTTCTTTTTCTTTTTTCTTCCTTCGTTCCTTTCTTCCTTCTTCTTCTTTCTTTCTTTCTGTATTTCCTCAGTCAACCTTTCGTTTTCATCATTTATTGTCTTTCTTTTCTTTTCTTCTCTAATTCTCCCACTTTCTTTTTTGTGTAAGTAAAATGAATTGAATACCCATCAAGAATGAATAAGACAAAACGCCTTCAACATAAAATAACCCAACAAGAGATGACGTGCCATAAGATCCAACTAACTAACTAGCTCTCATTAGTTTTCCTCTGCGCAACCATTGCCATATCATCTTACGGGCAATTTCCTTTGTTTGTCTTCAGAAGTGTCTCTGTAGTTGTTTTTCTACTCAATTTTGTTTTCTCGATTTTATAATTCTTGTTTTCTTTTGTGTGTGTTTTTTTCCTTGTGTTCTCTCTTTAGCAGAATAGTGGCATCTTATTTGTTTTACAGCAATAAAATAAAATAAATATGTAAGAATAAAAGTTTATTTCAATAAACGGATAAAAGTTCTGAGATGGCATCAGAGTTTCACATCATCAGATGATGAATATAACAGATTTATTTTTACTAACAAGCGGAAGGACTCTTTTGTATTTCTGGTAACCATCAGCATTATATGCTTTTCAAACAAACAAAATAACAAACAAACAAACAAACACTTTACAACAATATTACATAAGATAAATTTGTTATGCTATGCATTTAGATAAATAACCCTTAGAGTTACCTTCCTTAGCGGTCTATTTTTATCGGCGGGACAAAATCCCTAAAGTCACCGTTTTCGTTCCCTCTTCACCATCCACTCGCAATTCGTTCTTTCTCATAATGACATCGTCCGAGAAGGACGAAGATTCTTGTTTCTACCCACTTAAACTCTTGTCAGGTAAAGCCCATTTGAATTATCTTATTCATTTGCTTCTTGTTGTATAACCAAGTTTATTTACAGTTCAGCCATTTACACCTTCATATGGTGAATAAACCTGCCTTGTACTCATGGTGTTTTGTCAGTCTTCATTGTTCGAGGGAGTTTACGTACACGCAACGAAATATAGCGCCGACGCCTTCAGAAGAACAGGGCTGTGTAACGTGATGAAATCTCTACAAGATGCGATAAAAATAAGTTGCGAAACTGAAACTTTTTTGATTGATTGATTGATTTGAACGGCATATCAACCAGTGTCATGTTAGGCTTATAGATAATTAAACCTTACGTAGCGACCAAATTTAACCGGCGGGACAAATCCCTTACGACACCGTTTTCATTGCTCTTTCACCGCCTTACCCTAAATTATTCCTTTCCACACTAGACCCCGTTCAAGAAGCACGAGATTCTTGTCTGTTCCACTTAGCTTATGTTAGACCTGAATGTAAAGTCCATTTGAGTTATTTTAAATTAGCTACACTGCTATGTATTTCTTAATTTAAAGTCATTTCTTCTTTATAGACCCTTAAATAAATAACCATTTTTCTCCGTACCACGCGGTGTTTACTCTGAAAAAAATTATCTCCTATTTAAGATATTAAATGCAAAAAAAAAATCATGCTCTTATCTATTGAATTTTATTATTTAATTATCTTCACGAATAAAAATTAGATCTTCATTATTTTTGCTTCATCTTTTTTTTTTTTAACTCAGAACGATACAATCCAATTAAGTATGTGAAAGAAAATATTTTTTCCTAAAGACAATAACCAACGACAAACTTTGTTTTGTGGTGATTAAAAAGAATAAAATTAAACCAAATAAAAATAGATAAAACAAAAATAAAACAAAACTAAATTAAATAAAAATAAATAAATAAAAGACACAGAAGGTATGAGACCGGAAGAGCCCTTAGGGCATGTGCAGGAAAAAAAACCCGAATTCTTCCGCCAAAAAGGACCCTCATCCCTTTTCACCCCAAGACTTTGAAGAAGATACACCTATTGACTTACTCGGGAAAATATTTGCCCTCAAAGAAATAGTGTTGAATCAACTAATAAAAGTCTTACCCTAAAGTTATCCTTATCTTTGTTTCTTTCGCTTCTTTTCCTAAATTCCCTTTCAGCTTACCAGCCCACAAGGAGGAAGAACCAGTTTTAATGGGGATTAGACACTAATACGCGCAAACTTAAACCACATAGAACCAACAACTAACGAATAGCCACAATGGAGACCGGACCCACTACAGTTTAATAATTAATAAATAAAGAAATGTTGGGGTATCCTTGATACTTAAACGAATCAAATTTTCATTATTTTTGCTCAAAATGCAAGATCTTGTGATAGTGAATGTATATATATATATATATATATATATATATATGAGGAAAAATGAGTAAAGAAAAGAAATGTAAATGGATAAAATGAATTTAATCGATATCACATTAATCGATATCACTTACACATGTGTTTCGGTCAGTTTATGTGTGTGAAAATATTTCGCACACATAGAAGAATCGACCTTCATCAGAGTGAACATTCAAATAAATGTTCACTCTGATGAAGGTCGATTCTTCTATGTGTGCGAAATATGTTCACACACATAAACTGACCGAACACATGTGTAAGTGATATCGATTAATGTGATATCGATAAATTCATTTTATCCATTTTACATTTCTTTTCTTTACTCATTTTTCCTCATATTGTCGGATTCAATTCCTTTTCTATTTCATATATATATATATATATATATATATATATACTTAAGCAAATACTAACTCGACATATACTAGTTTCTATGAACCTAAAAGGAATTGTGTGAAATGTGTAAAGTGATTATAAGAACCGTCCCAAGTTAGCAGCCATATGAGCAGTTGTCGATGGTATAGGGTGCGGTCATATGTGTGAGAGAGTAGGACAGTATGGTACGTCAATTAGAATTTAATCGTTATTGGATTTTATTACCAAGTTGCAACATACGAGAGGTGTTCAAAAAGTAAGTATTTACCGAACCCGTTCGTCACGATTAGGATGTGATACAAGGTCACAAGCATGGGTGTGCATTTCAGCAAACACACCCATGCTTGTGACCTTGTGTCACATCTTAATCGTGACGCACAAAAGAAATGAACAATAAAAAAAACTTTTGTGATTGTTTTATGACTGTCTTGTTTTATGAGGTCCAGGTGTGAGAATAAAACAATAAAATTAGAGATCACTAACACCAAGTAATTATTTATTAAACCTGGTTTTGTTAAAACCAGTATGCAAATTAACTACACCATAGATTATGAAAACCTTTATTTCTTAGTGATATATAAGACACATTGCAGGATTTTAAACTCACTAATAACATGGGCTGTTTTTAGGCAAATCTAACTCAGATTATAAACTTTTTTCAAATAACTAGCAAGAATATGCGCCCTCCGGGTGGAAATACTTAAGTTTTAATGTAATGAAATATGTTAAACTAGATAGACTAACGAAATAAAGAAAAACGAATATAAAAAGATTACACTTATCTTAATTACATTTTAATTTGTTTCTAAATAAATTCATTCATAGGATTGGTTTTAATACGTTGGAGAATAAAACAATAATATGTTAAATATCAATAACACCAAGTAATTATTTATTAAACCCGGTTTTGTTAAAACGAGTATGCAAATTAACCACACCATAGATTATAAAAACCTTTATTTCTTAGTGATATATAAGGCATGTTGCAGGATTTTAAACTCACTAATAACATGGGATGTTTTGAGGTCACAAGCATAGGGCATCCAGCGAGAATCGAACTCGCTGTTCAGCAGTAAAGGATATGTGAGACGAGCTTGCTAACCACGGTGGAGCGTTCGGCTAGAAACCACAAGGTTCCTAGTTCGATACCGGTCGTCGCCAACTCAGCGTATGAGTAGCACAGGGATCTGTGCGGTAAAGTAAGGAGCTGATGGTAGGTGTGGCGCTCCACCTCAGACGCCAAAACAATCTCCTTGGTCTAGGGCTATTGAAAAGGGGATAGACTCCCTCGTTGACTGGCTGATACCGACTTTAGGCCGCCCCGACGACTTTACTTTACTTTTACACCACGATGGAGGTGTTCAAAGAGTGGCGAGACTGAAATTGTATTTGCCACAAAAGAAATGAACAATAAATTAAAAAAAAATGTTCTTCAAATTAGTCCCTTTGACTCACTGATCGATTAATACTGAATAGCGAGTTCGATCCTCGTTTGATGCCGCATATTTGTGACTTTGTGTCGAATGGGTTGGGTAAATACTTACGTCATCCTCACTGGTAACCTAACGATGTTTTCTACCACCAACCCTAAACCATTCATCCTCTTCCATCCTTGCGAATTGGTCTCTCGTTGAAGTCTTTCTCTTTGCTTTTATCTCATCTTTGATTTTTCACTTTTGTCTTTAATTTTTGCGATTGTTTTATGACGGACTTTAATAATATTTCGTTACTTTCTCCCTCATGGTTTTTAACACTTGCGCAGTATTTTCAAGAATGAAATCGCCCTGTCCTCTGGTGCTGGAGAATGACGACTGTACCTCTGTAAGACCACCTACCGAATTGGCCTCCCGTTGGCCAGGGTGGCGACCGGTGGTGCTTTACGAAATCCTGGTGGTTGAGCAATCCATAACTTTCAACAATCCACTTTGGCCCTAACTTAAGTTAACTAGCAGTCTAGTTAGAAACTTGTTTGAGGCGGGAAGAAATGATTTTATGGAGAACCCAAACCTGGACAAACAAACAAACAAGCATATGGACAAAGCAGCTTTATATTTACCAACTCCTCCGTACGAGCAGGATGCGACACAAGGTAAATTTCTTAAGCGGAGTTTAACAGGTTTGAATTCAGTGTTTTCTTTCTAGACTGGTTACCTAATCATGGTTAAAGAGCACAGTCTGTCCTGCTATTTACCCATAGCTGGAGGTAGAATTAGATTCATACCTTTCTCAAAGGTATTAGCGCAATGTGAAATACAAACAGCTTTGTCCAGGAATTGAACTTGGGTCGAGTCTATTTCCTGCGACTCTAACCATTAGACCACGTGCATCCAGTAGCTTTATATATAGTGTCACCATAGCAACTAAATTTTATCAAAAGGTAATTTTCTTTCTAAACTAAAGATACCAAAATTCTGTTGTTTCAAAGGGGTAAGGTGTGTTAACAGCACTGATCCCCCCCCCCACTCTCTCTCTCTCTCTCTCTCTCTCTCTCTCTCTCTCTCTCTCTCTGCAAGTAATCTCTCTTTCTCTCACTTTCTCTCTTTTCTTCTTTCTTTCTTTCTCTCTCTCTCTCTCTCTCTCTCTCTCTCTTTCTTTCTCTCTGCAAGTCATATCTCTCTCTCTCTCTTTCTTTCTCTCTGTAATCATCTCTCTCTCTCTCTCTCTCTCTCTCTCTCTCTCTCTCTCTCTCTCTCTCTCTCTCTCTCTCTCTGTGTGTGTGTGTGTGTGTGTGTGTGTGTGTGTCTGTGTGTAAGTCATATCTCTCTCCTCTCTCCCCCTCTTTCTTTCTCTCTGCAAGTAATCTCTCTCTCTCTCTCTCTATCCCCTTTCTTTCTCTCTGTAAGTCATTCCCCCCCCTCTCTCTCTCTCTCTCTCTCTCTCTCTCTCTCTCTCTCTCTCCTCTCTCTTCAAGTCTCTCTCCTCTCTCTCTCTCTCTCTCTCTCTCTCTCTCTCTCTCTTGAGTCAACCCGACTAGTTGTTTGTCCAACAGTGGTCCCCAGACCACAGGGGGCTCCACAACGTTAACAGCAGGGTCTGCAGATGCTGCAAGGCTGTCTTGAAAATTTAGATTATCCGATTAGTGACAAGACCGCAAATTACCATTTCCACTTACGAATACACACCTATGAAAATTCAGTTTAAACAGCAACCACTCCCAAAATTTTGGCTTAGCGTGGCTGCTAAGTATTCCATTATTGTCTCAAAAGGTGAACACAGCATTTTCAGCACTTACCAATATGATGACCAAGCACAGAACTAAACTTGTTGTGCAAAGTGAATTGCGTGTATCATTGTCAAAAATATCACCAAGAATTCACAATTTGTGCTAAGGTTGATTTTTCATATTTTTTTAAATGTTTAAGAAAATAAGCATTAAAAAATCCTCGTTTTCGCAACATTTAGCCTAGAAATTGGTTTGAGAATTTAGCAATTCCAATATTTAAAACAGAAAGATTATATGGACTATTGTCCCCATCTTTATTGTTATTTGTACAACGTTTCGGCCGATATGACCTCCAGCCTTCTTCAGGTATTTCTTGTCGGACTCGGGAACCTTCAGTCGACTGTAATTAATCGGTATTTCGATTAATTCAGTGGATTTAACCCTGAAGATCTTTATGGTGAAACTTGAGTAGGTTATCACTTGTACCTATATTGTAATAAATTAGCTCTACTAACGTATTGAGCACTTTGTATTTGTTATATCGTATTGTTATATCTCACTGAATTCTGCACCATCTAACCATCGTGACCATATTCACCGGTAAGTCACCTTTTCCGTATATATATATATATTATATATATATATATATATATATATATATTATATATTCATTTATCTATTTATATAAATTTACTGAGAAGCCTTATTAGAATACTTTGAACCTGGAAAAAATTCCGCGCAACCTTTGGTTTCGTATGAACGCAGAATTGTGACTACTGGGCTCGAACACGGAACACCCCACTAATGAATGCACAGGAACTGAAATAAAATATTGGAATTAATATATCTGACTTTTTCTTTGAAAAGTCAGAATTCCGCCAGACTTTACTGTAAGAGATGAAATAAAATAAAATAAAATAAATAAATAAAAGAATCTATTCGTGTCTCGCCCCGATCCCCATCAGCCACCCCCCCGCCCCCGACACCACCCCTGAGTTTCGTAAAAGTCACGCTTTTTCTATAAAGCCAGAAAGAAAGACTAGGAACAATCAATCACCAAGTCACTTTACAACAAAAACAGACTCTTGGAAACTGCAATACCACCACCATCGCCGCCACCGCCATTGCTATCAGCAGCAGCAGCAGCAGCCAGCGCCACCGGCGCCAGGGCCGTTCCTACCATCGATGGTGCCATCGCCACCTCTTTGAGAAAAACCTCAATCCCAGCACCCCGGTTACCTCTACAACCATCACCACCGACCCTGCCGGCAGCGGCAGCGGCGGTGATATTGGTGTATACGTCGTACTCTCTTTTTTTCTTTTTACTAATACAACGGTCTGTTTTCTATGTTAGAACGACCAACAACAGCAGAAATAAGGAAGAAGCAGTAGCGACAACAGTGCAGCAAAATACGGGATAGTGTATGGAGTTTGAACAAAAGCAAACGAACTAATAAACAACGTACTGTACTGATAATTAGTCCGTTATTTCCGTGGGCATCTCACTTGGCTAGACAAGAGAAAAGTAATTAATGGGGAAACCTAGACTTTTCCACTGACTGTTTATATTTTTCTTTGTCTTGGTTTTTCTTCTTTGTTTTTCTTCTTACTTACTTTCTTTCTTTCTTTCTTTCTTTCCCATCCTTCTTTTTCTTCCCCCTCCCCTTTAAATTTTGATAATTTATCTAGTTCGGTTTTGTTTACATGTTTAATAAGGAGGTGTGTGTACATACAAGAATGAAAGGGAAAAAAAACAATATACGGACGCATCTACGCTTTACACAGTCAGTTCATTCATTACGAGCGAATTGACTGGCTTCAATTCGCCCCGAATGCGTCCGTTTTGGGGATATGTGTTGATTTGCAAAAGAAATGAAAAATGAAATAATTAAAAAGAAAACCAAAAAAAAATTGTACGTGTCGTTGTAAAACTATCATGACTGTTTAACAAAAAATAAATAAACAAACAACCATTTTTAGATTTGAGGCCAATAGACTGAAACTAGTGAAGACGTTCGTGAATTGAATAATCAATGCGTTAAAATGGCTGATTGAGCAGAAGAGAAACAATCAACGTGAGGAGAGATGCGCATGCGCTGAAACCATCTCAAGTGTTTAGCAATAAACGATTTCAGACGTTTTTTTTTTTTTTTTTGTTGTTGTCAAGAATTTGATTCTACGATGTGTAAGAACGACACATCAAAACGTTAGCAACAACACAATAAAAACAGTGAAAAATCACCAACTAAAACTGTTGTGTTAGCTCAGTCGATAGAGTGTCTGGCTGGGAACCTCAAGGTTCCTTGTTCGATACACCTTGCCAACTCAGCGTATGAGTAGCAAAGGGATCTGTCTGGTAAAATGAGGAGCTGATGGTAGGCGTGGCGTTGTCTCAGACACTAAAAACAATTTCATTGGTCTAACGCTATTGAAAAGAGGATAGACTCCCTCGCTGTCTGGCTGTTACCGACTTTAGGCCACCCTGACGACTTTACTTTATTATAATGAAGTTTTTTTTGTTATTTTTTTTGTCTCCTCAGCAGCTATACACATGGGTGCCTGTTTTTGTTCCCAGACTTCCTGAAAAACAGTAAGTGGTTTCCACCCCATTGTTGTTTAACCTTCATATTCCTTGAACACCTACTGTCTGTTTTATGGTTTCGGATGGAAACTATGTTCCCTCTTTGAATGTGTTCAAATTAAATGTTATATTGCATGAATTGATTTGTCTTTTCCCTACTGAATATTCTATGTTGGGTTACCCTCTTTTGGTTAACCTAATGCATTATATAAGAGTACGGCTGTTAACTACAAATTACCACCCCGTGAATAGTAACCGAAACTACATCCCTTCTTACATCACAAAAACTCAATAATTTCGTAAGTTTATCAATGAGTATTTAATTCATAGTTAAAATCGTTAATACATAGAATAAACCATATATATTAATGAGGTTTTCTATGAAAATATGAGTTAGACTTTTTTTCAAAACAGCCCATGTTATTAGCGCGTTTAAAATCCTGCAATGTGTTTTATGTATCACTAAGAAATAAAGGTTTACATGATATATGGTGTAGTTAAGTTGCATACTGGTTTTAACAAAACTGGGTTTAATAAATAATTACTTGGTGCTATTGATCTTTAATATTATTGTTTTATTCTCGAACGTATTAAAATCAATCATATGGATGATTTTATATAGAAACCAATTAAAATATAATTAAAATAAGTGTAATCTTTTTATATGCGTTATTTTAATTTCGTTAGTCTTTCTAATTTAATATATTTAATACCGTAAAACTTAAATACTTACGATTGAAGGACGCATATTCTTGATAATAATAACGATTAACAAGAGGGAAGCATCACCACACTGGATGGAAAACCTCTAAAATCGATGGATTAGTTCGCATACCTAGGTAATAATATATTGTGGAGATTAAAATAAAATTGAACTAAAAAAAAAATAAAAATAAAACATTGCAATCTCCCAGGAGGCTTCAGACAGGAAGAATCTTCTGGCATGCGCGGAGAAAGAGACCCTTCTGGCGCCAAAAAGGTAACTCAATTCTTTTTTGACAGAGACTGTTACTGGTGATAGACGCCATTGACTGGCACAGGAAGAACTTTCCCCTCCAAGAAATAACTGTGTCCCTGGAAAATAAAGTTTGCCCCTCTGCAGAGGAGTAAGACATCCCAAATGGAGCCAACTGTTGGCCGTGGGTGGTGACCCATGATGCTTAAGGACTGAATCCTGGTGACAGAGCAGTCCATGACATGCAACACTCCGCTTTGACCCTTACTTAGGCTTGACAGGTGGTTGGAGAGGCTCCTTCGAATCAATCGGCTGGTCACGTCAAGCGCTAACGCTTATATGATTGTATGGAAGCGCGTGGTGTAATGGTTAAAGTCATGGGAAATGGACTCGTCACCCCTAGTACAAATCCTGGACGTGGTAATTGCATTTCACTTAGCACTAATACCCTTGGGAAAGGTATGAATCCTGCTCTTCCTCCAGCTATGGAAAAATAGTAGGGCAGACTGGGCTCTTTAACCTTGGTTAGGCAACCGGTCTAGGAGAAGGAAAACTCTGAATTCAAACCTGTTGAACTCCGCTTGATAAATTGACCTTGTGTCACATCCTGTTCGTGCGGAGGGGTTGGTAAATATATATATGATTGTACCGATTCTACTGCCCTTATGGCAAACCACCAACCCCTTTTTATCATATATATGCTAGAAGGCAGTTGCCAAGAGTCTTAGTATTACATTAAAATTGCATCTAATTGTGAATCTATAATTTTGAACTTAGGTGAGCGACCCTGTTGCTCTTATAGCAATCCCCCCAACCCTTTTTATCACATGGATGCTAGAAGGCGGTGGCTGAGAGTCTTCATGTCCTGGGTATGACGTTAAACTGGAACTGATGGTGAGGTTCCAGTTCTGGGGTCTGGGGAATGTGGAGCCCCCCTTCATTGCTCCCTGGTCCACTCTGACCCGGAGTGGTAGTACCCATCTCTTGGTTAGATAGAAGATTTGTTTAAAAAAAAAATGAGTTTAAAGAATTTTTTTTCCAAACTATCGCAACGAATCTTTCAAAATTTTGCCGGCATTAAATGACCCACCGTGGTTGATATACTGTAAAACAAAACAAAAAAACAAACAATCCTCGGTCAGCCGTATATTCTTCATCGATTGTCCTGGCCACGAGGGAGACATCTATTATGCATTGTGAACTTTCTACGAATAAAAACGTATCAGTGTATTCAGATTATACATGCATATTTTATTCACTTTTGATAATGAAATAGATTAATATAATGGAGAATAGCAAATATGAAAAGTGGGCTGAACTTACACAAAGGTGTCAAAATTAGGGTGACCCAGAAAAAACAGAACCCACAAATTTTGTAATAAAACTGTTCATTTTAACTATGGGGGTCTAGGGTTAGGGTTTAGGGTTAGAATTAGGGCTAAGGTTATGATTAGGGTTAGGGTTGGGGTTTAGGGTTAGTTTAATGGGAAAATGAATAAATAATTTGGGTTCTGTTTTTTCTGGGTCACACTGTATACTGGTGCCCCAGAAAAAACAGAACCTACAAATTTTGTCATAAAACTGTTAATTTTAACTAGGGGGGTTTAGGGTTAGATTTGGGGGTTAGGGTTAGGGTCGGGGTTGGGGTTTAAGATTAGTTTAATGGGAAAATAAATAAATAATTTGGGTTCTGTTTTTTCTGGGTCAATCTAATTTTGATACCTTGCAAGTTCAGCCGAAAAGTGTTTGCATATAAAAGTGCTCAATGTTAAATTAGCAGAGCAGATTTAACATCTCAAATAAGATATTATGGTACTAATTTGGACAAACCACTATTTCAATATTTAACCGTCTGAGAATTGCATAATACACATGAAACTATAGTAACGGTAAATGAAATAGATTATATACATTATTTGATAAAATATACAATGAAAGTGCTTTAATATTCTGATTGGAACGTTAGATTTTAGAAGTATATAAGAGGGTGTGTGGAAAAGTTCTCCGAATTACATTTTCGTCCCGGGGGATGACACTAAACAGCATGTGATGATGAGGCTCTAGTTTAGTTTTACAGATCTGAATAATTTGAAAATTTATTGAATTGAATTTATTATTATTCTAATAGAAAATTCATTCGCCAGGTGCCCTCCCATAAAAAATAAAAATAAAAAAATAAAAAGTATACATTTTTTTATTCCGTCTCATAAAATTTCTTAGAACTATGTCCCCACCCCTTCTTGGCCAACTCGTGTCGAAAAAGGAAAGAGAAATTTTGTGAATATAAAAAGTCAAGTCAGTCAGACACCATTTTATGAGGTCGCCTTTTAAAGAGAAAAGATAAATCACTGTTATTTTTTATAGTAAATATTGTACTTACATTATGCCCTAATGCATTTGAAATTGTCCCCTAATATATTCCATTCACAGCAACATGTAAATAAAAAGTCACCTATTTAAAAGAAAACGGTATCTGTGGACTAAGTTAAAAATTAGAAAAAAGAAATTCCTAATTTTTTTTCTTCAAACCGATGTGGTGGACCCGTAGATCTCATTAGATCATTCACCTACATTCCCCAAAGCCTTTCAGTCATTTTGCCTCGGCTTGTCACTGATACTAGACTTTGAGGAAGGAGAGCATGCGGTGCGTGTCGCACAAGCGCACAACATGTCAACATGTGCAGATATTTCTACAAGTCCCATGGTGATGGAGGAATGGTGACGTGTGCAGGTTTGAGGGCCTGGAAGCACACCGCTGTGAATCTATACGTGGCGAGGCTCGTGACCCATCTAACGGCACTGCATTGTCGATTAAGCAGCAACCTCCCTCGGTGAGGTCGTGAGTGACTGAGCAGCCCCTTGGGTAGCTCTGTTCACCCAGACATTTGGGAAGGGTCTAGAAAAGGTGGCCTAAACAAATGTCTGTTTACCTATTAAGCTGGCCAGCAACCTGCGATTTGACGGCTATTCCCATAAGCAAGGCGAAAACAAGAAAATATTACAACATAAAACATAGGCTAACAATAGCCACCTGAAATGTCCAGACAAGTCTTGATCTTGAGGGATCGGGAAACCCCGAACAACGATCTGGTATCGTAGCAAACTGTCTCAATATGGGGTAGACATCGAGACCCTTGCGAAAGTCAGTTTCAGCGATGAGGACCAATTAACAGAAGTGGGGGCTGGGTACACATACTTCTGAAAGGGCAGGCCGATGGTAGCTGTAAGGGGTTTGATGTAAGGCAGATAGAGCACCCCATCCTGAATCAGTCTCTACATAAGCGGCACATGACGGACGTCACGTAGACATTTCCTACAGAAAAAGACTGACTTGTGACCTGTGTGACAGGGCCTGCCTATCGAGGGCTGGGTTTCGTGTCGTTGCATACGAGAGGAAGACGGGGAAGGGATTAATGTGTGACAGGGTACGTAAAAGCAAATCTGGATCCGTGGGCCATCTGCGTGCTCACAACCAAACTACTCGTAGAAATAGCCTTCTTCTGTGAAGAAGTGGCAATCACCATATATATATATATATATATATATATATATATATATACAAGGTGTGTGAAAAAATATCGAGATTTTTTGTATTTTTGACACACCTTGTATTCTGAAAAAATAACGTTCCATTCATTCTTCATTTCTATCTTGGTAAATACATCTTTAAACTCGGTACTTTTTTGACACACCTTGACGAGTTTCTTTTCTATCGGCAATTCTCCTCCACCATTCTCCATAACATTTTTATAAACATGTGAGCCTCCCCTCCTGCTGAATTCTACTGTTACTGTTTGTTTAAAAAAAACAATAGAAACATCTCACCACTTCACACCTGATGATGGCACTAAGTAGTGCAGAAAGTACTAGTGTAAGAACCTTTGTTGGATTCACTCACCAATTCCACAAAAAAAAGATGGCCAGACAATTGGAAAGGATAGAAAAGAAACTCGTCAGACAAGAATTGTCCGTTGAGTTCAACAAAACATGCATATATATATATATATATATATATATATATATATATATATATATAATTAATGTTTTGGTTTGCGTCTCGTATGTTGATAGATCAATAAATAACACAGTTATTAGCAGAATTTTGATCTAAAGTATTCGATCTATGTGATTAATGGAGAAAACGCTGTGTTAAGTGCAATGACAAGTAAGAAAATTATGCTGAAATGTAAATATTTATGTTAAATGCTTCTTCCTTGTTCTTTCTTCTTTCTTTCTTTCTTTCTTTCTTTCTTTTGTTGTTGTTGTTGTTGTTGTTGTTGTTCATCATTAGACTACAGATTTATTGACTTCGCTATATTAAGGCGCTTATGTTCTTCTCTCTCTCTCTCTCTCTCTCTTCTATATATATATATATATAATATATATATATATATATATATATATATATATCTTTCTCTCTCTCTCCAACACACACACACACACACACACCACACATCTCTCTCTCTCTGTCTCTGTCTCCCTCTCTCTGTCTCTCTCTCTCTCTCTCTCTATTTCGCGCCATCTCCAAGAGTTTCTTTTAAAGGCTTTTTTCAATATGGCTGCTTCTAACACTTGTTTTATTTTTTTCCCACTCTTCATAATTGGATTTGATATTCTTGGCTGGATTGGATGAGCTTTTTCTCCCAACAAATTGCTTTCTGCCTTTTTCTTCAAAAGCTTTGGCTTAGTTCTTTCATTCTTTCTTTCTTTCTTATATTTATTTATTGTTTTTTTTTTGGGGGGGGGGTTCGTGCATAATTTTCATCATGTAATAACATTTTGTATTTTTATTTTATTATCTTTATTTATTTATTTATCTACCTATTTTTTTTTCAAAGGAAACAAAGTTATCACTTCATTTGAAGAACGACTACCTTCCTCCAAGCTAAAAACATTTACGTACGCTTTTTCTGAATTTTTGAGATGAGGCTTGATAATTAGTATTATTTGTATTATTCGGACTATTGTCCTCATCTATATTGTTATCTGTACAACGTTTCGGTCGATGTGCCCTCTGGCCTTCTTCAGGTATTTCTTGTCGGGCTTGGGAGTCTTCTCTTCAAACCCGGGAACCTTCTCGTCGTAATCGGGAACCTTCTCTTCGAACTCGGACACTTTCTTGTCGTAAAGGTTCCAGAATTTGAAACGAGTTCTCTCTCTCTCTCTCTCTCTCTCTCTCTCTCTCTCTCTCTCTCTCTCTCTCTCTCTTATTATATATATATATATAATATATATATATATGGGAGTAAAAAGATAACGTGGACATCACGTACCTATAATAAACATTCATCCAGTACTACATCCACTGCCTATATATATATATATATATAATATAATATATATAACTCTCTCTTTCTCTCTCCTCTTCTCTCTCTCTCTCTCTCTCTGTCTCTCTCTCTCTTTCCCCTGCTTACAATCTTCGTATATTTAATTTCTATTGTTACTTAGAACCGTGTCTTCCCAATTGATATCCTTTCGCCGTTAAAATCAATCAACCAATCAATTAATCGAGATCATGTAATCATTGATAAAAATAAAACTGGCCTCACTACATCAAAACTGACCTGTTCGTGGCATTTCTATGTTGTGTCTGTCTTGATATTTGACTTTGGCTATCGTCATTTCACTGCCGTTAATAACTTAACGTAATATCTACAGTTCTAGATATAAATAATACCTGCCCGCTGATTTAAGGGACAGGGC
>CM042148.1:101291542-101301542 GCA_023376005.1 Doryteuthis pealeii
CAGAGAGAGATTTTTCCCATTTAATGGGTTAAATAGAAAATGTTTTTATAAAATTTGAGTACCCATTAAAGGAATGGAATTTTTCAAATTTGTTCGGTATTAAATAACCCATCGAGGTTGATATGCGTAAAACAATAACAACAAACATATTTCCCAGTAAACAAAATTGGGCTGACTTTCTGATTTAGGTCGAAAATTCAAATGAGGAAAGTTTTTTGGTGGTACACAATGACAGTTTAACTACAGTCACTGAATTAACATTTTGCGAATTGGGTTACGGTATTAGGGGATTAAGGTTGTTTTTAATTACGTATTGCTTAAAAAATAAACAAGAAAAAACCCAATTTATAAACTGTCATTAAACTGTCATTGGGGACCACCAAAAACTTTCCGTGTTTAAATTTTCCGCCTTAATATCAGAAGTCAGCCCAAAATTGATCGTATCAAGGGCTCACTTAGAGATTTCTTTTACTAAGCCTTAGACCAGTAGAAACAAAATTAAATGTTTGGGGCATACAGTGGGAAGCAACCTTCTCTTTCCTTCTTTCTTTTTTTCTTTCTGTTCCCTTTCATTTTTCTTTCTTTTGTCTTCTTTCCCTTCTATTGTTTTTCTTCCTTTTTTCTTCAATCAATTATCGAGTTATTCATTTATTAATTCTTTGATGTATTTTCCTTCATTACCCTCTCCACTCTATTTCCTTTATCTACGTCCGCTTATTCTTCTTTTCTTTCTTTCTTTTTTTTTTTCCTTCTTTCTTTCTTTCAAAATTCCTCATCTTTCTTTCATTTTGTTTCTTTGTTTCTTTTAATTTTTTCTTTGTATTGTGATCCCCTTATCTTTCTTTTTTTCTTTGTCTTTTTTCTTTGTCTTTTTTTCATTCAATTTCTTTCCTTTTAAGACCCCTGTTTTCTTTCTTTTATTTTTTCTTTCAAAGATTTAATCTCCTTTTTTGGCTATCCCCTTATCTTCATTTTGTTTATTTTTTCTTTCCTCATTTTCCAATTCTTTTGACCCTCCCATGTCTTTTCTTTTTCTTTCTTTTCTTTTTTCTTTCTTTCTTTCGTCCTTTCGTCCTTTTCGTCTTTTCTTTCTTTCTATAGTCGAATCCAATTTGTTGCCTTTTTCTGACATTACATCCTTTACACCCCCCTCCTCTCTCTCCAGCTCCTCCTTCTCCTCTTCTTCTTCTACTTCTTTTTTCTTTTCCTCCTCCCCTCCCCATTACCACCGTCCCTTCTCCTCGTCCTCACCTCAATCACTTACCTTTTCTTGTACGTATATTTGTTTTTTTGATCTGTCTGTCACTGATAACTAGTTTTTCCATAAAAGACCGAATTGCTAATCGACCTCGGGAGAAAAAAACCGCTGCCAATTTGTGTACAAGTTGTTTAAAAGAACCGTTCGCATTTCTTTTGGCAAAATTTGCTGCTAGTCCTTTTTTTTTTTTTTTTTTTTTTTAATTTTTTTTTTAGAATTCAACAAATCGAGAAGAATGTGAAAGACGAGAAAAGAGGAGAGTAAGATAGTAAAAGACAGAACGAGGTGGGAGAGGAGGAGGAGGAGAAGAGGAAAAAGGGGGGTTAAATAAAGGGAACGGATTACAGCGGGGTGGAACGTAGGCAATAGGATATCAAGAAGGAAATACACAACACACACACACACACACACACACAGTCATCACACACACATATATATATATATATATATATTATATATATAACTATATATATATATATAACGTTATATACAAACCCTCTCCACACGAGCAGAATGCGACACATGGTCAAACATTAAGCGTAGTTAAACAAGTTTAAATTTAGAGTTTCCTTCTCTTAGACCGGTTGCCGTACCAACGTCTGCCCTACTATTTACGAGAGAATAATTGGATTAATACCTTTCTTAATATATTTAGTGCTGTATGATATATATCCATATATATTTTGTGTGTGTGTGTGTGTGTGTTGTTAACGAGCTTTAATTCATATATGTGTGTGTGTGTGTGTGTGTGTGTGTGTTGAAATGGCTCAATGCGTCCGCACATGCGTATGTCTAGGTATCTGACGCTTTTAGAAAATGCGCATATTATTGCGCATTAATCGAAAAAACTTGTTAGTATTTGAAATATCCACTAAATTGGTGTCTCCATCATTAGATTAATTCCTTTTACTAGTTCTTTTTCAACGATCCACATTCTCAGAATAAATAAATGACCAAAACGATTGCCTTTTCGAAAATATGAATTAATGCAAAGAGCATGGAAAGGGGAAGATTCATTTGACAAAAGATAACATCTGGCTAATACCAATTTTACGATACGGTCAACGCGCAGTCATCAGCCTAGTATTTGCCTTTTTTTTGCTTTTTGGGGGAGGGGGTGCTTTTTGTGTTTTTTTGTTTTTTACATTTACGTGATTTTTTTTTTACATTACGTGATTCATTTTGAGGACATTTCCAGATTAAGACTTTTACTATTTAGGTCTCTTGACTCTTTGGATTTTCGAGCACTGACCGATTGCCGAGTCGCTCAGTCCACTCCTGATACCGTAATATGATATTCCCTAGTTTGGACTGATAACGTTCGTTTTATTATTATTTACTCCTTTTGAGTTTTCACATCAGTGTTAGCTGATGGTCTTTCACTGGAGTCTGAGTGACAGTAAGTCTCCTCAGGTTCAGGACTCTTCTGAGTATTCTGGCAGATTTCAGCAGTGCAGTGTTCTGAATGGTTTCAATCCTTCCTCTGATATCCAACACTTTCCCAAGCCCTTTTCTAATCCCTTTGGGACTGTTCCAAGTGCACCAACTACAATTGGTTATAACTTTCACTTTCATATTCCATAACTTTTTCAGTTCTCTGGCAAGGTCCAGATATTTGTCAATTTTTTCATTTTCCTTTAACTTCACCCTGTGATCTGCTGGCACTGCAAATCAACCAGTTGACAAGTTCTTTCTTTTTGTTAATCAACACTAGGTCTGGCCTTCTTTATTATTATTATTATTTATTATTATTATTATTATTATTATTATTATTATTATTATACTCTTGCTAGTTTTTCTCACGGCTTGGGCTGAAGATCGCATAGGCGAGAAACTGTCATCTGTCTTCTATTACCACAAATCATCCAAAAAATGCTGGACAATGTTTGAGAAGCAAGGATGAACTCGTAAGTGTTGATTACCAATAAGGACAGTTGAGGAGGGAGAGTCATGGAAATACGTTCTAACTGCGCAAACCTGGTTACACACACACACAACAACACACACACACACACACACAAATATATATATATATATTTAATATATATATATATATATATATATAAATGGTGTACTTATTTTTTATCTGATACATATTCATTCACCAAAAATAATAAAATCATGGGATCTTCTGTTTAGACAAAAATCAACTTTTAATACCCAGAATATACGCCCACCGGTCGTAAGTATTTAAGTTTTACTATAATGAAATATAACAAATTTGAAAGACTTACGTAATTAGATACGAACGCATCTAAAAAGATTAAAAGATTACACTTATTTTTATTACATTTTAATTGTTGTTTCTATATAAAATCATTCATGGGATTGATTTTAATACGATGCAGAATAAAGCAATGATATTATAGATAAATAGCACCAAGTAATTATTTATTAAAACCGGTTTTGTTAAAACCAGTATGCAAATTAACCACACCATGTATTATGTAAACTTTTATTTCTTATTGATATATAAGACACATTGCAAATTTTAAACGCACTAATAACATGGGCTCTTCGGGGCCTGTGTTAATGTAAATTAACAGCGTTGATCCCAGGGGGCTATCCCCCCAGGCAACACCTGACCCTCGATTTAAAGGGGCAGGGCTGGATTTATTGCCCCTCGAGGGGGAATGCCGACGGGATCGATGCATTTTTGTGTCTACCACCCATGAGCTTCGGCTTGTGGGTGGGCCCACATAAAAATGTCCTTGTGTCACGCCCTCATAAGTGGGGGGAGAGGCAAATACCCTAATAACATGGGCTTTTTTTAGGCAAACCTAACTCAGATTTTCGTAGTAAACCTCGTTAATATATAAAATGTATTCTATGTATTAATTATTAATTTTGACTATGAATTAAATACTCAGATAAACTTACGCACATCCTGAGGGTATTGTGACGTAGTTTCGGTTACAGACAGACAGTCACCGAATCTTCATTACCATAAGATTTATTTTAAATGTCAGTGTATATATGGAAGATGTTGTATATAGCAACCAAGATGAGATTTGCATTTTGAATAAATCATTATATAATGGTAATTCCACATGTTAAAAAAAAATCAGGCAGAAATTGTTTTCAGTCTCCGTTTTAAATTTGTTTTCAAATTTGTTTCAATTTTAAATTTGCTTTATCTGAAAACTGGTAAAAAGGAGGTGCTTGTCGTGTAATGGTTATCGTCGTTGGGAATGGACACGTTAAATCGAGTTCAAATCCTGGACGAAGTTGTTTACATTTAAAATAGAGATGATACCTTTTGGAAAGGTATGCACAATTATCCTCCCTCCAGCTATGGGTAAATAGTAGCACATATTGGACTCTTAAACCTTAGTATGGCAACCGGTCTGTGAGACGGAAATCCTGTTAAACTTCGCTTCAAAATCGACCTTGTGTCGCATCCTACTTGTGCGGAAGAGTTGGGTAAATACATATAAAAATTTTGAAAGAAATTCAGTTTTGATTGCTTGATTGAGTGAGTGATTGATTTTAACGGCATGTTGACCTATTCAGAGTTATTTTATGCTAAGAGGTTATGGAATCGCGTTATAGTACGTTCATATTATATTGTACTATAATTTTTGTTTAGTTTCCTTTAGAATATGAATTATTTTTAAACAGATCAATTTTACCTGTAGATGAGACAGTTACTACCACTCCTGGCCAGAGTGGAACTGGGAGTTGTGGTGATGAAGGAGTAATTATTTTCCGACATCCCACCATGTCAGATGAACATAAAGTCCGATTTACGGGTGGGGCCACGCACAAACCGAAGCTCATCCGGTGGCCAATGTTAAACATTGCGTGTATCATCTCGGCGTTCCTTTTTTGAGGCACCTCAGGCACTGGGCAGAAAAACAGCCCAATCCCTTTCAGACAAGGGCGCAAGGTGTTGCCTGGGCGGATGGCCCCCTTGGATTCACGTCAGTATTATATATCTTACCGGTCCAATGGCCGAAACAACTGGACACGGGACCAAAAGGCTTGATACGCATATGCTGCTGTCGAAAAATCTTCGACTGATGGCGACGAAGGAGTGCTCCACATTCTCTAGATCTCCAGAACTGGAGCCTCACCATCAGATGCAGTTTCATCAGATGTAGTTTCATGCTGAGACACTGACAGGACTGTTCAGTTTTGATATGATTGATCTGATTTCAATATAAATCAATTGATTTTCAAAATTTCCTTGTGGGGTAATTCCATGTCAAATCATCCAGGCCTTTTCACCCACCCCCTTAAACTTTTCTCAAATTTTGTACAGGGGTGGATTATATTAAAGTTACACAATCCCCAAAATTTGATCTTCCCATTTCAATAAATTGGCAGAGTTATGTCGATTTTTAGCTCTCCAAATTTGGAGAACCCTCCCAATGATGCTTAAGGACGGAATCCTGGTGGATGAGCAGTCCATGACATGCAACACTCTAATTAGGCCCTTACTTAGGCTAGACGGGCGGTCGAAGAGACACCTCCGATCAATTGGAGGGTCACGTCAAGCCTTGGCAACTATATATTTGCCCCAACCTTATTGCCCTTATGGCAAGCTCCTGGCCCTTTTTATCATATGAATGCCAGAAGGTGGTGACTGAGGGTTTTCATATCCTTGGAATGACGCTAAACTGAATGTGGGAGCACTCCTTCATCACCATTGCTCCCTGATCCACTCTGACCCGAATGGTAGTACCTGTTAAGTCCATTTATAGGTTAAATAGAAAAATGTGTTTATTAAAAAAAATGAGGATCCATTAAGAATGAATTTATTTCAAAACTTTGTTGGCATTAAATGACCCACCGAGGTTGATATGCCGTAAAACAAACCAAACAAATTCTTACCAGCTATCGTATTTCTAATACTTCTAAAACCATTGATACTCCTGTGGTATTGATCTCTAGCTATGATTTCCATCACTCCAGTTGAATTGTTACTTTTTGTCGTGAGTGTTGTTTCTCGAACTTTTCCAGTCGAGTCATTGGATAGCGATGTCTCATTCAGACCGCCAAAAAACATGGTCACGTGACAATTCAGACAATCAAGTGCAAATTTCATTTCTGTCCGAGGGAGGAAGACAAACAATGTTTGAATGAGTGTCTGACCAGACGGATGAGTTCAGTGTGCAATGATCTGTATCGCTTTCTCAGACGAATTGGCGGGAAGGAGTGAAATGGAGGGTGAGGGGGTGGTTGGAGGTGGGGGTCTGGAATGAATGAGTGAAGGAATGAAGAAAACACATCAAAGAATTGGTGAATGAATGACTTGATGATTGACTGGAGAAAGAAGGAAGAAAAACAATAAAAGAAAAAAGAAGACAAAAGTAAAATGTGTGGAAATAGTTTTTAAAAAGACAAGAAAGATGTGAAAAAAGAATAAAAAGTAAGAAAGAAATTGATAGGAAAGAAAAAAAAAGAAAAAAAGAATTATGAGGGTAGACTGAGAAAAGAATTAAGTGTTGGGGGAAAGAAAGAATGAAAGAAAGAAAGAAAGAAAGAAAGGAAAAAGAAAGAAAGAAAGAAAGCAGTATAAAGAATTGAAAATTGAAGGAAAGAAAAAATAAAGAAAAATGGAATATAAAGGATGACAATGAAAAGAAATTAGATTTTGAAAGAAAGAAAGAAAGAAAGAAAGAAAGAAAGAAAGAAAGAGTAAAGTAGGAGCCTTAAAAGGAAGAAAAAATTGAAAAAAACAAACAAAAAAGAAGAAAGAAATAAGTGCAAGGGTTATCAATAAAAAAACTATATATTTTGACAGAAAGAAACAACGAAAGAAAAAGAAAAGAAATTAAATGAAAAAAAAAGAAAACAAAAATGAAAGATAAGGAATAACAACAAAAAGGAAAAAGATTGAAAGACACAAAATGAAAGAAAGAAAGATACGAGATGAAAAAAAGGAAGAATAGTTCGAACGAAAAAAAGAAAAGAAAAAAATAAAGGAAACCGAAAGATTAAGGATGGCATTAAAAAGGAAAGAAATATTCAATGAAACAAACAAAGAAACAAAGAAAACAGGAGATCTTAAAAGGGAGAAAAAAATGAAAGAAAGAAAGAAAAAAGACAAAGAATGAAAGAACGATAACGGATAACAATAAAAAGAAATCAATTTTTGAAAGAAAGAAAGAAGGAAGGAAAGAAAACAGAAAGCCTTAAAAGGAAAAACATTAAAGAAACAAACAAAAAACCGATAAGGAATAACAATAAAAAGGAAAAAATGAATGAATGTAAAAACGAAGAAGAAAGAAAGAAAGAAAGAAAGAAAGAAAGAAAGAAAGAAAGAAATATAAGGGGTGACATTAACAAGGGTTAAAACTTTGGAAAAAAAGATATAAAGAAAAGGGAAGAAAAATTGAAAGAAAGAAACAGAGAAACAAACAAAAACAGAAAGAAAGAAAAAAAGGAAGGAAAGATAAGGGATATCAATAAAAATGGAAAAAAAATGAAAGAAAGAAAGAAAGATAAATGATTAGATTAAAAAGGAATAAAATTTTGAAAAATTTATTAAAAGAAAAAGAAAAAGAAACATCTGAAACAAAAAGAAAACAGAAAGTTCTAAAGAAGAAAAAATAGGAGGTCTTGAGGAATGAGAATTAAAAGAAGAGAAACAAACAGAAAGAAAAAAAGATAAGGGATATCAATAAAAAGGAAAAAAAGAAAGAAAGAAAGAAAGATAAGGGATGACCATAAAAAGAAAAAAAAATTGAAAGAAAGAAAAAAGTGGGGAATGAAGAAAGGAAGGAATAAAGAAAGAGAGATAAGGGATGACATTAAAAAAGAATGAAATTATGGAAAAAGATATAAAGAAAATAAGGGGTCTTAAAGAAGAAAAACAGAAGAGTCTTAAAGAAGTAAACTGAAAGAAAGAAAGAAAAAGAAAGAGAGGTTTTTATTCGATTCCTTCAATTTTGGTCAAAAACGGCGTAAACAAATTGTTTGGCTGATTTCCAGGATGGGGAATTTCAAGAACTGATTGAAAAAAAGTTAGAATTCCTGGCATTCCCGTCTTCTATTTCCGGTTTCTGAATTACTTGGGGAGAGGGGCTAGCGTCTCTCTCTCTCTCTCTCTCTCTCTCTCTCTCTCTCTCTCTCTCTCTCTCTCTCTCTCTCTCGTTATAAGCGCTCAACTTTTACAGATGGGATATCTTTGGCCCTACAAGTCTGAGAAAACATTTTCAAGACAATGTGTAGAAGAAATGAGCTTCCAGCTCACAAAGCGAAAGATGAATCAGCTGCCTTTAGTAGTCAAAAACATCAACAAGTGCTTGGAAATGGTACTTTAAGTAAGAAATAAAAGGAACGAAGAAGCCATATATAGAGCCTACGCATGAACCTCTATTGTTTGCGCATGCGTATAGACCGTAGGTTCCCGCCAAAAACTAAATTTCGTCACTCAAAAGCATAATCATCATAGAAAATAGTATTTTAAACAATCCTAACTGCTTGCAAGCGGCGTTGATTTTTCTTTCTTTTTTTTTTTTTAAGTGATCACTAATTAGAACTGAGCCTATTGTAGTAGTGACCACCCCAAGCGGAGTTTAACAGGTTTGAATTCATAGTTTTCCTTCTCGTGCCCTGGTTGCATAACCAAGATTAAAGAGCCCAGTCTGCCCTACTATTTGACCCACAGCTGGAGGGAAAGTAGTTGGATTCATACCTTTCCTAAGGGTATTAGTGCTATGTGAAATACAAACAACCTTGTCCAGGATTTGAACTCGGGTCGACGAGTCCATTTCCTACGACGATGACCATTACACCAAGCGCCTCCATTTATATCTTCCAACCCCTACGCACGAATAAGATGTGACACAGGGTCAATTTCTTTAGCAGGTTGGTTTGGTTTGTTTTGTTTTACGGTTATATCAACCTCAGTGGGTTATTTAATGCCGACAAAGTTGTGAAATAAATTCATTCTTAATGCATAATACAATTTTGTTTATCAACTCATGTTTTTCTATTTAACCCATAGATGGGACCCTAGCAAGTACTCCCACTCCGGGTCAGAGTGGACCAGGGAGCAATGGGGATGAAGGGGTGCTCCACATTCCCCAAACCTTCAAAGTCCCCGCCTTCTAGCACCCATACGATAAAAAGGGGTTGGGACTTACCATAAGGGCAATGGGGTTGGGAAAATCATATAGGTGCTAGGGCTTGACGTGACCAGCCGATTGATCGGAGGGGGCCTCTCCGACCGCCCGTCTAGCCCAAGATAGGTCCAAAGTGGAGTATTGCAAGTCATGAACTGCTCATCCACCTGGGCTCTATCCTTAAGCATCACGGGTCGCCACCCACGGCCAACAGGTGGCCCCATTGGGGGAGTCTTACCCCTCTGCAGAGGTGCAGTCGATGCATTCTAACGCCCCAGCCGACATGGCAATTCTTTAGCAGAGTTTAAGCGCTTTGAATTCAACAGGGCTAAAGTGGAGAGGGTAGCTTTTTTTCCTCCGTCGATTGCATTCCAGCTATGGGTTAAACAGTACTACTGTTCTTCTATCAGGATGGCTTAGGCATTAAATAACCCACGAAGTTTGAGTACCATTAAACAAAGAAACTAAACTAATTCATCGACTGCTTCCAAGTCAAATTTGATTTTTTTATTTCATTTCTTTTGCCAATTAATTGATCTTCTATGCTCACTTGATTAGAGCAGCTGGTGTGTTTATCAAGTTTTCCCCGGAGGCAAGATGAGGTGTAATTTCGGTTTATCGACAAAATCTATATATCAATACTTTTATTCCTTAATCTTCCGACCGT
>CM042148.1:101306542-101311542 GCA_023376005.1 Doryteuthis pealeii
TAGATTAATTTTTCTATAGATTTAACACCGTGTTTCTTGTCGAGTATATTATACAATGACCCCTCTTACATCTTTCTCCTATATCTTAATTTTCCCGCCCTCTTTCTCTTTTCACACACACACCACACACACACACACCACACACACACATATTCTCTCCCTTATCTCTTTCTGTCGTCATTCTTCTTCTTCTTCTTCTTCTTCTTCTTCTTGCATAGTATAAATGCATACCACAAGGTTATCTCTGATTTTCAAGTGTTGCTGATTTATAGATAATGAATATATCTGTATATATATATATATATATATATATATAGAGAGAGAGAGAGAGAGAGAGAGAGAGATACATCGATAGATAGTGTATGTGTGTGTTTGAGAGTGAGAGAGAAAGTTTGAGAGAGAGGTAGGTAGGTAGGTAGGTAGGTAGAGGAGAGAGGGGGGAACAAGGAAGTGAAATCATATAGTGAGAAAAATATCACCATTATCGTTATATACGCATTCAGACATATGTTGCAAAGTTCGAACATTAAACATCTTAATGATTGCCTGACATGTTACGGCACTTGATCCTCGACGAGATCACAGGATTAGAATGCCTATCATACACATCAGCACCAGAAGTTGGAACATTATTCGAAGCCTCACTCTGAGCATGCGCGTACAAGCGCACGTATTACCTTACGGAAATGTAGATTATTCCATTAGAAATCCCCTTAACTTACGATCACAGCTCATTAGAAACACCTGTCCTGTGTAATTGCAAAAGCGAAGCCGTAATAACCCTCCTCCTCCTACTGCTACTTCTTCTCCTCCTCCTCCTCTTCCTCCTCTTCCCCTCTTTCTTCTCTTCTTCTTTCTTCTTCTTCTTCTTCTTCTTCTTCTTCTTTATTAGTCTGCGACTTTCACTTTTCTATCTTTTGGTTATATATCCAATTGCAATTACTTCCTCTGACCTTTCAAACACATTCCCTTCATCATTCAACGCCCTTAGTACTTTAGTTCATTGTATATTACCAGCATAATTAATCAGACCATAAACAAATAATAAATATCTAACCCCACATATCATATCACACACATGCGTATATATATATATATATATATATATATATATATATATATATATATATATGTACGTATTTATGTATGCGTGTGTGCGTATGTATACAAGAAGTGTCATAAAAGTATCGAAATTGAAGCTGTATTTACCACGAGAGAAGTGAACTATGAATGGAACGTTACTTTTTTTCAGAATACAAGGTGTGTCATAAAAATGCCGAGTTTGAAGCTGTATTTACCAAGATAGAAATGAAAAATGAAGGGAATGTTATTTTTTTTAGAATACAAAGTGTCTCAAAAAGTACAAAAAATCTCGATATTTTTTGACACACCTTGTATATTTATTTCTGTTTAGCTTTAGAAAAGAATTTAAATATATTAAATTCTTCCAAATACATTTTTTTCTTTCTAAAATTTTTTGACACACCTTGTATTTTGAAGAGAAATTAATGAATGGAATTTCAGAATACAAAGTATGTCAAATAGGGGAGATGGACAGACACTCGGACAGACAGACAGAAAGAATATTTCCTATGAATGAATACACAATTTCTTTTGAAAATTTATTTATGGTGGAACATTATATAACTAAAACGAATTTTATTAGATATTATTTATTACCAAACTCGACAGCTCTGTAACCAAAAACATTACATCAATATATACCAGATGTGTACATTTTTTATTAACTACTACACACTTATAGTGTTTTGTTTCAGGGTTTTAATGCTGCAGAGTTAGCTCATATATAAAACCTAATAGTATCCGTTTTGACAATATAATTTTCAATCAAATATAATAAAAACATGGTAGCTTTGGTTTAAAAGGAAATTAACTTTTATCCAAAATTTGTTACGCGTGTACTTGTTTATGGGTATTATATATATATATATATATATATATATATATATATATTCTGATGCTTCATTTCAAACGGCATTTAATAGTTAGTACATTATATTTTCCTACACTTTTTGTTTGTTATTCACATTAGTTAGATATATGGGCCGTGCCATTTTTATCAAATTCGTATAATAAATCCACACTTAAATATATATATATATATATATATATATATATATATATATATATATATAATGCCCTCTATTATATATATATACATATATATATATAGTATATATATATATATATATATATATATATATATATATATATATATATATATATATATATATATATATATATTATATACAATAAAATGATATCACAAAAAATTAATGTCATTTTTTTCAAAATTCCGTCCTTTGTTGGGCCTATAACTCTTCATGCCTTCCTATTATATATATATATATATATATATATATTATATATATATATATATATATATATATTGAAGTGTGGATTCCTCGTATGCTTCTATAAATTTGATGAAAATGGCCTGGCCATATATTTAACAAATTATGATAACTAGAAGAAAGTGTTGAAGAAAATAATTAACTTATAATCAAAGTTCTTTGGAATGAAACATCAGAAAAAAATTGTTTGCTATATTTCGACAAATCCTATCCCCTTCAACTGGTGATAAAAAAAACGCACTCTGCATAATTTATAATTGCTTTACAGCAATAATTATTTTAATTTCGCAAAGATATCAGTTTCTGATGCTAATGGCGGTAATTCAAACAGTGTTCCAGGCTTGAACAGAGGTCTGACATGAAATTTTTGGTGGCTGAGATGTGAAAACTATGTGAAATTTACAGGAACTTGCTTTAGTAAAAAGATGTTTAGAAATGGGCTAAACATTGACTTTACCACTATAAGCTTGAAACTCGTTTGAAATGTATGGTGAAACTCGAGTAGGTTATTTTAATATACACTATAATACTAAATCCGCTCTACTGACGTATTGAGCACTTTATGTTCGTTATAACACTGACTTATCCGCTTAAGGTCATGCTGACAGTCTTCTGGGGCATGAAAAGACCCAACATTGTTGATTTCATTGAAAAAGCCGTAACTGTAATATAAAAATGCCACCTCCTTTTAAATACACCTTATTTATTAAATGAACCTCGAACTAAGTTGAATATGATGCTCTAAGTTCTGTTTATTTTTCCAATATTTCTAGGAAATACATCTCTCTTTTTCAGAGGTTGGTTTTAGACTCATATAAACACATAAAAATTGACTCACTAGATGTACCAACAAAGAAGCATACGTGGTCTCCATTACAACAACAACATTATATATATATATATATATATATATATATATATATATATACAAAAGTATCGAGATTTTTTATACTTTTAGACACATCTTGTATTCTGAAAAAAGATAACATTCCATTCATTTTTACAAAATACAAGGTGTATCAAAAACGTACAAAGTTTAAAGCTGTATTTACTAAGATAGAAATGAAGAATGAATAGAACATTTTTTTTTTTTTCAGAATACAGGGTGAGTCAAAAAGTACAAAAAAGTCTCTATACTTTTTTGGACACACCTTGTTTATATATATATATATATATATATATTATATATTATATATATATATATACCCCACTGCCTATCCTGAAGATTGACTTGCCATCTTTCGGAGCAGAGTGCCACAAGAAGCCATCTAAACAAACATGGAATATTATCATCTCCGATCAGAAAAATACTCGTCGAAAACACATAAACAGTATATAGATCCAACAGCAAAAACAGACTCAAAATATTTGGAGCACTATTTATAAAAAACTAGAAAACACTTTCAACAAACATATCTTTCCAAAATGGCCGCAACGTTCAGGCGGGCATGTTTGGTTTCTTTGGTTTGATTGTTTTGTTTTACGGCATATCAACCATTTTCGGGTCATTTAATGCCAAACCCAGTCATTTTGATATCCGGTTGTGTTGGATTATTTTGGGATATATTTATTTGCTAAGCGTAGCTTAGAGGCCGCACAAGGCCAGAAGTATGGGGCAACCAGTGAGAATCGAACTCGCTAACAATGGTTTACGAGTCAAGCTTGCTAACCATTACACCACGTAAGGTGCCCATTATTTTGGGATATAGTTATTTACTAAGCTTAGCTTAGATGTGGCACATGGCCAGAAGTATGGGCACCCAGTGAGAATTAAACTCACTAACAATGGTTTGCGAGTCAAGCTTGCTAACCATTACACCACGTGAGGTGCCCATTATTTCGGGATATAAGGCGTGCTTTAGACCACCACTTAAACTCATAGACTCTGCATAGGCGCGTGCGTTAAAGCCAGCGAATCAACACGCTCGAATACGTGGTTAGTTAGCTATTTAATAGCCTATCTTGAAAGCCGTTCATTTTCACGTATTCGACACGGACGAACGGATCAGCATCCGAAGACCTTGCTTAACACAAGGATTCAACCTAACACAAAGGAATACAAGAGATATCCACAATAAAGTGCTCTCACCTGCAGCCTAAAAATGGCCACAAAAATCGTAACAGGTTGCTTACCTGGTGTTGATTAGATGGTCACCCACAAAAACAAACTTCTCATAAGTGCCACTTAAACCAATATATATATATTGACTTAAGTTGACTTACCGGTGAATTTGGTCACGATGGTTAGTAAGTAGGGAATTCAGGGGGGTAAGTCAGCGATATAACAAATACAAAGTGCTCAATACGTTAGTAGAGCAAATTTATTATAAAATTGGTACAAGAGATAACCTACTCGAGTTTCACCATAAGGATCTTCAGGGTTAAATCGACTGAATTAATCGAGACACCGATTAATAGCAGAATGCAATGTCCACACACGTGAAATCGACTGCTATTAATCGGTGTCTAGATTAATTCAGTGGAGTTAACCCTGAAGATCATTATGGTGAAACTCGAGTAGGTTATCTCTTGTACCCATTTTATAATATATATATAATATATATATATAGCTATAGATATAGATACAACACACGAACACACACAATCATACAAACACACTCGCAC
>CM042148.1:101316542-101321542 GCA_023376005.1 Doryteuthis pealeii
TACCTTTCCCAAGTGTATTAGCGCTATGTGAAATGCAATCAGCTTCGTCCAGGATTTGAACTCGGATCGACGAGTCCATTTCCTACGACTCTAACCACTACACCACGTATAGGAATAGCGTTACCTCAATTTGAGAGGAAGTGGAAAGTAACGATGTTCTACCATTATCTGTGATGCTACTAAAATTTTCCTTTTTATCTTTTTTGTAATTTCAAATTAGCCGTAACGATGCCCGTTTCGTTGACTGGATCGCTACGCTCGCTAGAACAGGCAGTACAGCGTTTCCTTCTTTCTTTCTGTCGTTGTTATTTGTTGAACCAGGACAACTTTAACACGAGACAAAATTCATGGAACACCGGGCAAGGGACCAATTTAATATCTGTCGCTTGCTAGGTTAATATCCTAACAACTACAGGACGACGTGTGTGTTCGCCCCGATATCAGGCTTATGGTGTATAGTAGAATAACGCACAATCTTAGATATTGGACTTACGGGTTTAAAGGTTACACAGTGGAATACATTTTAACAGGGTGACCTTATTGATGTGCCATGAATGTAAGAGAGAGAGAGAGATAGACAGGCAGTCAAACAGACAGACAGGGGAGAATGACTGTGAGATAGGGAGTGAAAGAGAGAGAGGGGGGGAGGTAGTAATAGTTGTGATAATTAAAGAGATAGAAAGAGTTAGGGGAAAGAAAGGATAGACAAACCGAGTGGGATATATATATATATATATATATATATATTATATATATTTATAATTACTAAATATATATATATAATATATATATATATATATATATATATATTGGATGTATGGCATGTCAACCCTTGTCAATTTCTTAAGTGAAGTTTAACAGGTTTAAAGTTTCCTTCTCCTAGACGGTTCCCTAACCTAGGTTAAGAGTCCAGTGCCCAACTATTTACCCATAACTGGGGGGGGTAGTTGGATTCATACCTTTCCCAAGGGTATAAGCGCTATGTGATATGCAATAACTCTCGTACAGGATTTGAACTCGGATCGATATATATATATATATATATATATATATATATATATGTGTGTGTGTGTGTGTGTTTTTCTATCTATCTATCTCTCATGCACACAACCGGCCCTCACAAAATCAGCGTACGAGTAGCACAGGGATCTGTGCGGTAAAGTGAGGAGCTGATTGTAGGTGTAGCGCTAGTGAAAAGGGGATATTCCCTCGCCGTCTGGCTAATACCAACTTTAGGACACCTCGACGACTTTACTATATATATATGTGTGTGTGTGTGTGTGTGTGTGTGTGTGTATAATGTTGAAAGGAAAAATAAACAAAGGAAAGAAAATGCTGAATGAATAAAATAGATTTATTTTACTAACACGTGTTTCGGCCAGGAATTTGTTCATATACACATGTATTCTATTTATTATTATTATTTTAAATATAAAATAAAATAATAATAGAAAACTACAAAATCTTTAAGCCTACAAATTATGTATATATACAATATATATATATATATGTGTGTGTGTGTGTGTGTGTTGTGTGTGTTTGTCTGTTTGTCTGTCTGTATGTCTGTGAGAGATAGATAGATAGATAGATATGAAAAGTAGATAAGCAGATATGAACAGACTGAGATTGATATATATATATATATATTATATATATATATATATATATATATAAGAGAGAGAGAGAGATAGGAGAGAGAGAGAAAGAGAGGGGAGAGAGAGAGAGGAGATTATTGCGAAATTATTCATTGCTTCTTAGAACTGCCATGACACCTGGCGGAAAGATATGATCAATTTGTTTTCGGGGGATTATTCACTCTATTTTCACTGCTGACTCTGCAGTAAAATATGACGCAAATGTAATAAGTCATATTGATATAACATCACCCCCCCCCCGCCTCCACCCCCCCAAAAAAAAACCCGCCCCTGCCTACTCAACATTTTCCTTCTGACTCGGTTATCACCGTCTATTGACGCTAGTTAGTACATATTCATTAGATTTGCCATCAGCCAATCATGGGAACTGTCAAGTGGAAAGGAAACCATGTTCGCAACGGCAACAGATCAGACAGGATTTACGATCAATTCCCCCAACGTTGAGCAGCGAAGAGCCTGTTCTCTTCTGAAATCGGTGAGCACTTATGAGCAACTGTGGCGTTTGTGTGTAACGGTTATCGTCGTTGTAATTGGACTCGGCCATTTCATTTCCTAGCGCTAATATTCTTAGGTTGGTTGGTTGGTTGGTTGGTTGGTTGGTTTGATTTTACGGCATGTCAACCCGTGTTGGGCTATTCTAGTTGAGCAGCGAAGAGTCTGTTCTCTTCTGAAATATGTGAGCACTTATGAACAACTTGTGTAGGTTATTGCCATATGAAATGGATTCGGCCACCCGGGTTCAGTTCCTGGACAAGGTTGTTTGAATTTTATAGCGCATATCAACCCTTGTTGGGTTATTCTATGCCGAAGACGTTTTGTTTTATTCATTCTTCATGGGTACTCACTTTTTAAACTCATTTTTTCTATCTAGCCCATAGATGGGACCCTAACAGTCACGGTGGAGCAGGGAGTAATGACGATAAAGAGCTTCAAAATTGGAATTTCACCATTAGATGGGTTTAACGTCATACCTGGGACACCATGACCCTCAGCCATTGCCTTCTAGCACATATATGATAAAAAAAGGGTTGGGATTTGTCATAAGGACAATAGGGTAGGAACAATCATATAGGTGCTAGGGCTTGACGTGATCAACCGATTGACTGAAGAGTGCCATTCCGACCGTCTAGCATAAGTACGCACCAAAGTAGAATGTTGAAACTTAGCTGCTCATCCACCATGATTCAGTCCTTAAGCATCACGGGTCGTTGTCCACGGCTAACAGGTAGCCCAATTGGGGGTCTTGCCCCTCTATAGAGGTGCAGTCGGAAATTCTACAGTCACAGACAACCTGGTGAAATATTCTTAGAAAAGGTATACATCAAATATTCTCTACTGAACTATGAATAACTACTAAGGGACAGATTGGGTTCTTTAACCTTGGTATGACAAGCGGTCTAGGAAAAGGAAAACTCTGAATTCAAACCAGTTAAACTCCGCTTAAAGATTGACCTTGTGTTACATCCTGTCCGTGTGGAGGGTTGGGTAAATGCATACGAGAAACGGGTATTGTGATCCACCAGAAAAAAACAGACGAACATTTTTTGAATTGGGGTCTTGTTGCTCTGCAAGGGATACAATCGGCGTACTCTAAGCCCCACCGATATCTACCAAGTGTTCTTCTAAGTAGGGATGGGCAAATGAATTGAGTAAGAAGAGTGTTTACTATGGCCATTTTTTATTCTGATTCTGATTCTGATGATAGATTTAACCTAGGATTACCACTGTAACTCATTAATTTTTGCATTTTCTTTGAGAAAAAAAAAGCAGTTTTCTGCCGCCATTTTGAAAATCGTCACGAAACCAACCTAAAAAGACGTCATATCCCCAAAAAATCATCAATCGTAATCAGTAGCAAAAATGTCCATAAAAAACACTCGTCCCAGAAATTCGACCTTCGTTTGCCCACCCCTATTGATAAGTGGAGCTTGTGCGTTTAACCAGGTTTTTCGGGGCGTGAGTTAAATTCTCACCGAGTGCCTTTTCTTTATTTTCGATACGTTCTATTTTGTTTTATAAGGAAAGGTGGAGACATGAGATACCATTACCACGCATCATCTTGGGATTGCACGCATATCCATGACAATCTCTCACCAACCGTCCCTATCGGTCATCACTTCTGGCAGGTCTTCATGATGGGTGACCACTTAGAAATGGCATGTAGTTATTTACTAAGCTTAGCTTAGGTGTGGTACAAGGCCAGAAGTATGGCGCGCCCAATGAGAATCGAACTCACTAACAATGGTCTGCTAATCTAGCTTGCTAACCATTACACCACATGAGGTGTATCTTGAGTATAGTTATTTACTAAGCCTAGCTTATATGTGGCACAAGGCCAGAAGTATGGGGCACCCAATGAGAATCGAACTCGCTAACAATGGTCTGCAAATCTAACGTGAGGTGCCCAAGAAATGGAAAGTATCGTGAGTTCCTGACTTAATCAATACTTTGTAAATTCTACTGTCAAGCAGACCTGGGACTGCCGTGACCTTCCTCCGCACGCCCCCCGGTGCGATGGAGGAGGGGGTGTTGTCGATGGATTGAAAACCCCGAGAGAAGGCTTTTTTCTTATTGTTATTATTGTTGCCTGAAGGCAAGACCATGAACTTGGCCAAGGGAGTTGAACACACTAAAATCCCATTTTGGAGACCAGAGAACTCGTTTGTGTGTGTGTGTGTTGTGTGTGTGTGTGTGTGTGTGTGTGTGTGTGTGTTTTGTGTGTTTTTAGTGTTTGTATATGTGTGTGTTTTGTGTGTAGGTAGGTGTGTTTTATGTCTGTGTTTGTATGAGTCTGTGTTTTGAGTATGTTTCGTATGTGTGTATGTATGTGTTTACATGTGTCTGTTTTATGTGTGTGTGTGTGTGTTTTGTAAGGGTGTGTTTGTATGTGTGTGTTTGCTTTGGGCGTGTGTGTGTGTTTGTGTGTGTGTGTTTTGTATGTGTGTTTTGTGTGTGTGTGTGTTTGTGTGTGTTTCGTATGTGTGTATGTGTGTGTTTACATGTGTGTGTTTTTGTGTGTGTGTATTTGTTCGTGTGTGTTTGTATTTTGTGTGTTTTGTAAGTGTGTGTTTGAATGTTTATTTTATGTATGTATGTGTATGCATGATTTGTATGCGTATGTTAGAGTGTTCTGTATGTATGTGTGTGTGTGCGCGCGCGCGCGCGAGTGTGTGTGTGTGTGTGTGTGTGTCTTTTGTGTTGTAATAACCACGTGTAAAGTGTAACTTTCCATCCTATCCGTGAAAAGAGTTTGAATAGGCAAAGCCAGAGCGACCTTTTCCTCCGTTTTATCTGCTTTTCAAATTGTGACATTTTGTCCATCAATACAAGAGAGAAAACGCACCC
>CM042148.1:101324042-101339042 GCA_023376005.1 Doryteuthis pealeii
GAAGAAGAAGAAGAAGAAGAAGAAGAAGAAGAAGAAGAAGAAGAAGTGAATCTGGGAAGAAGAAGAAGAAGAAGAAGAAGAAGAAGAAGAAGTGGGGGTAGCAGAATATGATTGAAGAATCTGAGATGAAAAAACACTGACATATGGAATTTCGGAAAAGGAGAAAATTTCCAGTGTTTGTTATGGAAAGTGAGTAAAGCCAAATTTCTTTCGTGAATCGTGTGTCACTAAAATATATATATATATAAAAAAGACTGAACTTAGGAGACACAGTCACGATTACAAAGTCAGCAAAAATCTTGAGGGATATTGAAATGAACCTAATGCAAACGGAAGTTTCTTTTGAGTATTGTTTCTTCTTTGTCTTATTGACATTGGACTATCTATCAATACCAGTATGTTTAGTTTCTTAGTTTCTATCTATCCATCTATCTCTGTTTATTATCTCTCTCTCTCTCTCTCTCTCTCTCTCTCTCTCTCTCTCTCTCTCTCTCTCAATACCAGTGTGTTTAGTTTCTTTGGTTTCTATCTATCCATCTATCTCTGTTTATTATCCCTCTTTATCTCTCTCTCCTCTCTCTCTCTCTCTCTCTCTCTCTCTCCTCTCTCTCTCTCTCTCTCTCCCTCTATCATACCAGTGTGTTTAGTTTCTTAGTTTCTATCTATCCATCTATCTCTGCTTATTATCTCTCTTTATCTCCTCTCCCTCTCTCTCTCTCTCTATCTCTCACTCTCTCTCTCTCTCTCTCCTCTATATACTATATATATATATATATATATATGTTAATGTATGAGTAGTGGCTTACCGGGGTGTACGAGTACGATCGTTGGAAGCGCACAGTATCCAGGGGTTAAGACTGAGAAAAAACAAATACAAAGTGCTCAATACAATGTAGAGCAAAATTTATTTATAAAATGGATAATTATCCATTTTATAAATATATATATATATATATATATTATATATATATATATATATATATATATATATACTAGCAATATATGCACCCTCCGGGTGCAAGTATTTAAGTTTTAATGTAATAAAATATGTATTAAATTAGAAAGGCTAATGAAACTAAATAAGAAACAGATAAAAAGATTGAACAGAGGGAGTATGATAAAAGATTTGAAAACAGTGGGAGTATAATAAAAAATGGAACAACTGAAACTTACTCTTCCATCACTCTAGTCTTTCATTGTTATTTTTTCTAATTTAAGTATTTAGTTATAAGAGGAAGTAAAGAATAAAATGACAGTTATTTTATCTTGTTAATGGATTTCATTAAAAGATTCATTGAAGAGATTTTTGCTTTATTCATTAAAATAAACCAACGTTAGAAATCAATAATACTAAGCACATATTTATTAAATTCGATTTTTTTAATATTAATATGCAAATTAGCCTTCCCGTTCACATTGTAAAGCTATTTTGTTGTATATATAAATATACTGCATGTTGTTAGTATGTAGACATAGTTAACAGTATTAATAATGTAAGACAATTTTATTAATAATTGAGGTTTAGATAGAAATAAAAATCTGGAGAATATATGTCATAAACTAGAGAATTGTGACTTGCGTAGAATAATAATTTCGGTTACAGACAGAAAAACACACAATCTCCATTATCATAATATATATATATATATATATATAATATAATATAATAAAATAAATATATAAAGGTTTTACATATCTATTTATTTGATGACAAAGGAACAGTCCACAACCATTTTGTTTCATGCGTGCGTAATTGCAAACAATCTTCAGGTGACTTTTTTTTTTTATATTGAGCACTCTTCCAATAATACTGCATTTTTTGGCACACCGTTCCAATAAAAGCTGAAACAGTGACAATCCCACACTATAATATATATATATATATATATATATATATATATATATATATATATATATCACTTTGATTTAACTATAAATCTCAGCTTTTATTTGCTGACGTCTTTTTTTTAATCACTGTCAACCCCTTTTCTACTTACACTTCCCCAGATACCTGCTCATTTCCACTATTCCTCTCTCTACCTATACAATGCCTCGTATACATTCCTTCATTGGCATGCCCACCAAATTTATCAACATTTATCGTCATAAATACCCCTCTCCTCTCTCTCTCTCTCTCTCTCTCTCTCTCTCTCTCTCTCTCTCTCTCTCTCTCTCTCTCTCTCTGTTCGTTATTCTTTCTTCCTGTCTGTCACTGAAGAAAGCATGTCTTGCTTCAAACTCGCAATGTCTTCTATTTTTTCTTTTCTCCCCCCCCCTCTCTCTCTCTCTCTCTCTCTCTCTCTCTCTCTCTCTCTCTTTCTTTTTCTTTCTTTCTCTCTCTGTTCGTCATTCTTGCTTTCTCTCACCTAAAAAAAGCTTGTATTGCTTCAAACTCAAGAAATTTTCTTTTATCTTTTTATTTTTGTATCTTTTATTATATTTTTTGTCTTTTCTTTTCTCATCTCTCTCTCTCTCTCTCTCTCTCTCTCTCTCTCTCTCTCTCTCTCTCTCTCTCTCTCTCTCTCTGTGTATTCGTTATTCTTTCTTCCTGTCTGTCACTGAATTAAGCATGTCTTCCTTCAAACTCACAGTGTCTTCTTTTCTTTTTTTTCTTTTTTTTGGTTTCATTTTTCTTCTTCTTCTATTTCTGTTCAACTCTCAATTTCTATGCAATTTTGCACAAAAGTAATTCATAACCTGTATGCAATTAGACGAATGATAAAAAAAAAGAACTCGTCCTCCACTAATTAGTCAGTAATTTATATTATGCTCTTGTAGTAAATTAACTGCCTTCTTTTTAATTTCAAAAATGTTTGCCGGCTCGTGATTTGGTTGATTACTAATTCAGAGCCTCGTTTTACACTCACACTAAAAGAGAGCGTTTTTTTTTTTTTTTGTATTATCATTATTATTTCCTTTTTCTTTTTCTTTGACAAAACTATTTCTCTTACAGTTTCGCATCGTAAAGCATTAATGTTACTTTGTGCTTAGAAAATGGAACGTTCAATGCCTCCTTTCTTCCGTTATTCATTCGCTAATTTTCTTTTATTTATTTTTTATTTTTGTCTTTATATTTTTTATTTCTTTATTTATTTGTTTTTTTTTTTTCGTTCTTTAATCTCATATTATTAAATGTTTATTCCGTTTTCTGACACACATAAGCACACACACGCACACACACACACACACATACAATATATACAACTTTCTCTCTCTTTACACTCATACACACTCTCTCTCTCTTTCTCTCTCTCTCCCTCTCTCTCTCCCTCTCTCTCTCTCTCTCTTACACATTCTCTCTCCCTTTTACTTTCATACACTTTCTCTCTTTTTCTCTCTCTCTCTCTCTCTTTCTCTCTTACCCCTCTCTCTCTCTTACACACTCTCTCTCTCCCATTTACTCTCATATTCTCTCTCTCCCACTAACTCTCTCTCTTCTCTCTCTCTCTCTTACTCTTACTCTCTTCTCCTCTCCTCTCTCCTCTCTCTCTCTCTCTCTCTCTCTCTCTCTCTCTCTCTCTCTGTCTCTCTCTCATTCACTCTCTCTTTCTCTCTATATATCTATCTTGCACACACAACCACCCACTCACACACTCTCTCTCTCTCTCTCTCTCTCTCTCTCTGTCTCTGTCTCTGTCTCTTACTATCTATCTATCTATCTATCTATCTCGTCTGCAGGGGTGGGACAGAATTAATTGAGTAGTCAATAATAGCATATTATTACTTCCGCCCTATTACTTTTGTCCCAATTTGTATTTTTTCATACCATTTTTTTTTTGTTAGATATTTCTCCTCCACTCCTCCAAATTCATCACCCCCACAACCCACCCACACCCCCACAACAATTTCATCTTCATATTTTTTTTTACTTCTTTCAAGTTATCTGCTGTTTGCTACACATGGTCGTCACATATCGCGTAATGATCAGCGTGCGAGGCTAGCAAACTATTGCTAATGAGTTCAATCCTCACTGTGTGCACTCTGCTTCTAGCTTTACACTAATCTTAGTAATTATCTATTCAATTTTTTTTCTTCTTAAAATTTTTTCACTTGTTTAAAAGCGATCTTTCTCGATGACTGATAGGGGCGGCTGACGAGAGAGAGTCATATGTATATGTGCTGTCAGTACGACCTGATGATGAGGAGGAGGAGGGGAGGAGAAGGATGATGATGATGATGATGATGATGATTAACTAAAATAAATAAATAAATACAGGAAGGAGGGAGGGAAGTATTCTGCAATTAACATTTAAGAGTTATCTTCCTTGAGAAATTATAACGATATGGATGAGTACGAACAAAAGTAAATCTTTATTTTATTAGTTGCACCTTTCCTTTTTTCCTTCTTAACTTCTTTCCTCCCTTCCTCTTCCCTTATTCCAATATTTCTTTCTTTCTTTTCTTTCTTTCTTTCTCCACTCTTTCCTTTCTTTAATCCTTCTTTCATTCCTTCATTTTCCTTCCTTCTATCTTTTTCTTTTTTTCTTTCTTCTTTCTTCTTTTCTCCTTTCATCATTCCTTCCTTCATCCCTTCTTTCTTTCCTTCTTTTCTTTCTTCCCCCTTTCTCTCCTTTTATCTTCCTTTTCCATCTTTTCTATTTCCTTCCGTCCATCCTTCATTCCTTAATCCTTTTTCTTTTCCTTCTTTACTTTCTTCCTCATTTCCTTTCCTTCTTCCTTTCTTTTTTTCTTTCAGTCCTTCTTTCTTTCTGTTCTTCCTTCCTTCCTTCCTTCCTTCCTCCATTTTATGCTTTCACCAGTTCGCTCTATTCCCACATTCCCCATCCATTCTTTAATTCTATCTCGCTATATATTTCTGTCTTTCCTCCCTCCCTTCCTTTCTTTCTTTGTTCTTTCTTTCAGTCCTTCTTTCTTTCTGTTCTTCCTTCCTTCCTTCCTTCCTTCATTTCTTCCTCTCTCCCTCCCTTCCTTTCTTGGTTCTTTCTTTCAGTCCTTCTTTATTTCTGTTCTTCCTTCCTTCCTTCCTTCCTTCATTTCTTCACCCCTCTCTCCCTTTCTTTCCTGGTTCTTTCTTTCAGTCCTTCCTTATTTCTGTCCTTCCTTCCTTCCTTCCTTCCTACCTTAATCCTCTATTTCACACTTTCATCATTTCTCTCTTCATCCCCACATCTCCCACCCATCTTTTAATTCTATCTCTCTATATATTTCTATCCTTTTTTCCCCTTTCAATACATCATTTCAACCGAATTGGACTAATTGAAAGCTTTATAACCAACAAATCTGCTCAGGGTGATTATTAAATCCAATTCGTAATATTTCAGTTTCAAAAATGGAAAAGAAAAAAAAAAGAAAAGAAAAACCCTTCTTAAAGTATTTTAAGCATTCTTCTCGCTTCTCATAATCAGCCATGTTTTTAGTCCTCAAAAGCACCAATTAAAAAATGTCCTTGTGGTATGTTTACACATTTTCAAGAAATGTTTCGCAATAAACACTGATCATTTATTTATGGGACATGTTTAGCTTGAAACTCCAGCCTCGTTCTCATAAATTAAGATAGAAACGCTGATTTATACTATCTTCTTTTTCTTTTAATGGGCTCAATAGTTTGGCAGTATTTTCGGTTCACTTTGAAAAATATTTTTCATATAACGAAAACCTAATTAATTGATACAGCCATAGATTCTGCCTTTACAATCTTCCTTTCAAGAACACGTTCGTAAATGACCCGAATACGTTTTAGCATTCTAGTTTGCAAGATTTTCCTAGGAGTAAAAATGTGGGGATTAGAATAAAATTTAAATTTAGATTTAAAAAAAAAAAATCCCATGAACCTTCACTGAAAGAAACTCCCGAGCATGCGCGGGGAAAAGGACCCATTTCTGACCCCCAAGAGAATCACTCGGCCATTCGAGTTTAGGCCTTAACTGTATCTAGTCACTACTTCTGACTAGGGAGATATTTCCTTGTCATGTGGTGGCTATGACCGGTGAATAAAGCCTAAATCATAAAACCACCTTTTGTCTTTGTCTCTTCCTTTTTCGTTCCTTGAATTCCTTCCATTTCAGGGCAACTACCAAATATGATGGGGTAAAAAGCAAAACCTAAGAACACGAACCAAGAATAACCACAGCCACCTTTAAATCCCTTGCCACTCCATAAAAACAAATTTTACACCTTTCAATTAGAGATCTTTCAATTGGACACCTTTTAATTTCTAACTTTTAAATAGATCTTTCAATTGTAAGCCTTTCAATTGTAGACTTCTCAATTGTAAATCCTTCAATTGTAAATAATTTTAATGTTTCGAACAGTTGTCCTCATCTTTATTGTGGTATATAAAACATGACTTTTCGGTCGCTGTATCCTCCGACCTTCCTCAAGTGTTCCCGGTGTATCTGAGCATAGTAATGATCCAACCTGGGAAAACATTTTTAATAGTTTGACTATTGATCAAACTGGCGTCAAAAAATTTTTAAAGATTTTATTCAAATAATGATGTCATTCTTTTTGCACGCTTATCATTCCGACATGTGTCACGAGAAGAATCATTTGTCATTTAGAAGAAAAAAATTGGCGTTTCGTGTACAACTCGATGTGTAAAATCCAATAACATCAGTCCTTTTCAATATTTTTATTTTTAAAGTAATTTACTATAATACAATGTGATTTGGCCCTTTCAATTGTAGACATTTTAATTGTAGATCTTTCAATTGGACACCTTTCTATTTGTTGTACCGGCCGTTCCTACAGTGGAGAATATACACCGGTTCTCACTATAAATAGTGAGACACCGAGTGAAAAGGTTGTACTGTTACCGTTTAGCGGCAAGCTAGCCGTTCTTGTACCTTATTGTAAATACACTTGTCTCATTTTACCTACCTCGACTTGACTTCTTTTTTTACTGTTGAACTAACATCACAACACTATTGTAAACCTTTCAATTGTAGACCAAGATGAGGGCAATAGTCTGAGTACACCAGAGCGTGGAAGCGCGTGGCGTAATGGTTTGCATTGAAAGAAATGGACTCGACGACACGAATTCATATCCTATATGAGGCTGTTTACATTTCATATAGCGCCAATACCCTTGGGAAAGGTATGCATTCAACAATTCTCCCTCCATCTATGGGTAAACAGTAGGGCAGGCTGGGATATTTAACCTTGGTTAAGCAACCAGTCTGGGAGAAGGTAAACATTTAGAGAGGTTGGTAAATACATTAGAGTAAAATATGTATTTATATCATGCTTTAATGAGTGTACATGCATGCGTGCGTGAGTGTACATGAGAGAGACAGAGACAGAGACAGACAGAGACAGAGAGAGGACAGAGACGAAGAGAGAGAAGCTCAAGTTGCTAATATGTAAATTTTATCTTGTATGTCAGTGTGCGTGCATGCATACATGAGTACATGTGAGTGAGAGAGATGGAGAGAGAGAGGGTGGGATAGAAAGAGAGAGAGACTAAAGTTGCCCTGCTGAGAGTGAGTGAGTGAGTGAGAGAGAGAGAGAGAGAGAGAGAGAGAGAGAGAGAGAGAAAACACGTTGCTAAATATAAAAACTTTATCTCATGTGTGAGTGTGAGTGTGCGTGCATGCGTAAGTATATATATATATATATATATATATATATATATATAGGTGTGTGTGTGTTTGTGTGTGTGTGTGTGTGTGTGGTGTGTGTGTGTGTGTGTGTGTGAGAGAGAGAGAGACTCGGGTTGATAATATGTTAGCTTTAACTTATGTGTGAGTAAGCGTTTGTGCATGTGCGCGTAAGTGTATATGAGAGAGATAGAGAGAGAGGGAGAGTTGCTCTGCTGAGAGAGACAGAGACAGAGACAGAGAGAAAGGGAGAAAGCGAGGGGGAGAGCGAAAGTTGCCCTGTCGAGAAAAAGAGAAAGAAGGAAAGAAAGAAAGAAAGAAAGAAAGAGAGAGAGAGATGGGGGGGAGGAGAAAGGAAGAAAGAAAGAGAGAGAGAGAGAGGGGGGGATACTCAAGTTGCTCGTCTTGGCGTATGTGTCTCTCGGGCATATTTTCCCCTTTTGTTCTGTAACGGGTTTTAAGGATTAATGTAGATCCTCTTAAAAAATCAAAACATAAGAATTAATTTATCAGAATTGTACGTATATCAGCTTAATTCTGTCTCTAACAGTTGCATTCATTCTTATACATGGGGAAATTTTCTTCATTAATGAATTTCACTGAATGGATTGCAGATTGAAAACCAAAACTCGAACATGTAAGAATAACATTCCTTACTTGCCACGGTTCTTCCGTTAGGCGCTTGGAGGCATTGCAAGCAGTCTTATCTTGGTGGCTTCCCTCACTATGGTGAATTGAACCAGGACTTCCTCATTTTGAAGGGGTATGTGATGGGAACTAGAAAGAGGATCATTACCCTGCGTAAGTCTCTCCTGAATCACTTTAGACACAAAGCCATCGAGAAGATTACCCTGAAGTTTATTGATACTGTCAGCAAGTACGGAGACGGTCGCTTGCAGACTTTGCAAGAAATGAAGAACTTCATGGGTCCTCTTTAGAAGGATAGACTGGGAGAAGAAACTGTCGAAGCATCGTCATGAATTTGCAATGAATCTGACTAATATAAAACTGGAGGGACCAAAGTCAAAGGTCCCTTTTTAACTTCTATTCTCGAGAGAAAAACACGCACCAGTTGCAGCTCCTGTCCAACTTCGTGTTGCATGGCACACGAGAACATAGTCTACATGTAAGTGTTATACTTTACTCTATTACTCGCCGCCTTAAGACTTTACCTATAAAAGTATCTTTTCTCCTATACACATATGCTACATAATTTATGAGCAGCCATAGATTATGAACGTACCTGTAGTTAGAATTTTTAATTAGAGTCTGTTAAATGATGGAGTCCATGGAAAATTACCAAGTGACGGTTAATAACCTTTGACCCCTTGAAAACGCGCCATTACAGACGCATGAGAATAATTTTTAGTTTAGCTAGGGAGATTCGGACCGGCTTTCAAGGAGCGTAGACGTTGTTGTCAGCTCCCGGGATCCATCTCACCCGCGGTGGAATCATGAGCTGAGGAAATAAAGCTTTATTATTAAGAACACCAAGTCTTGTTAATTAAATGTTAAAACAAGACATGTCCAGCCCAGCACGAAGAAGACCAACCCTTAAAAGAAGCCTACTAGACGACAGAACATGGCAGCCGAGATAGAACCAACAAGTAGAAGTAGAGTAATCAAGTAAGACCACCTATCATCGAGTATATCTAACTGTCTGTCTATCTATCTATATATCTATTATATACTCGATGTTTTATAAGGGCTATATAACACAGGTTCTTCTTTGTACTCTTCTATCGTGTTTTGTATTCCATTTCTATCAAGTTTCTTCGGGCAATAAACATTTCAATTGTAGACTAAGATGGAGACACTAATCTGAGTACATCAGAGCGTGAAGGTGTGTGGTGTAATGGTTATCGTCGAAGGAAATGAACTCGGGGACACGGGTTCAAATCTTAGACGAGGCTGATTACACACAGCATGATATTAGAATTTACGAAGCTTTTCTTGCAAGTCTTGTCATCACTTCGTCGTGACGTCTTTTTGTATTTCTTTCCTACGAGGAAACGATACTCAACCAACTACCGTAACTCTACACTAGAGTAGGTCGATTTTTCACTATCAAATTACATGAAAAATCGAAAGTTGTGTATTAGTCTATTAAATTCTGATACCAAAAAATTGGATCTTGAACTTGTACCATTTTTTAAGGAAATGGCATCAAAGATCGTACACAGAAATGCCCTGAAGAATCCTCGGTTTTACAATAATGGGGGGGGGTATATTTTTAATTTGAACTTTACTTATTGTTATGTTTTTACATACAGATAAAATACGGAAGATTGGGTGATAATGCAAGACCAGATTGTTGGAAAATTAACAAGGTTTTATTCAACACAGGGTAGAGAATGCTTCTATCCTAAAAGTTACTTAGTTAGTTCACACGTGTTGTAAGCTGTATCCACTCAGTCCGAAACCCAATCCAAAAGTGACATGGCGGAAACCCCACTTCCGGGTTCCCAACAATCCCCGACTGATCAGGGGGGGCAACTCTATTTTCGTTAGGTCTTCCTAACAATTATAATTCCGTCATTTAATTTCATTTTATCAAATAAAATGACAACATTCCCTGGTTTGAATATTGATATTGTTAGATTTGCAGATCAACTTTCTGGCTAAATGTTGCAAAACCGAGGATTTTTCAGGATATTTTTGTCTACACTTTCATTTGAAATACCTCTTCATTGCTAGGACACCCAGGTCCACTTTAAAGTATGAGACACGTAGGGAGAATTGTAATTACTAACAAAGGTATGCTAATTTGGGCGTGTTAACCCTTACACAACATGGTGTGTCCAGCTCAGCTTAGTTTTTGCCAGAGGTATGAGGTGTTCAGGGTGAATCGAATTCACTAACAACCATCAGCTAATCTAGTTTACTAACCATTACGTCACGTGAGCCTAACCTACAACTTGTCTCATACAGTTATTTACTAAACTTAGCTTAAATGTGGTGCAAGGCCAGAAGTATGGGGGTGCTGAATGAGAATCGAACTCATTAACAATGGTCTCCTAATCTAGCTTGCTAACCATTACATCACGGGAGCATAACCTTCAATTTGCCTCATATATGCTTTTGATGTTTCTGCTGTTACTATCTATCTATCTATCTATCTATCTATATATATATATATATATATATATATATATATATATATATATATGTGTGTGTGTGTGTGTGTGTGTGTGTGTGTGTGTGATCAGTGCCAAGGTGAAAGTTCTGGCATATCCGTTGAATAAATCCTATCTATGATGTCACAGATTGCATAAATAATAAATAAAAAAGAAAATGTTTAAATAGTTCCATTTAATTATCCTAAACTAAAATAGATTAGTTACAGATTTTCTTGCGCCTTATTTTCGCGTGACCTGCTTTGAGAAGAAATTCTTTATGTGGTAAAGTATTGTGGGGAGTTTTCTTTTTGAATATATATATATATATATATATATATATATATATATATATATATATATATATATGTATAAACACACACACACACACATATATATATATATATACATGTATACATATACGCATATATTCAAACATATATACATATATATATACACATACATATATATATATATAAGTCCACGCATATATATATACATATATATTATACACACATATATGCATATATAAACACATATATACATATATATATATACACCCACATGTATATACACACATACATATATATACACCCACACACATACGCACATATATACGTACACATGGCCACACATATATACATACGCATGACCACACATTTATATAAACGCATATATATGCACACACATATATACAGACATATATATATATATATATATATATATATATACATGCATATATACACACATGCACACTCATACACAGAAACAAATATATATATATATATATATATATATATATATATATATATATATATATATTGACAAAGGGTATCTAACAAACCTGAAAATTTATGACAAAAAATAATTAAAAAATAAGTGAATCCAATACTCCATAATATCGAGTTCATTCATTTATACATTTTTAATGCTTCATAATAACGCCCAATTTTTTAAAAAAACATTTTAAATATATATATATATATATATATATATATATATATATATATATATATATATATATATATTAGGTTATCGTTTGAAATCAATCCGAAAATTCTATTTTCGAAATCCTAGATTCGTGAAGAAATGAATTTCACTTGGGTCATATACATTTCATTATGAAAGTGTTTTTTTGCAACCCTAATACAATTCAGAAAACTTGATAGGGTCATTAAATTAATGGAACTAAAATTAATTAAATTAAAATTGATTAAATGTTCTTGAATACCCTCTTTATTACTGCATTCATTTCTGAACAAAGAAAATTCATCATTTTTTTTTCTGACTTTCAACGAACAACATATACAAATTGTGAACCGGAGTTGACTGAACTTTTAAGTTAGAAATTGGATAATGAATTAGTTAAACAATTAACTCAAAAGCGCTGACATAGGAACTATGAGGATTTTCACTCAGTCACAATCCGGCGAAGGACCTCCATCTTCAAGCACCAACACCAACAACTATTAAATGGAGACTGTTCTTTGAGCCACTTCTTCACTACAGATTTCAGTTCCTCATCATTGGAATAATGTTTTCCTCTCAAACCCACTTTCATGGGGCCGAAGAGATGATAGTCTGACGACAGACATTATTCCAATGACGAGGAAGTGAAATTTGTAGTGAAGAAGTGGCTCAAAAAACACTCAATAGAATTTGACGATGCAGAGATACGTGCTCTCATTCGAAGGTGGGACATTGATCTTGAGAGAAACGGTGACGTAGGGATGTGATGCACAGAGAACTAGCTCCATTTTGATGTATGATACATGTTCCTGTGTTCGTAATTACACCTGTCCTAAACAAAATGGCATTACTTTTTGATTCACCCTCGTAATTTTTCTGTTAGAGTCATCAAAATGTACTCATTGCATGTATTTACCAAAGACTTCCGCCGGATGTGACACAATGTCAATTTTTAATTCTTTGCCTATCAAATTTCCCCCACTAAATGTTATTGTTTTTGGGGGTGGGGGTTCTGTATGATGTGATATTTCAATGTTCCCTACGTATTCACCACAGAACTCATTCTATTCAAGCAAAGTCCTATTGTTATTGTAATCTGAGTCCTTCTGTGAGAGCCGCTACCAGCTGTTTGCGGCAGGATCGCACTACAGAAATTTGAATGTTACAAATTTTCTCTCGTCCGAGACGAAGTCTGATGTATTATAAATTTTAACTACAAGAATGGCAATATTTCTTATTTTTTCAGCATCCTACACGCAGGTTCGTGCCCGCCTTGAGCTCTGGGGTAAATCATTTCTCTCGCCTCATTAACCTTGAGATAAATATACAGTTTAAGAAACAAGAAAAAGTTTCACTTGCGCATCTCATTTAAAATTCGAATTTTCATTTTTTTTTTAAGTATAGCTTTAGTCTCGATATTTTTTGATCAAGCCTCGTACCTAAGATTTTCGATTTACATGAATTTTTGTTCAGTCTTTTGAACCATTTTTCCTTGACTCCGGGGCTTCGGCTTCAGGGCAGATAGGTGAGCTAAGAATTCATCGTAGGGTCCCAGAAGACTTCTCCGCATCCCCAGGAAGCGCCAGCCCCTCAGCAAAATTGGTTTATTGTCCGATCCTATGCCTGAGGCGTCTCTGAATGGTAATGCCGACAGGGCCACGCATTTTTTGCACTAACCTCACATGTGCTTCGTACGTGGCTACACAGGTAAAAAAAAACACTTTATGTTAATTCGGACTGGTGGGAGGTCCTGGGAAAATTGAATAGTCATTATTAGGACGTACGCAATAGAAAACAAACATTAACACTTACGTGACAAGAGACAATTAACACTTATTTGACGAAGAGCAATTATTAGTACTTACGTGACAAGAGACACTTATCAATACTTATGTGTCAAGAGACAATTAACACTTATATGATAAAGGAAAATTATTAGTACTTACGTGACAAGAGGAAAATTACTAGCACTTATGTGACAAGAGATAATAATTAACACTTACGTGACAAGACAATTATTAACACTTGCGTGACAAGTGACAATTATTAACACTTACGTGACAAGAGACGATTATCAACACTTACGCGACAGGAGACAATTATCAACACTTACGTGACAAGTGACAATTATCAACACTTACGTGACAAGAGAAAATTATCAACAATTACGCGACAAAAGACGATTATCAACACTTACGTAACAAGAGAAAATTATCAACACTTACTCGACAAGTGACGTTTATCAACACTTATGTGACAAATGACAATTATCAACACGTACGTGACATGAGAAAATTATCAACACTTACGCGACAAGTGACAATTATCAACACTTACGTGACAAGTGACAATTATTAACACTTATGTGATAAGTGACAATTATCAACACTTACGTGACAAGTGACAATTATTAACACTTACGTGACAAGAGACGATTATCAACACTTACACAAGTGACAATTATCAACACTTACGTGACAAGAGAAAATTATCAACAATTACGCGACAAATTATCAACACTTACGTGACAAGAAAATTATCAAGACAAGTGACGTTTATCAACACTTATGTGACAAATGACAATTATCAACACGTACGTGACATGAGAAAATTATCAACACTTACGCGACAAGTGACAATTATCAACACTTACGTGACAATGACAGTGACAATTATTAACACTTATGTGATAAGTGACAATTATCAACACTTACGTGACAAGTGACAATTATTAACACTTAGGTGACAAGAAACAATTATTAACACTTACGTGACAAGAGACAAGAATTATTACTTACGTAACAAGAGACAATTACTAACACTTGGGTGATATCAGACAATTATTAAGACTTACGTAATAATAGATAATTATTAACCCTTATCTGCCATTAGGCAATTATTAACACTTACATATTAATAGACAATTATGAGCACGTGACAAGAGACACTAACTAATACATCACATTAAATAATTATTGATACTTACAAGACAATAGATAAATATTAACACTTGCGTAACAATAGACATTACGTAATAAGAGACAGTTATTATCACTCACGAGACTATACAAATATTAGCACGAAGAGACATTATCTCCTATGTGACAAGAGATATCTATTAACACTTATAACACAAGAAACAATTATCATTATTAGGATTATTCGGACTATTGCCCTCATCTTTATTGTTATCTTTACAACGTTTCAGCCGATGTGCTCTCCGGCCTTCTTCAAGTATTTCTTGTCGGACTCGGGAGCCTTCTCGAACTCGGGAACCTTCTTTTCGAACTCAGATACCTTCTTGTCATAATCAGGAGCCATCACGGAACTTTGAACCTAACCCTTTATTCAATCCA
>CM042148.1:101344042-101364042 GCA_023376005.1 Doryteuthis pealeii
TATTCCAATAGTGACAAGTTTGAATTCAGAGTTTTCCTTCTCCTAGACTGGTTGCCTCACCAAGGTTAAAGAGCACAGTCCGCCCTACTATTTACCCATAGCAGGAGGGAGAGTAGCTAGATTCTTACCTTTCCCTAGGTTATTAGTGCTATGTGAACTGAAGCTTCGTCCAGGATTTGAACTCGGGTCGACGAGTCTATTTCCTACAATTCTAACCATCACACCTCGCACCTCCAACCCTTTCTAAGTAAATTTAGTTGTGGCACAGGTTAGTCTCCCTAGAGGGTGGAGAGCTGACAAAAAATCCCTGGCCTTAGCGCTAGCGAAAAGGGGATAGACTCCCATGCTGTTCGCTGTTCACTGTTCGGCCACACCGCCAAATTTACTTTACTTTTTTTTTTATTACTGAATGAATAAACAGTCGGAATCCTGCGTTTCTCAAGGACATTAGTGAAATGCAAACTGCTTCCCACAGAAATTGAACTCGGATCTCCGCTTCCATTACGCAAACAGTGACACTAAAATGTGAGCACAAATTTCAAAATCCAATAAAATCCGTTTCTATAAAAATGGAAGAACATTTTAAAATCAAACTGTAATTTCTTTTGTATACAAACTTTATGAAAAACGAATCCATTACTACTGAACAGCGAGTTCGATCCTTGCTAAATGCGAACCGGTATCCCATCCTTCCCATGGCGAACAGGTTAGATAAATGATAATTAGCATTATTTGTATTATTTGGACTAGTGTCCTCATCTTCATTGTTATCTGTACTACGTTGTACAGATAACAATGAAGCTGAGGACAATAGTACGAATAATACAAATAATACTTTTTTGTTTGTTTGTTTGTTATTTGGGGGGCGGGGGGTTATTGATTGTTTTTGTTTTTTGCTTAATGGCATATCAACATTCGTGGATTATTCAATGCCAGAACCGTCCTTGTAGAAGAACAATAGAGGTACTATTTAACTCATAGCAGCGGTGAAAAGAGGGCTCATACCTTTCCCAGGAGTATTAGTCAGAAAGTGAACGTAATAGCACGGTTGTAGTTTGCACTCACTTACTACGATGTCGTAGTCCAGCTCGTTAACCACTACACCACGGGGACTCCTCACCCTTACTACGACAGTAAGATCGTCATGTGAGTAATTACCTCTCATGTTACCTAGCGTCGAATAGGAGAACCGTGGCAAGTAAAGAATATAACATGTACAAAGATTTCTTCTTTTTTTTTTTTTTTTTTTTTTGTTGTTTTTTTTTAATTTATCACGACAGCAGCGTGTGTTAATCACATCGACATCAGTGATAATATCATACCAAGTCTTTACTGAAGAGAGAAAAATTCAACTTTTCCCCTCCGGATTAGTTCAGTCGGTTCAGCTGGGAATCTCAAGATTCCTGGTTCCATACTGGCCCTCGTCAACACAGCGTATAGTAGCACAGGCATCTGTGCGGTAAAGTGAGGAGCTGGTGAAGGTGTGGTGCTTCGCAGCAGATGCTAAAAAACAATCTCCTCAGTCTAGCGCTAGTAAAAAGGGGATAGACTTCCTTGTTGTATGGCTGATACCAACTTTAGGCCATCCTGACGACTTTACTTATAAGGCAGCTACTTACGCGTATAGTCTTCTGTAGTGAAAATAGTTGAGGTACCTTTAATGAAAGATTACCTTGATTTTTTTAATAGTGCAGCCCGTCTGATAACTCATGCGGTTGGCTTCTTAAAGAAGGTTGGTTGGTTGGTTGGTTGGTTGTTTGGTTGATTTTATTACGGCATATCAACCCTTGTTGGGTTTATTTTATGCCGAATACATTTTCTTCTATTAATTCTTGATGGATATTCAAAATTATTTTTCAAACTCAGTTTTTTAAAACACATGTTTTAAACTCATGTGTATAAACACAACGTTCAGGCCACTGTAACCTCAAGCTAAACGTTGTATTTATACACAATAAAGATGAGGACAACAGTCCGAAATATCATAATTATTCATTCTCATCTCATAAATATACATAAAAATACGTTTTATTTTTATTCATTCTTGATGGTATTCAAATTCTTTTTTTAAGTCAATTTTTCAAACAGATTTTTTATAACTCATTTTTTTCTATTTAACCCACTGAGGGGACCCTAACAGGTACTACCTCTCCGGGTAAGGGTGGAGCTGGGAGCAATATCGATGAAGGGGTACTCCACACTCCCAAGACCTCCGCAATAGGAACTTTACCATTAGATGCAGTTTAACGTCATACCCCGGACACTCTTGAATAAGGTTGCCCGCACCAGTACTATCATATAATATTTATATACTAGCAGGGCTACCTGGCGTTGCCTGTGATATAAAAAGGTAAAAAATAAATCTCTTATCTATGTTTATGTATCGATTAATAAGAATTATTTTCTATATATTGGTTTTATTATATTTTGTTCTTTATATATTCTTATTTTTAATTTGTTTATTTATATTATTTTACTTGTTTGCATTTTTTAAACGACACAATAATCTGGATTTACATTTTTGCGTTTGAACTAGAGGTGTTGCAAGATGATTACGATCGGACAATTAAGGAACACGAGTATTAATGTATAGATCAGGGATAACCAAACTTTTTTTTACGGTGGGCCAGATAATTGAAAAATAACGAGCGCGGGCCACATTATTATTGTGATCATTACTTGCGAGCCAGAACGAAAGCTCTTAGAAAAAGATATAAAACAAAATTTATCTTTCCATGTTATATTCATGGATGAGTTGCGTAAGATTAACAAAAACAAATTTACCCAACATATTTATTTTCAAAACATTATCAAAGAACACAACATTAGCAGAAAGTTTAGTGAGATTTGTGAAACTGAAGTTTGCCTTTCAAGTCATTGGCAATGTTTGGTTTGGAATTGCTATATCCAATCAAGAGAATTGCTTTCAAATGTTTATCAGTCAATTTCATTCGATGGGTTGATTCTGTAGTCAAGTCCATGAGGATTTATAACTTAACATGATATTTGAATTCAAATGGTATCGGAATGTCTCGCGTTCCATACGTTTTAACAAACAAATTCAAGTTCCTGATAAAATACCATCGCGGGCCGCATCCGGCCCGCGCGCCGTAGTTTGGTGACCTCTGGTACATATGAAGTTACATGACTTATAAAAGGCAATCTCTTATTCGTGTATGAAAGTGGTGTGTCCTTAAAAGGGATACAATCAAACAAGGTTGTAGTCGAGTGGAAGGACCAGTCACATGTTCGTAGATTTAAGATAGAGAGTTTTATTGCAGAGAGATACAATAAGGCAGACAAGGAATAGAGGCATACTACTAATTCTCGAAGTCGTCCCAGCATAATGCCGTGCTCACTACATATAGAGTCAGACCACATGGGGGAGAGAGGGTGTGGAAGATTCCATTAAAACACATGGGTGAGAGAGTGTGTGAATATTCCATTACAACAGAAAGGAGTACGGTTCCACTTTTGTTCAATATGGGAAAGGAGCAGCCAAAATGCTGGAGAGGGTTAGCGCTTATTTCTCTATAACTCTCTACAGACATAAAAAGGAGATAAAAAAGAACTCTCTTTAAGTGTTGCCTAATTGTTTCGGCGTAGATAAAGTGTTTTTCTTGTTAACGCTAATAGAGAAGGTGACGGTGTCAAGATAAGCCTCTGAAGATTGAAGGGGTTGAGAGAGAGAAAAAAAATGTTGCTATTAGAATAATCTGTTAGTAATAAAAAGAAATAAAAACGCAAGTGATTCCAAAGGAAGATATTATTAACTACGTTGACTTGTCTTAATCAAATTTATACCTGCCCTGTCGGTGGGGTTTTAGAATATACAGACTGCACGTCTGCAGAGGGGCCATCTTTTGGCAGTGGGTGGCGACCCGTGATGCTTAAGGATGGAACCATTACGGGTCGCCACCCTCAGCTAACAGGTGGCCCCAGACGTGTAGTTGGTGTATTCTAAAGCCCAGCCGACAGGGCTTACAAAATACGGTAATGATATTAAAATTAATTTTATTAGATAACGGAGAAGATACTTAGATGACTGCTTTATATTATAGTAATGTTCATGGTATCATATCAACGGTTGTAATGGAAGCGCGCGGTGTATGGTTAGAGTCGTAGGAAATGGACTCGTCTAGTTCAATTCCTGGACGAAGCTATTTGCATTAATACCCTTGGGAAAGGTATGAATCCAATTCTCCCTCCACAATATTGGTAAATAGCAGGACAGACTGGGCTCTTTAACTATGGCTAGGTAACCAGTCTAGGGGAAGGAAAACTCTGAATTCAAACCTGTTAAACTCCGATTAAGAAATTAACCTTGTGTCGCATCCTGCTCGTGAGAAGGGGTTGTTAAATATTTATATATCAACTGTAGTAACTTAGTCTAATATAATGGTCATAATAGCTCACTCGGTTGAGTGTCCGATAAGGAACCACAAGGTTCCTTCTTCGATACCGGTTCTGGCCAACTCTGCGTATGAGTAGCACAGGGATATGTGCGGTAAAGTAAGGAGCTGATGGTAGGTGTGGCACTCCACATCAGACGGCAAAACAATCTCCTTGGTCTAGCACTAGCAAAAAGGGGATAGACTCCCTCGCTGTCTGGCCGATACCGACTTTAGGCCACCCTAACGACTTTACTTACTTACTTTATATCATTGTTTGTAATTGTTTTGTAGTATATGAATATCTGTGTCTCTTGTCTCAATATGCCTTATTTCAAGACTTGACACCAACAATTAATAGTAAAACGCTTTTAATAACTTCAGTTATTTTGCCGGGGGTTACCGTGTTTGGGGGACGGTGAGATTTTGACGACATGTAATTACGACTGTGGTGGCCGCGGTGGTGGGGTCGGGTCGTGGTGGTGGTGGCGGTGGCGACGGCGGCGATTCTAGCAAGTGATTAATCCAGAACTTTAGGCTTTGGATTATAAGCAGAACTGTTTAATTATTTAATCTGCTTAGCGTAAGTGAATTAGTTAATCCGTCACTTTCACCAACACAATTTAAAATCTACCTTTTGGCACAGATTGAGTATAAAGCGCTTGTGTTAGTTGTCGACGGATTGTTGATCGGCCTGTCTCCAGCCATCTATTGTCAAACCTTGCCGTGTGACTCAATTATTACCTAATGGCTGATTGATTTTTTTTTATCATCATAAACAAAGGGAAATTTTATGTTATATACTAAGCTTTGATTCTCGCCCTGTCGGCGGGGCTTAGAATAAGCTGACTGCCACCCCCTGCAATTATCCTCCAAAAAGAGGGACTCCATGGTCTAGTGGATAAAGTGTGGGACTGAGATATTACTAAAATCATCAAGAATACTGAGGAGTGCTAGATTATCTAGGAGACTTAATAGGAAACCATCTAGACGGCAGCATTACTGAAATCATTAAGAATACTGAGGAGAGTGCTGGTTGGTTGGTTGGTAGGTTTTACGGCGTGTCAACCCTTGTTCAGTTATTTTATGCTGAACAAGTTCTGTTTTATTCATTCTTTGTGACTACTCATTTTTAAACACTTTTTTAATTCATTTTTTTCTATTTAACCCATAGATGAGACCCTAACAGGTACTACCACTCCGGGTAAGAGCCGACATGGGAGTAATGGTGATCAAGAGGTACTCCACATTCCTCAGAGCTCCAAATCAGATAGATTTTAATGCCATACTCAGGACATTAAGACCCCAGCCACCGCCTTCTAGCACATATATGATAGAAAAGGGTTAGTGCTTGTCATAAGAGCAATAGGGTTGGGAAAATCATATAGGTACTAGAGTTTGACATGGCCAGCTGATAGGTTCGAGGGGCCTCTCTGACCGACCGTCTAGCCTAAGATCCAAACTGGAGTGTTGCATATCATGGACTGCTCATCTATCAGGATTCCGTTTTTAAGCATTATGGGTCGCCACCCACGACCATCAGGTGGCCTCATTGGCGAGGGGGTCTTACTCCTCTATAGGGGTGCTGCCGGCGTATTCTAAGGCCCCTGTCGACCGGGCTGCAACTGACCAGATAATATTATGTAAAACTTCATTAAACATAGTAATAATAAATTATTTGCTTTCTCAAGATGTGGGATTGAGCAGCGAGGCGATGGAAGAACAGGTGCAAAAGTAAATATAAACGAGGATGAAGGGGGGGGGGGGTGGCGGGTTGAGAAAATATGAACGCTAACTGCGAAAACAGATTGCGGAAGTCGATGAAGTTGGGGACGGTGTAGTTGTTGACGTTAAGCATCAACATCAAATTATGATATGTGTGACATGGTTGATGATGATGATGATGATGATCATGCAGTTACTGATTATGATGATGATGAGGAGGAGGGGGAGGAAAAGGAGGAGAAGGGATGTTGACAGAGATATTGGCTTTACTGGTGGGGTGGGTGGGGACAAGAAAATCGATCAGATCAAGAATATTAGTTTTAAAATAAATGGATAGCTTCTTATCAAAGACGTTGTTATTGTTATTGTAATAGGAGATTTATATAATATAATATATATATATATATATATATATATCCTTGTTCTAGCGCTAGTGAAAAGGGGAACTGATGGTAGGTGTGGCGTTCCACCTCAGACGCAAAACAATCTCCTTGGTCTAGCGCTAGTGAAAAGCAGATAGACTCACTCGCTGATTAGCTGATGCCGACTTTAGGCCACCCCGACGACTTTAGGAGTGAAGGATAAAATAAATCCGTCAAAATGTGGTTGAGAGTAGAGGAAAATGTGGATATGACAAATCAATTGAATTTAGTCGTTGTGTTGTTATATCCACATTTTCATCAATTCTCAACCACACACACACACACACACACACACACATATATATATATATATATATATATATATATATATATGCCCAAAAAGTTTTGGGCTACTAATTTTCCTTTATAAAAGGACGTTCGCACGGTCGTATTACAAAAAATACATAAATACAGACAGACGGACAGATTCTCTTATATATATACATATCATTTTAGATAAATTCTAGTATTATCTGCGTTATTCGGACTATTGTCCTCATCTTTATTGTTATTTGTACAACCTTTCGGTCGATATACCCCCCGGCCTTCTTCAGGTATTTCTTGTCGGACTCGGGAACCTTCTTTTCGGACTCGGGAACCTTCTTTTCGAACTCGGGAACTTTCTTGTCGTAATCGGGGGCCATCATGGAACTTTGAACTTAACCATTTATTCAGTCCACGGGGGTATCCTGTTCTCATTCCGCTAACCATAGCAGGGGTAGGAGTTGTGTTAATTATTTTTCTATGTTACTGCCGCTACTCAGGATTGAACCCGGAATCCAGAGATAACTGTCACTTAGAACTGTCTTAACCTAACTACCTTATCCATTAGGCCATGTGTCCAATTTTATTTTCGAAGTACGATTTCCATATGCTCTCCATCCTACCACAAATGTGCACGCTAAAGAAGAAAATCTTCTAAACCTCTTCCAGGATAAATTTTTGTTGAGCAGAATATACTTTAGAACAGGCATGTCAAACGTTCAGTCCGCAGGCCGTATGCAGTCCACAGTAAGCACAGGGTCGACCAGCACACAAACTTCGCTCTCATGTGGCACTTTACAGTACCGCTTGTTTTTGTTTTTTAATGTTTTTCCAAACATTCTTGGGCGAAAACGGCCATTGGATGGTCTGGGAACAAACAAATGGAGCGAGAGAAAGAAATGGCTAAGAGCTTGAATTTTCACGTGAGCAACGGACACGTTACGTGGGAAAGCCCCACCTCCAATCTCAAAAGGGAGACAATTCTGTTTTATGTCCCAATAATAAGAAACACTATTTAACAACGGTGATACAAACTGTAGTTTATGCCCTTAGAACGGTCATCAAAGACCTGGAAAAGAGATTGGTGAAATAAGTATTTCCAATCACCCCAAGAACCGAGGCCATTGATGTTACGATTTTGTGGCCATCTTAGGTTTCAAGTTGAGATCATTTTACAGTGGCGATCCCTTGTGTTAAGCAAGGCTGATCCTTAGTGAAGAAACCTTTGGTTGTTCCTCGGTGTCCCTTAGTGTTGGGTAGAATCCTTTGTTTGTTACTCGGTGTACCTTACTATTGCGTAAAATCCTTGTGTTTAACAAAGTCCTTGGTTGCAGTCCGTTCGTCAATGGCGAATAGTTGCAAATGAACGGCTTTTCAGATCGGTGATTAAATAGTTAACTAACCACGTATTCGAGCTGTTGATTGGTTAGCTTTAACCACGTGACCAGACAGAGTCTATAAGTTTAAGTGGTGGGCCTCAACACACCTTATATTACAAAAAAAAACTCCAACGTTCAAGACCACAGCACTGTTAAAATCAGCTAGAATACTTAGAATAATCCCGAGGAGACTTCAGTGAAATACCACCAGTTAAAACTAGTGTGAAAAAAAAACTCACGTAGAGTGGAAATATATTAGTATTTACCTACTTACCTACCTAATTATATGTGTAAGGTATGTGTAAAAGGAATAATGATAATTATTTATCCATAAAAGGGGAAAGAAAGAGAAAGAAAGACCGACAACACGTCTGCCTTCCAATCCCCCTATCCGATAGTCTGCAAGATTTTACACTTCCACCCCCCATGCAGTTACAGGACCAAATGTTCCACTAATAGCATAAATCTCTCTCTCTCTCTCTCTCTCTCTCTCTCTCTTCTCTCTCTCTCTCTCTCTCTCTCTCTCTCTTCAACTTGACCCAAATTTATTAATCTTTCTTTCGGGGAAATGTATTGCAATTAATCGATATATTTTACAGATTTTTTTTTTAATGAAAAGAATTAGAAAACAACAGAATATTTTGAATAATTGACTAATTAGCAGTTAATATTCTTTATGATAATTTTGAATTTTTTTTTTTTAAATCGAGCACACCATAATGGGAAAGTGCAAGTCGCTCAGTTCAAAAATTCAGAAAACCGGCGAAAAATATACACACATCTTCAAATTTAAAATAAAAGAACATTAAGTGACTATTTCTTGTTTGTAAATAATTTTCTCGTAAAACTCTATACATTAGATAACTTTAAATATATACTAAAATAAAACAAGCTTTATATAGATATATAGATGATTTCACTTTTTCGAAAAAATAATTTTCATCATGCGATTTTAAACGAGTAAAAATATTCGTTCCAATAATTACATTTATTTGTGCTCTCTCTCTCTCTCTCTCTCTCTCTCTCTCTCTCTCTCTCTCTCTCTCTCTCTCTCTCTCTCTCTCTCTAGTATTCTTGCACTCATTCGAGTATGATATTGCATTCTGTAAGTAATAGTAAGATTTGTTCTTCTGAGAACAAGAAAACAAGGGTTGGAAAATAGACGGAGGGGGAATTGGCAATCAGAGGAAAAATCAAGACCATCCAGACAACGGCATTCTTACGACCGGCTAGGATACACTCAAGGATCCTGGAGACCATAGAAGACTTTTTGTCACTTTTGACTCCAGTGAAAGACAACCAGTTAACGCTGGTGTGAAAAACTTACAGCGGGTGAGATAATATCTGGGTCTTGCCAGAGATTTGAAAAAGCTGTGGAATATGTGGGTGAGAGTGATACCAATTGTAGTTGGTGCACTTGGAATGGTCCCCAAAAGCTTAGAAAAGAGACTAGAGGAACTGGAAATTAGAGGAAGAATTGAGACCATCCAGACAACAGCATTGTGGAAATCGGCTAGAATACCCAGAAGAGTCCTGGAGACATGAGGAGACTTGTTGTCACTTAAACTCCAGTCAAAGACCATCAGCTAACGCTGGTGTGAAAAACATACAAGGAGTGTGTTATGACTTGTTTAAGGGTCAATAAATAATAACTCAACACGGCGAATAAAATGTAGAGAACAGATGTATTCAGCAATATACATCAACGTACAATGAAAGGGTTTCCTTGTTACAGCGTACACGAAGAACATGTATCTGCTACTTATCGTTTGAGTAGCTTTGCTCTGTTAATATATACCCTTTGGGTAAGTCTATGTTCGTGTCATAGGTGAGTCACCTAGAACAGAGTGAAATAATAATAAAAGAGCAAGGAAAGATTAATTACGGCAACCAATATCAACAGCTGCAACATATGGATAAGCAGATAAACAACAAAAAATAAACAGAAATGGGAAGAAAAACAATTGTATGGATACTTTAAGTGACAAATTGGGGAGGTTGCACATGAGAAGACTTGGATATGGTTAAGAAGAGAAAACCTCAAGAAAGAAACTGAATCGTTCATTACCGTAGCACAAAACAATGCCATGAGAACAAATTATATCAAAGCAAAAATGCAAAACAACAAATGTTGGGTGTGTGGTGATAGAGATGAGACTGTAGCGTTAGTTTCGTATTTGACTGGGAGAGTTTTCTGCCCGGTTTAGTTTGCTGGTGCCCGCTAGGGGAATTAGTATTTAAGCGGCTGGTTCAAAAGGCTTCTCCCTCTTTTCCTGTTCCAGTAACTACGAGACACATGAAGTAGACACGGTCTAATCCTTCTCGTTGGGGCTTTTGGCCCCACTTACATTACTGTAAGTTCTTCACACAGCATGGACTATCCCTAGTCTCATGTCTGTGGCTTTTATATGTTATCTTGTACCATTCATGAATGTGTATTTCTCTGTCTGTATGTATCTTTTTACCTACGTACTTTGTATCTATCTTTTTACCTATGTACTTTGTATCTCGTCATATCCATGTGCTGTACTATATTAAATGTTTTGTCTGTTAACCTTCGTCGGAGTTTTGTATTCAAAGTATATATAACTTTGAACCATTCTTACAAGACAATAAACCATGTATTAAGCGAATGCAGTAAACTAGCACGACAAGAATATAAAGCTAAGGGTGACTGGGTTGGAAAGGTGATTCACTGGGAATTGTGCAAGAAACTAAATGTTGACCATAAAACAAAATGGTATATGCCTAAACCAGACTCTGTTCTTCAGAATGAAACGCATAAAATTCTGTTAAAATTGGATGTGTTCGTTGTGTAATTGTTACCGTCGTAGGAAATTGACACGGTAACCCAGGTTCAAATGGTGAACGAGGCCATTTGCATTTCCCATAGCGCTAAATATCCCAGGGAAAGGTATGGATCCAACTATTCTCCTTCTAGCTATGTCAGACTGGGCACTTTAACCTTGGTAAGGCAACCCGTCTAAATGAAGGAAAATTCCGCTTCAAAACTGACCTTGAATCGCATCCTGCTCGTACAATGGGAACCCAGTGGGATCACGGGTCGTCTAGTAGAAACTGGAGTCTGATTGATTACAAATGACAAATTATTGCGATAAAAAACACAGCGATTTGCTAACAAAGAGTGTCGTGTATATTTAGAAATAAATAGATAAATCCAGACGCATACATAGTTTTATTTCAATGTAAGCAAAGCAGACGTTTAGGATGGGTGAGTGTGGGGAGGAAATAAAAGAAAAAACAACAATCGAGAAAGAGAGCGTGAAAGAGAGAGAGAAGAGAAAGAGAGAGGGGGGTGCGAGTGGGTCTTCGGTGTGAAAGTAAATAAGCAGTCAGTAGACTTCAAACGGTTTCGACGCCGTCGTCCTCGCAGTCGGCAAAAAAACAGAAGAGACGAAAAACGCGGCAAAAAGCAGCGCCGTCGTCTGTTAATGGGGCGAATAAAGATGGCTGCTTTTGCCTCGTCTTTTGTCTTTTCTATCGGCCTTTGATGTCTTCTTTTAACCATTTACAGAAATAGAGTCAACTTCGCAAAAATGATGCTTCTGCTGTTGCTGCTGCTTTGCCCCTTCTAAAATACCTGCCCGCCAGCATTCTGTTACTATAAACAAAACCTTTCTTCACTGCACGCACACGTACGGTACGCAGCAGCACGTACGTACGTACTAGCAAGGTTACAGGACGTCGCCCATCCTTAAAAAAATACCTCCTGAATACACAACGATTTTTTATATTATTTTTGTACTATCATATCTGTTGTAAGGGAAGATATTTACCGTACAAGATAGTTGGACTCTACAATGGAACACATATAAACATACGAATGAGCGAGGTTATTTGTAGTTTAGATATACCCAAACATTCGACTGCTACGAATTTTAAAAACGAATTAAAGTTAATTAAATCGATTATCTAAGGTCAAATTTTTGTCTAAGTCGAAAAGTAGTAACATAATTTACTCAGTAAAAAAGCAAAATAATACTACACATGTAATTTATTTTTAATACATTTAAAACGATTTTTTTGGTCAATTTCGATCAAGATGGCCGCCAGACGCTGCTTAAAATCCGTATTTACAAAATAAATTGTAACATTCGTAATTGAAAAAAAAAAAAAAATCATGGAATTATCCGATCTTAATGAAGATTTCAGTATTGATTTCTCAATTAATCAATTTTATAATGCATCAGTTATTTTAGTTCAAAACTTTAATTAGGTATTTCTGCTATGATAAATTAATATATAAAATTCATTTAAAATATGAGCAGCAGCATTTTAAGTTTAAAATGTCGTATTATTAGATTCTAAAAAAAATATTTTTAATAACTACTTTACTTTAGTATCAATCACTCATACTTTTTTGGTCGAAAACTGTATTGAAAATTTAGCACCCACCTCCTTTAAACATTGACCTACATTTTTTTTTTCTTTTATAAAATAATAGTCAATTAAATAATTATCGAAATGAGTAAAAAAATCCTCCAAAAATTATTTTTTTAGTTTTTATTTTCATTTTATTTTCCTATTTTCGGTACTTATTTACTACCCGAGCAGATTCTTAAAAAAGGGGGTCTTTTGTGTTTTTATTTATGCAGTAAAAAGTATCAATCACATATATACCACACCGATATTTCGCGCCCGTCGAAAATAAGGGCGGTATTTACGTTTAGATCTTCTGAGTATTCTAGCCAATCCCAACAGTGCCGTAGTTTGAATGGTCTCGATTCTTCCTCTGATTTCTAGTTCACCCAAATTCTTTTCCAGTGCTTTGGGGATCGTTCCAAGGGCACCAATTACATTTGGAACGACCTTCACCTTCATGTTCCACAGCTTCTTCAGTTCTCTGGCAAGGTCCAAGTATTTGTCTATCTTTTCGCTTTCCTTCATTTTCACTCGGTGATCAGCTGGGATAGCAAAATCCACGAGATGGCAGGTTCTCTCTTTCTTGTCAATTAATACCAGGTCCGGTCTCCTTATTATTATTATTTACTCCTTTTGAGTTTTCACATCAGTGTTAGCTGATGGTCTTTCACTGGAGTCTGAGTGACAGCAAGTCTCCTCAGGTCTCCAGGACTCTTCTGAGTATTCTGGCAGATTGCAGCAGTGCAGTGTTCTGAATGGTTTCAATCCTTCCTCTGATATCCAAACTTTCCAAACCCTTTTCTAATCCTTTTGGGACTGTTCCAAGTGCACCAACTACAATTGGTATAACTTTCACTTTCATATTCCATAACTTTTTCAGTTCTCTGGCAAGGTCCAGATATTTGTCAATTTTTTCATTTTCCTTTAACTTCACCCTGTGATCCGCTGGCACTGCAAAATCCAGTTGACAAGTTCTTCTTTTTTGTTAATCAACACTAGGTCTGGTCTTCTTGCTGGGATAAGGTGATCCGTTTTAATTTCAAAGTCCAGAGAATTTTGTGTGTTTCGTTCTCAAGAACAGATTCTGGTTTATGCATATACCATTTGTGTGTGTCAAAATTTAATTTCTTGCATATTCCAGTGGATCACCTTCCCAACCCAGTCGTGTCTAGTTTTGTATTCTCGTTGTGCTAGTTTGCTACATTCGCAGAGTATTATTATTATTACTATTATTATTATTATTATTATTATTATTGCTTATAAGTTTTTCTCACCAGCTTTACCTAATGGTATTTCACTGGAGTCTGGGTGACAACAAGTCTCCACGGGTCTTCTAGTATTCTAGACGATTGCAGCAATGCAGTAGTCTGGATGGTCTCAATTCTTCCTATGATTTCCAGATTCTTCAGTCTTTTTCCCAAGCTTTTTGGGGCCGTTCCCAGAGCACCAACTACAATTGGTATCACTTTGACCATCATTTCTTTTTCAATTCTCTGACAAGGTCCAAGTATTTGTCCATCTTTTCGTTTTCCTTCATCTTCACCCTATTATTATTATTATTATTATTATTATTATTATTATTATATCACTCTTTGTGAGAGAAGTTTGACTGACGGCAAGTCTCCTCAGGTATTTAGGATTCTTCTGAATATTCTAGCCAATCTTCTCAATGCAATTGCTTGGATGGTCCTGATTCTTCTCCTGATTTCCAATTCGACCAGTCTTTTTTTTTTTTAAATTTGGGGACCGTTCCAAAGCAAACGGCTACTTACATAATAAGTGAATACAGCAAACTAACATAAAAAGAGTAGAAGACTAGCTGCAACTGGGTGGGAACGGTGAATTACTGGGAATTGTGCAAGGAATTAGATTTTAACCATGTGTGCCTGGGAACAACAGGGTTCCTGGTTCGATACTGACCCTCGCCAATTCAGTGTATGAGTAGCACAGGGATCTGTACGGTAAAGTAAGGAGCTGATGGTAGGTGTGGTGCTCCACCTCAGACGCAAAAACAATCTCCTCTGTCTAGCGCAAGTGAACAGGGGATAGACTCCCTCGTTGTCTGGCTGATACCAAATTTAGGCTACCCCGACGACTTTACTTACTAAATATTATATACGCAAACCAGAATCTGTTCTAGAGAATGGGACTCATAAAATTCCTTGGGATTTTGAGATACAAATGGATCACCGAATCACAGTCATAAGACCATACATACTGTAAAATAACAAGCAAAAAAAACTTGTCATTAAGTGAATTTTTAACAGAACTCAAATTACAATTCTGAGTACCGAAACCTGTTTTTCTTTTGGTACTAATGCAGAATATCACGCCAGAGATAATATCATTATAATCACATTTTACGCATAAATAGCATTAAATTACGGAAACTCCCGAAGTAGCCTAACCCTGACCCTAACCCTTACCCTAATATCTCAAAGATTTCGAGTATTTCCGTGGAATGTAATGGTTTTCATACGTAATCTAATGATATATTCTCTTGTGCACTATTTTGCATTAGTATATTTCTTTTTTTTATTATTTTTTTATTTATTTATTTTTTTTTTTTTACATAGAAATCTGGGATCTATTCTATGTGCATAAAAAATGAAAACAAACTTCAAAATGGCATTTTCATATATTTTTCATTGTTTTTAATAGGAGCTGGTGGTAGGTGTCGTGCTCCACCTCAGACGCAAAAACTATCTCGCTAGTGAAAAGTGGATATACTCCCTCACTGTCTAGTTGATACTGACTATATTGACAAATCGAAAGCTTAAAAAGTGCTCTTTTTTTCTTAGTAATGATATACATTGCTTTTAGTCTTATATTTTAGTGTTATTTTTCCGAAACGGTGCATTTTATGAATTAGATTTTTTTTTTAAATAAAGCTTTTCTAGTAAATAAATAGATAAATAAAATAAAAGCTTAAAGAAGTGTACAAAAATGTATGCAGACGTTGTTTTTTGTTGTTTTTTTTCCCGCTGCAGACGATAAACACGTCTGATCAATCAGACGGTTAAAGGATTTATTATATAGACAGACTTTCATGCCAATGAAAAAGCACTTACGAAAAAATTTCAAGTTTATAAAAAATATTTGCACCTAATACGTTGTCAAGATTTTAGTCATATTTATTCATTCAACATTTTTTTACATTTAAATTACAAAATCTCAGTCTCGTACGTGAAATGAAAGTTTTTTTTAAGTAGTCAATATGGAAAACATCTCTTAAAAAAAGGAAGAAAAAGAAAATGGGAACATGTTCCTGTTTTTTGTTTTTGTTTTTGCTTTTTTTTTGTTTGGAGGGGGGTCTATTTTTTCTGGGATTTTTTTTGGGGGAGGGGGTTTACTGATTATATTCCTGCTAAAAATATTTTAAAGAATAAGTAAAAAAAATTACATTTATAAGAGCAATATTTACTTCAATTTCGCGTTTTTTAGTCTTAATAAGTAAGGCTTCCATTTACAAAAAGGCACAATCTTATTTTTTAAAGTATGCAAAGCGTATTTATCCTATGAATTATCTTTTAAAAAATGTCAAAATTATATTCTTTCAAATCATTAGTTGAAAAGATTATTTAAGAATTATACCATTAATTTAAGTAAGTGAATCTAGTTTGTTTAAGTTATGTTTTATAAATTCAGAATATTCAACTATTGAATAAAAAATGTTTTGCATCTTAGCGATTATTATTTCATTTAAATGATAAATAAACCTAATTGAAATCCTCTAAGTGTGCTAATTCTATCATTTTTAACAGGGTCATGGGCAGTGCTTAAAATCACATAGATCCGTTGGCATTCCCTCTGTTGAAGAAAGATAGTTGGCTGAAATATATTGTTACGTAATGGGCTTGACGTGGAGCCGTGAGGGTGGCCTGATGTGTGGATTAGAACGAAAAAGTTTAAGTGATGATTTGTCATGGACACATGGCATGGTTTTTTGGATGAGAGAATGGAACGTGACGAATGAAAGAAAGGGGGGTGATAGGTCAGAGTGCAAATTGAGTCTGCGAGAATGCGTTAACGGAGTAAGACATGGAATTTCTTGCACTTGGCAGTTGTAATTTCGGGAAAATACAATACTCACAAGTGAAAAGAAGCGGCGTTGTGCTATTACTAAAAAAACTCCAAATGGCACAAGGCAAGATAATCCTAAGCCCCAAGTTGATCCAGACTCCATGACTGCTAACAACTGAACAACTGCCCAACAACCAGGATTCCAGCCTTCTCCGGTGTAGTACCGGTATTGAGATAAGTATATTGAATATTTTATTATCCATACACCGTTCACTCCATTAGAAATAAGAGCCGTAACATTAAGCATTGTGGACATAGAATTTCTCCATTCAGAAATGAGTGCAAGACGTAACGAAGAGTTAACACGTCATCATCTCAGCCATTCCGAAAAGGAGAGGGTTAATTAAACAAGCATTTTAACACATCTCTCCATTTTGATAAGGAGAGCGTAGTGTTATAATATCGTTTCCTCCTATGGAATAGATGTAAGAAATATTTACGGCCAAATGATAACAAGGATATTTCATGATTTGATGAGGAGAATACAGACATGACAGGATATACAAAGAAGAGCTTATGCATTTCTGCATGAGAGAAATGTCCAAATTATTACATACTGGAGAGGGGGAAAGATAGACACAGGTAGACAGAGAGATGCATATGCATTACTTACTTCATTGGCCATTGGTGATCTCTGGTCGTTTCTATTCATTCTCTCCATGTTGAATTCTATTTCTAGATTCTTGTTGGCTGTTCGTCTTTGATGCATTCCTTCTTCTTGGTCAGTCGTTTTGCCAAGACATTCATCAAGCAAGAACACCATATTATTTATTTAAACTTTTATTTACTTAACTAAAGTTCTTCTTCTAACTAATACAACGCGCGTGTGCATAATGAGCTCATGCTTCTCATTGGACATCCAAGCAGGTACTGCCGGGTTAACTCGGTCCCACGTGACTTCACGTATTTCGCGGGCTTTCTGTAATATTCCATGGAAAGTCCCGCCCGTGATATGAAAAGGGGCCATCCCTTCAGAAATACAGGGGGTTGACAATAATCTATGCATAGATTATGTAACACAAATATGAAAATAGTCTTTTTGTAGGGAAAAGTCTTGTGGTTCCAGGTAAAAGAGGAAAGTGTAGACTTACATGTTGAACATATTCTCGGATGTCATGTGACACTAAAATGCTGGGGGCTCAAAGCCCCCCCCCCTCACCGTAATAGGAGATGCAACTGGTGTGTGTTCTTCTCTCGGGGCTCGAAGCTAAAAATGATTTTTTTTACTTTAGCGCTTCCACTTTTATATTGCTGCTCGCTACGCTACCTAGCACCTACCGACAGGCACAGGAAATAATTACCTCTTTTGTCCCCTAGCGTCAAATAGGAAAACCGTATCATATATGGAACGCAATTCCTACCTTTCCGTTTGGGAGCGCCTCAGGCGCCAGGCAATGAACCTGACCTTAACACTTTTAGATGATTGGACACGGCTCGCTGAAGTCAATCTCTTCAATTTTGTAACCATAAACAACGGAAAAAATTGATTCGTTGACCAAAGATTTTCTCGTTCCTTAATGATACCTGTATCAGAAAAATAAGGTCTAAAAAATTCATCTTCATGTTACACTTATTACGCTTTGGACCAGGACAAGAATTAAATTTGGGTCGTCAGTTCGATTTCCGGTACAAATGCAGAATAGCGCGCAAGAGATAAAATCATTAGAATCGCATTTTGCGTATAGATACATTAGATTACGGAAACTCTCGAAGATTTCGAGTATTTCCGTGAAATGTAATTCTTTTTAAACGTAAAAGTAAAGTCATCGTGGTTGCCAAAAGGCACTAGACCAAGGAGATAGTTTTGGCGTCTAAAACGGAGCGTTACACCTACCATCAACTCCTCACTTTACTGCACGGATCCCTGTACTACTCATACGTTGAGTTGGCAAGGGCCGGTATTGAACTCGGAGCCTTGCGATTCCTAGTCGGACGACTGAGCTAAACCGGCCCAACTTTTTATACGTAGTCTAATGATATTATCTCTTGCGCGCTATTCTGCATTAGTACCCGATTTCCTACAACAATAATCGTTACGCCACAAGCGTCTTTCTTAAGAATCTCAAGAATCAACATCTTTCCACTTTTAATTGTTTATTTCGTTAATGTCTTTTGAAAAAAAATTTGATTTTCTTAAGAGCCTCAAAAATCAAAGTCTTTGCACTTTTAACAATTCAAAGTAGAAAGATGTTTATTTTAGGGATACTTAAGATAGCAAATATTCTTTTAGCGGACATTAAGGAAATGCATTTGAAAAAGGAACCACTGACAAAATAAAATTGTTGTTGATATCAAATGTATTTTCCGCAAGAGTTAATCAATTTGATGCCCATGCATAAAAGATCAAAGATTCTTCAGTGTGACAAAGAATTCTTAATAAAGCATCGTCTTAGAAAACAGATTAACGGCTTACTACAATATTCGGATGACCCCAAAAATGGTTAATGACTAAATGTTAATTCTTAACCCTCTTCCCACAAACCTAGAATTCTGAACTTTGGTCCCAGACAAACCCACTTATTTTTTTTATCTTAATCTTATCTTCCTTTCCTTCGGTGACATTGTTGTGTCAATTCTATCATATAGAAAGAAAAAAAAGCATGTCCAATCTGTGCGCACTTGCCTGCGCTGCGGCTTTGTGGAAAGGTCGAGGGACCGGATTTACTAAAAGTACTTTTATTCCTTCAGAGAGAGAGAGAGAGAGAGAGAGAGAGAGAGAGAGAGAGAGAGAAGGAGGAGTAATAGAAAAGAGAGAGAGAGAGAAGAAATAAGGAGAGAGAGAGAGTAAGAGCAAGAAAGAGAGAGAGAGAAAGAGTCTAAGAGAGAGGAGAGAGAGAGAAAGAGAGTACGAGTGCGAGACAAAGAGAGAGAATGATAGTAAGGGTAAGACAGAGACAGAGAGGGAGAAAGAGAAAGAGAGTAAGAGAAAGAGAGTAAGAGAGAGAGAGAGAGAGAGAGAGAGAGTATAGTAAGATAAGAGATTCAGAGAGACAGAGAGAAGGGGAGAGATTAAGACAGAGAGAGAAAGAGAGTAAGAAAGAGAGAGAGAGAAAGACAGAAAGAGAAAGACAGAAAGAGAGTAAGGTAGAGATAGATAGATAGATAGATAGAGAGTAGAGAGAGAGAGAGAGAGAAAGAGGGTAAGAGAGACAGAAAGAGAGTAAGAGAGAGAGAGAAAGAGAGTGTGTGAGTGATAGTAAGAGAGTAAGAAAGTAAGAGAGAGAGACAGACAGACAGACAGAGAGAGAGAGAGAGAGAAAAAAAGAGAGTAAGAGAGATAGAGGGGGAGAGAGACCAAATTCGTTTGACAAAGAACTTCTTGGCACCGCCTATTCTTGAAAGCTTTTCGTCTT
>CM042148.1:101371542-101456542 GCA_023376005.1 Doryteuthis pealeii
TATATACCGAGAGAAGCATACGGAGACCACCTAAAATACAACACATATATATATATATATATAGAGAGAGAGAGAGAGAGACAGAGAGAGAGACAGAGACAGAGACAGAGGCAGAGACAGAGAGAGAGACAGAAAGAGACAGACAGACAGAGACAGAGACAGACAGAGACAGAGAAAGAGAGAGAGAGAGAGACATAGAGAGAGACAGAGACAGAGAGAGAGAGAGAGACAGAGAGACAGAGAGAGAGAGAGAGAGAGAGAATGCTAAGCCGTACTAATTAGGGCATTTACGATATTTTGCAACTGTACAAGAATCAGTTGTTAAGGGGATTTTTCTGAACACTAAAACCGAATTCTCTGCCACCAGGAACTACTCTCTTGTTCTACTTAGGATTTCAAAGAATTCAACAGACTTTCTACTACTGAGAACTACACCCTTTTAGAAAAGCCAAACACCTAAACTGGTGACCAGAATTATAACAGGGGTGAATCTGTAGAATAGAATGTAAATTAAATAATATGTATTATTTCATAGCTCTAGATCATTACCTTTTTGGCAGCCACCTTGTCGGCTGGGACGTTAGAATACTCCGACTGCACCTCTGTAGAGGGGTAGCACTCCCCCAATGGGGCCATCTGTTGACCGTGGGTGGCAACCCATGATGCTTAAGGATGGAACCTAGGTGAATGAACAGTCCATGACTTGCAACATTCCACTTTGTTCCTTACTTGGGTGGTTGGAGAGGCTCCCTCTGATCAATCGGCTGGCCATGTCAAACCTTAGCACCTATATAATTGCCCCCGATCCTATTGCCTTTATGGCAACCCCCAACACTTTTTTTATCATATATGTGCTAGAAGGTTGTGGCTGAGGATCTTCATGTCCTGGCTATGACGTTAAACACTATCTGCTGGTGAAATTCCAGTTCTGGAGCTCTGGAAAAGGTAGAGTACCCCTTTATCCCCATTACTTTCAGGTCCATTCTAACCCGGAGTGGTAGTACCTGTTAGGGTCCCATCTATGGGTTGAATAGAAAAATGTTCATAAAAAATTGAATATCCATTAAGAGTGAATTTATTTCAATACTTTGTTGGCATTAAATGATCCAGTAATGTTAATATGCCGTAAAACAAACCAAACCTTCTTGGCAGTGCCGTTAACCTTTCATCACCCCCTCGTAAGTAATTTTCCTGCCATGTCAATAATCGCATGAGTTGGCGATCTAGCGGCGTAATACGCCAACAATACAAAACAGAATGTTCACCAGAAATGTTAATTGAGTTGCAATTAGCACTTTATTCTGAGACATTCATTTTCTTGGGTGATTTTATTGTTGTGTTTTTTTTATTACTTAATTTTGTTTATTTATTTTTGTGTTTCTGTTTCTGTTTTTTTCCTGGGTTTCCAGCTGACCGGCCGACATTGGCGCGCAGTCGGTATGAATTGATGAGGATTGCGAATAATTGTAAGTAATAAATGAAACTGATGCATCAGATGTCAGAAAGATATGCCAGAACAACAAAAAACAAACAAAAACAAAACAGATTAAGGAATTGATGCAAGGCGTACACGCATGCGCACATGGACGCATGCGCATAGCTGCAGGCGAGGCAAATCGATGTCTATGCAATCAGATGCAGAATTATATATATATATATATATATATATATATATATATATGTGTGTGTGTGTGTGTGTGTGTGTGTGTGTGTGTGTGTAGGTACAGTTTGACCAGGGAGATTGTTCTTATGTCTGAGGTGTAGAGCCATACCTACCATCAGCTTCTCACTTTACCGCACAGATGCATGCTGTGCTACTCATGTGCTGAGTTGACGACGACCGGTATTGAACTCGGAACCTTAAAGTTATCAGGTGAATGCTCTGGTAAACAGGCCCTATACGTGTATATCGCTAATGTCCTTAGGAAAGGTATGCACTCAACTGGCTAGGTAACCAGTCTAGGCGAAGGAAAACATTAAATTCAAACCCGTTAAACTCCGTTTAAGAAATTGACCTTGTATCACATCCTACTCGTGCAGAGGTTTTGGTAAATATACAAAGTGTGTCAAAAAAGTATGGAGATTGTTTGTACTTTTTGACACAGCTTGTATTCTGAAATAAAAAATAACGTTCAATTCATTCTTCATTTCTATCTTGGTAAATACAGCTTTAATCTCGATACCTTTTTGACACACCTTGTATATATATATATATATATATATATATATATATATATATATATATATTTGGGAATAAAAGGCCTTAAATACCATGGGTATCGTGGTTATGGACCATTTCCACTCGCGAGTATGCTCACGAGCTTCTTCAGACCAGTGATATATTTTATTTAGACAGGCACATGGCCAAATTCATTTTATATTCATACATTTCACCTCCCTCATTCCGGGGTGGTCATATTGCATTCTTTCTTTTCAAGTGTCTTTTTTATTGGTGGAAATTTTTTTTTTTTCCTTTCCTTGGTTGGTGGTGTTTTTTTTTAATTTGTCTGCTAGTCTCTTTGGTAAATTCCTAAGTTTATTTTGACTGACCAACAGGATTTTGATTTATGGTCTAGATGCCACCTAGAATCACCTTGTACCAAGAAACTTGGTACCGCACCAAAGTATATATATATATATATATATATATATATATATATATATATATATATATATATATATATACGAGTATATGAGTATACAAAGAAACAGGAGACGAAAGTATGTATAATGTAAAAAAAAAAAAAATTTAAAAAAGACAAAAGAAAAAAACACACAAAGAAGAATGAGAAAATTCAAGTGTACGCATGTGTGGAATCGTACGCCAACATTTCCGTAACTGTTGTTGTCTGCGTGTTAAATGAAGAAATGCGTATTTGGAAAATGGAACCCAAAGATTCACAAAGATTGAAACAAAATTAACTTATCTTCTACACATTTTATCTATTTATTCATCATCTATTTATTTATTTATTTATTTTTCCCTTCCTCATTTTTTGGAGGCTTCTTGTCGGCTAAAAAATGATTTAGTATCATGGGGGGTAGAGACACTAGGTCTACGCGGTTCTTTATGGGCGTAATCTATATTATCACCTCTACGCACGCATGCGTACTTGACACCCGATGTCAGAAATAAGGGAATAAACAAGAGAAAACGCAGCTCGCGTCTTGTTATCAGCAAAGACTTGTTAATTCAAATATACACTTGGCATTCGATTTCATTCAACCATTTTTAAATTTATTTTTCTTTTACATACCGTTGAGAAGGAAATGGCTCTGGTCGTCAATCCATCTACAACAAGGAAGAGTTTGTTACAAAACCACCGCTGCCGTGCGGCTTTATATGATCCTCATGAAAGCTAGGGGAGTAAACCCCGAAAACAAATCCGGAGTCGGGGTCCCTAAGATGGCGTAAATTCAGCGCTACACAGCAACTCCTGCGACACTGCCATTGTCAAACTGCATTGGTCTCTTACCTTTCCTTTCGACCAGAGCAGCAGTGTAGAGAGGGGGATATGCTGCTTGAGCAACAGCACATCTTCCATATCAACCCACCCAGGCTACATAATCTAGAGTCCTTAAGATGGCATAACACTGAACTACACAGCAACTCCTGTGACACTGCCATTGTCAAACTGCATTGGTCTCTTACCTTTCCTTTCGACCACAGTGGCAGTGTAGAGAGGGGGATTTGCTGCTTGAGCAACAGCACATCTTCCATATCAACCCACCCAGGCTACATAATCTAGAGTCCTTAAGATGGCATAACACTGAACTACACAGCAACTCCTGTGACACTGCCATTGTCAAACTGCATTGGTCTCTTACCTTTCCTTTCGACCACAGTGGCAGTGTAGAGAGGGGGATTTGCTGCTTGAGCAACAGCACATCTTCCATATCAACCCACCCAGGCTACATAATCTAGAGTCCTTAAGATGGCATAACACTGAACTACACAGCAACTCCTGTGACACTGCCATTGTCAAACTGCATTGGTCTCTTACCTTTCCTTTCGACCACAGTGGCAGTGTAGAGAGGGGGATTTGCTGCTTGAGCAACAGCACATCTTCCATATCAACCCACCCAGGCTACATAATCTAGAGTCCTTAAGATGGCATAACACTGAACTACACAGCAACTCCTGTGACACTGCCATTGTCAAACTGCATTGGTCTCTTACCTTTCCTTTCGACCACAGTGGCAGTGTAGAGAGGGGGGATTTGCTGCTTGAGCAACAGCACATCTTCCATATCAACCCACCCAGGCTACATAATCTAGAGTCCTTAAGATGGCATAACACTGAACTACACAGCAACTCCTGTGACACTGCCATTGTCAAACTGCATTGGTCTCTTACCTTTCCTTTCGACCACAGTGGCAGTGTAGAGAGGGGGGATTTGCTGCTTGAGCAACAGCACATCTTCCATATCAACCCACCCAGGCTACATAATCTAGAGTCCTTAAGATGGCATAACACTGAACTACACAGCAACTCCTGTGACACTGCCATTGTCAAACTGCATTGGTCTCTTACCTTTCCTTTCGACCACAGTGGCAGTGTAGAGAGGGGGGATTTGCTGCTTGAGCAACAGCACATCTTCCATATCACCCCCCAGGCTACATAATCTAGAGTCCTTAAGATGGCATAACACTGAACTACACAGCAACTCCTGTGACACTGCCATTGTCAAACTGCATTGGTCTCTTACCTTTCCTTTCGACCACAGTGGCAGTGTAGAGAGGGGGATTTGCTGCTTGAGCAACAGCACATCTTCCATATCAACCCACCCAGGCTACATAATCTAGAGTCCTTAAGATGGCATAACACTGAACTACATAGCAACTCCTGTGACACTGCCATTGTCAAACTGCATTGGTCTCTTACCTTTCCTTTCGACCACAGTGGCAGTGTAGAGAGGGGGATTTGCTGCTTGAGCAACAGCACATCTTCCATATCAACCCACCCAGGCTACATAATCTAGAGTCCTTAAGATGGCATAACACTGAACTACACAGCAACTCCTGTGACACTGCCATTGTCAAACTGCATTGGTCTCTTACCTTTCCTTTGGACCACAGCAGCAGTGTAGAGAGGGGGATGTGCTGCTTGAGCAACAGCATATCAACCCGCCCAGGCTACATAGTTAAAAAAAAAAGAAGTAAATTTGGACACTACTCCATCGTCTTTCGCAGATGGAAGGATGCCAACAAGAAGGAAATGGAACGTGGGGAGAAAAGACAAGTTGCTTAAATAACAATTAAACGCCAATATTTAATTGATAGCTAAATCCATTGTGTTTTTTTTTATAAAGAGTAAACATCCAGTTTTCTTTTCTTCTGTCCTTTTTTCCTTTATTTATTTATTGTACTGAACGAGGCTGTTTGCATTTCACATAGCGCTAATAACATAGGGAAAGATATGAATCCAACTACTCTCCTTCCAGCTATGGGTAAATATTAGAGAAGACTGGGTTCGTTAAGCTTGTTTATGCAACCGGTCTGGGATAAGGAAAACTCTGGATTCAAACCTGCTAAACTCCGCAGACATATTATCTGCACCCCCCCCCCCCCCACACACACACAATCTAATTATTCTTGTAGCAGTTGATTTCAACAAATTCGCCGTCTTGCTTGTCTCGCTTCACAATTCGCGGTCCACGAGGCATGCTTTTTATTGAACTATTTACGCATGCAAATCACCGACGGTCTTAAAAGGGCTTGTTCAATCCAAGCGCAGTGACGGAATTGCAGATGGCGACTGTGACGGAACAAATCAAATATCGAGGGCGCTTTGCATTGGGTAAGTTTGGATCCCTCGGTTCCATTTCCCTACACCTAAATCCAACCTGAACAAACCTAAACTTTGAACGGTGGACTGTGACTCGCCATTCTTTATTCATTGTTTGTACATATTCTTGTACTTTTAGCACAGTAAATTCCTCGTAGTAGCAAAAGGTCGTTGTTCCATTCTTCAGAGGGTATATCCTTTCTTCTGAGGGTATAATTGGTAATTATTTTCCGCAAGCAAGACCTGTGGATGTACCACAGTATGATAATTTAATTATTACGTTTGATATGTTTACTTAACAGCTATTGAATAAAATAGTTCAGTATGTAAAATGTATAATAATCTTGATTCAACTCTCTCACACTTTTTACTTAGTCTCTTTCTTTTTTTCTTATATTTTTTCTGTGTAGCATGTCCTTTTTATTCTCTTTCTTTCTTTACAATAAAAGCGAAAGTGATGACAGTCATAAGAAATAAGAATTCGGCGGAGAAGCAACTCCAGATAATCAGGATTTACAATTTTGCATTTTATCTAGGACGACTTGAACGGTCTGATTTTTAACCACAGGGTGTTGCAAGATGATAACGGTCCTACTTTTAAGGAACACGAGTATAAATATATAGATATTACTAAATCTCGCAACATGAAAATACAAATGAACAGGGAGCACAGTGCAAAAATGTACAATATTCAAATTTCAATGTAAAAGAAAATGTAATTAAAATAGGCTGTAAACACTTATCAGGTGCCATATTTACTAACAAACATTTGGATTTATGCCTACATTTAGTGAGCTATTTACTACATTTGTTTAATAATAGGCCTTTATCTCCAAACATAAGTATCTCGGGGCATGTACATTCCCACACATATTAAATCTCCTGGTGAAGCTTTAGATTTATTTTTTTCCCTTGCTTCTGTTTCCAGTGTGACAACAGACTGGACTTAAAAAAAAAACAGGACACTGCTAAAGTCATTCCAATATTTAATAAGCCAACCGGTGGGGCTTTGTGGGGATTAAAATAAAACTAAAATAAAATTGAAATAAAAAAGACAACAAACTCTCATGGGCCTTCACCGGAAGAACTCTCCGTGCATGTGCGACAAAAAGGACTGACTCCTGACCCCCAAGAGAATATCTCGGCCATACTAGTTTAAGCCATACTGGGTCTAGTCGCTTCTAGTGGCCAGGGAGATATCCCCTTGCTACAGGCGACTATGACCGGGAATAAAGCCTAAGTCATAATACCACCCTCTGCGTTTGTCTTTTTCCTTTTCGTTCCTTAAATTCCTTCCTTTTCAGCGGGACCACCAAAATGAGATGGGGTTAAAGACAAAAACTCAAAGAACACGAACCAAAAATATCCAGCTACCTTCCAACCTTCAAAACACCCAAACCTCTCCCTACCCCATAGATTTGCTAGATAATTCATTATCTTTCATCTATTTAAAAAAAAGATTTTGAACGACGAAGGACAAGTTCTTTTTCTCAAAAGTAAATTGAGATCTATTACCAGAATAAGCGTTGGCAATAGACCATCTAATTTGTGGTGATCAACCCGTTTCGTCTTCGATAGCCTTATAGTGTTTAGATAAGTATGTACTATTTTCGTATTCTATTAGAGAGAGTCATCTTATGAGTAAACCATCTGGTTTTTGAAGATATTTTGGCTCGACCCAAAATAAGCCTTTTCCTCATTGTCAAAGTTGATGGAGGTTTTGTAAATCACGTTATCAGTAAGACAGATCTCGTTTAAAGTGCATGTCTCGCGGATAAGGCAATTGCATTCAATTTTGCTATTGTTATTTGCGTCGAGTATTTCATGAGCAGTGATTAATTAGAACATATTTTTTTTTACATACGACTAGCTCATCTTTATGGAATTTCTGTTATATTCCTAATACCCGAGGGAAAGGTATGAGGGGAGCGCGGTGGTGTACTGGTTAGGGTCGCAGGAAATGGACTCGTCGACCAGAGTTCAATTCCTGGACGAAGCCACAGTTCACATAGCACTAATACCTTTGGGAAATTATGAATCCTACTATTCTCCCTTCAGCTATGAGTAAATAGTAGGCCAGACTAGTCCCTTTAACCTTAGTTAGACAACCAGTCTAGGAGAAGGAAAACTCTGAATTCAAATCTGGTCACTACTAGAATAGACTCAGGTCTACTTAGTGATCTATTTCAATTTAAATTCATTAAATAGCGTCTAAACTAATGGAAATGTTTATGCATTAATCTTGGAAGGGTGTGGTTAAAAAAAGTAAAATAAACGGAGTGGCCTATTGTCGGTATCAGTTGAACAGCGAGGGGGTGTATTCCGTTTTTATAGTAGGCATTTACCCAACCCAGGTAATGATCTGACACAAGGTCGCAAGTATGGAACCTCCAGCGAGAATCGAACTCGCTATTCAGTAGTGATGGATCGGCGAGACTAGCCTGAGTATTAAGTAAAGTCTACAACTCATACAAACAAGATGACGCTTCAATCATCAGCCAATGTTCTAACTATTGATCTAAACTTGCAAATCTATCTTTTTAGATATATTCAATTGAATCAGTCACGAAAACTTTTTTTTTGTAGTTTGCTGATGATATGGGTAGTATGGAGTCAATCCATTTGTAAAACTATCTCGGGGAGGCACCTGTAGGCTCTTTGCTGCGCATCATACTTGCACCTTCCAACATTACTGGCCATGATCGTCTCGTGATCGTCTGTTACTTGACCCTCACTTGTGTCCGTAATTCTGCCTCAGGGCGCCGTCCTGGGGATTTACAATCAATTACAAGAGAGAAAGACAAGACAAGACAATTTCAGGTGAACATCAAAAATGGTCAGAAAGGTATATGGTCGCATTCATTCCTCCACTCATTTCCATCTGCTGATATCTCCCATGTTTGCCGAGATGGGGGGCACCCCCCTGTTCGTTTAAAGGACTTCTTCTAAAGCTGGTTTCTACTGGGCAAACTGAGCTAATCTTCCTCCTTCGACCTCCAAAACTCAACTAACTTCTCCCGGGTCCAGAAACTAACTCTAAACTTTCAAAATCTCCCAGAATTCTTAATTCTCGCATCAAATCTCATCCTCCGAGATTTCTATCCACCCCTGCGTGATTTGACAAGTCCTTTGTTCTAACATTGAACTAAATATGCTGGTGGTCAAGTTGTATTGCTGATCTCTCTCTCTCTACTCTCTTCTGCCTAAATCCAGACATTTGTCTGTTACTGGCCTTTATCACACTTTTTTTTTATCTAGCCTAAATCCTTTTTCTTAGTTTTAAGACTTCTTTGACTTAGCATTGACCCTACTTATACATACAATATATGTAGATACACACACACACATGTATATATATACATACGCACATATATATATATACACACACACACACATTATCCACACTGGTTACACACATACCCATCTCTGGGTGGTCTTACTACTATCTACATCACACACCCATATTCGCACATATATGTTGTTTGACTTACTACTTATTCAATTATCTAACTATGCAGCTATATGCACACACACTTGCCTGCACCCAACGTTGTGTTATACATTACTCCCAGGTACACTTTGAGCCAGAGTAGTAGTACTAGTACCTGTTAGTGTCTGGTCTATGGATCAAATAGATCTTCTCAAGTTATTATTTAAAATGATTTTGAACTAGATTAATGCATCGACTCTTAAAGTATTTAACATTCTTTTTTACTTACCCAGCCATGAGTATTCTTCTACAATGATGGCTTTGGCATTATGTATACCATGAAGGTTGATATGCCATTAAACAAAGATAACCACAATTCCTGGACGAGGCTGTGTGCTTTCCACTTCACACTAATACGCCTGGGAAAGTTTGGTTTGGTTTGGTTTATTAATTTTAACGGCATATCAATCCGTCCAGGGTATCATGCCTAGCGGTTGGGTTGTTATACATATTGTGTATTCATATATATACATTTAGTAATTGGTTTTAACAATGTGTTAGCATTATTGGGAATCATACTGTATGCCATTGATTTGTTTCATGTCTATATTCTATGGTATAATTTTATTTCTCTCAAAAAGGAGAAAATATCCTCTATGTTAACATTTTCAAATAGGTCCTTCATATTGTTTGCTTTAAAATAATGTTTTCTGATATGAGCAAAAAATCTGCATTCCATCAATAAGTGTTTGATTGTCAGGGGTGTTTGACATGTTTCACATTGTGGTTGTTGTTCTTGTTTGAGTATATAAGAGTGAGTTAGTTTTGTATGACCAGACTCTTTATGTTCTTCCCACCCCATCATAGTGGACAGTTGGGCAGACTGGGTTTTTAGCCTTGTTTAAACAACCAGTCTAGAAGGAAAACTCAGATTTCAACTCCGCTTAAAAATTTACCTTGCCAAACATCATCCCGTAGGGAAGGGGATGAATAAATACTTACATGTTTTACTCAGTTTTCCCTTCATTCATTATATATATATATATATATATATATATATAATAAATGAAGGGAAAAACTTTAAATTTGCTTCCTTGCCATAATTTATTTGAACTGCATTACTGAAGAATCTTCAGGCATGAGCAAAAGCATGGATATTACTGTAATGTCCATGCCTGAAGATGTTGCAGTAATGCAGTTGAAATAAATTATTGCAATGAAGTAAATTTAAAGTTTTTTTCCTTCCTTTATTGAATATCTTGCTCTGTCCGTCTACTCACTGACACGAGGCGCATCGAGCTCTCACTTTGGTTAACCTGTATCACTACGGTTAAACTACACATGGACAGATCCTAATTACCAGGAGTATATATATATATATATATATATATATATATATATATATATGTAGTCAAACAGTGTGTTTGAAAATGGCGAAGGCCGACAATTTGTGGAAGATTATGTGCTTAATTAAAGTCATACCTAATTTTGTTAATTAATTATTTATAACTAAATGAATTAGGCGTGCATATCGGTTTAAATGTAAAGCGTAAACAAATCGAGAAAAAGTCATCTCTGTATGTACATTTCAGCCCATTAGGCCTCATCAGCAGAGCTATAGACAGGGCAGTGCTTTGTGCGTGATTCGAACCCTAGCTGTCAGGCGGACATTCTGGTTAGAATGTCCGCCTGTCAGCCAGGGTTTAAGCCACCTTTTCTTGACCCTTCCCAGATGTCTGGGTGAACAGTGCAACCCAAGGGGCTGTTTAGTTACTCTCGACTTCACCGAGGCACGTTGCCGTTTAATTGACAATGCAATGCTTTTAGATGGGTCATAAGCCTCGCCCCGTGTAGATGCACAGCTGTGTGCTCCCAGCCCGTCAAGCCTACACACGTCACCATTCCTCTATCACCATGGTACTTGTAGAAATATCTGCACATGCTGACATGTTGTGCGCTTGTACGACACGCACCGCATGCTCTCCTTCCCCAAAGTCTAGTATCAGTGACAAGCTGAGACAAGATGACTGAGAGACTTTGGGGAACGCAGGTAGATGATCTGACGAGATCTGCGGGTCCACCACACTGAAAAAAATTAAATTTTCTAAGTTTTAACTTAGTATAAGTCCACAGGTACCGTTTTCTATTAAATAGGTGATATTGACACAAATACATGAGCTTTAACTGGAGGGTTGCCAATGAGGGGGGCATAGTTCTAAAGAGACCAAAGAGACGAAATAAGAAATATATTTTTTTACATTTCCCTGTAACTGAAATGTATTAACATAGAAATGAAATGTATTAGGACATAACGTACATACAATATCTTAGCATTTACTACAAAGAATAAAGTAATAACATTGACTTATCTCTAGCTTTAAAAGGCGACCTCATATACAAATTGACTTTCTATATTGACTAATTGCCGCTATAAATAAGTACACATCTAAAAATATTTTGATAAGATAATTTCATTTTAAGACAACGGCACCTGCATTTTTATACAATCAAAACGGATATTATTTGCTCTAATTTATTACCAAATTTTATAGCATTAAAAGAATCTAATTAAAAAAAAAAGAATCAAATAATGCTACTATTGTAGCCAAAAGCAGAAATATATGAAGGACCAACTTATTTTTGTATTGCTGCATGTTCCTATTTCTGCTTACAGTTTCAGTGCTATAGTGTTTGACGATGAATAATACCTAATAATATCCGTTTTGGTTGTATGAAATTCCATAGGAAACCCTAGTATCTTACGCTCAGAAGAAAATTATAACATTTTATAAGATATTGTTAGGGGTGTAATTGTTAATGTGTGGTATATATATATATATATATATATATATATATAGATAGAAAGTTAAGGTAGCATGGACATGGAGTCAACGGCACTTGATTACTCACAGCTTTTCGCCTATGTGATCTTAAACCCAAGACTTAGTCTGAAGATCACATAGGAGATAAACTATTAGCAAACAGTTGCTGTTGACTCCATGTCCTCGTTACCTTAATTTGGATATAAATTTCTATCAATGATATTGAGTACTGTTTGCTTATAAATATAGCACCCAAATTATATAATATACATAAATATAGCACCCATATTATCTAATATATATATATATATATATATATATATATAAATGTTGTTCTGGTTCCAGCGGGAGAAAATTCAATATTTTATAAAAAAAGGAAGGTCTGCAAAATGTATTTTGTTCTCAGAAAATTTTTTAAAATTCTTTTTGTTTTACATATGCAACACGTGTTTCAGATCTTCTGGTATCTTCTTCAGGCTTTGATTGATAATATTTTCATATTATTAATCAAAGCCTGAAATTTTTCTGAGAACAAAATACATTTTGCGGACCTTCCTTTTTTTATAAAATATATATATATATATATATATATTTCACTGAAAGAAATATGGTATATTCTTAAAGTAGAATCGATAATTCGAATTTGAAAACAGAGCAGAATATCGAAGAAGAAAAAAAGACAATTTGGATTAAATTCCAGAAATCAAATTGCAAGATCCAACAATTACAAAACAATCCCACATAGATTGTGTCAAAAAATAAAATAAAAATTCTTTTCATTTTTAAAATCTTACTTTATTTTGTTGCATTTACATCTAATTACTTTTTTTTTTGCACTTACAGGATGTGACACAAGGTCAATTTTTAAGCGTAGTATTGCTGGTCGAATTTTCCTTCTCCTAGGTTGGTTGCCTTAACATGGCTAAATAACCCAATCTGCACTACTATTTACCCATAGCTGGGGGAAGACCAGAATTTGAACTTGATTCAAAGTGTAGTGGTTCCCTGTTCAAAGTGAGACAAGTGTGCACTTCCCCAATCCTTCCATCACGAGCAGGATGTGACAAAAGGTCAATCTTTAAATGGCGACGACCCAAGTTCAAATCTTGGATGAGACTGCATTTCAAATATCCTTTAGGAAATGTATTACTCAAACTATTCTCCCCTAGCTATGGGTAAAATGTAGAGCAGATTGAGTGTGAACCATAACTTTGCTTAATAATTTTATTCAGTGAAATCCGTTTCTGGTTAAAAAAAAAAGTGAAATAAAAACAATTGTTTGAAAGAGAGATGTATGATGAATAAATAAAAAGTGAATAATACGCATAGTATTCATAAAAGAGTAGCTAAACAAGTTGGCAAAATTTACAAGATAGATAAAGTAAAGTTGTCGGGGTGGCCTAAAGTTGATGTCAGCCAGAAGCGAGGGAGTCTATCCCCTTTTCACTAGCGCTAGACCAAAGAGATTGTTTTTGTGTCTGAGGTGGAGCGCCACGCCTACCATCAGCTCCTTACTCTATCGCACAGATCCTTGTGCTACTCATACGCTGAGTTGGCGAGGGCCAGTATCGAACCAGGAACCGTGTGGTTCCTAGCCGAATGCTCTACCAATTGAGCTAAACCAAAAAAAAGAGGGGGGGGGGTCTTAATGGAAATAAAAGTATTTTTTTAAAATGTCAAATATCAGTATATTGAAACCAGAGGTCATCATACAATCTCATTTTTTTTCATGTCTTTTCTATTTGCTGGTCGAAACGGGAAAACACTTTTTTTTCTGAAATCAAACCTCCATATATTCAGGATGACAGAGAATAGTGGGCAGCTGACTATTGGACGCAGAGAAAGATGGCTGCTAGCGCAAGTCGGAGTCCCTTAGCAATTCAAGGTAAATCACCAACAGAAGGAATAGTGAGTCGCGGCTACACAGAGTTAGGCAGAGAACTGACCAATGCCCAAATTACGTCCATATCACTATAGTTAGGGTTTGTTCGATTTAGCCTGTACAGCTAAGTGCCCCACAGGCCAACCCTCAGGATTGTTATGAAGTGGAGTTCTCAATAAAGATGACCATACAATTTTATTCACAGATTGTGGACCTGTGCTGTAATTTTTACAGTTTTCACCAGTACCGGCGACCGACTTCTAAAAAAAAAATCATAAAGTGGGGAGAGGTCAGTCAGCAGGCAGGACTAAACAGGCTGTAGATTGGTACTGCCAAACTTACTGTTCTTATCTTGGTAAGAACCATTAAAAGACGCATAATCCAAACACAGAAACATAAACGCCAAACTTATTTAACGGAATCATCATCATCGTTGTTGTAAGGTAAGATATCTTCACCTAAAAGAAAGTTGAACTCGTCCAACGAAACTCACAAATGATATGTACTACACGGTCGAGTTCGAGTAGTAACTAATTGCTACAGGGATTTAATTACTTTTGTGGAAACGCTGTGTGTTGAACTTTATTTTTATAATATCTTTTGTACCAAAGGTAATAAACCTATGTTAACCTTTCTTCCGGATTTCAATGTAGTTATTTGATAACTCAGCCACATCAATCATCATCATCATCAAGGCATACCTACAGAAATGGATTCCTTTGACTCTCTCACCATCCGCCCCTGTTGGCCATCACTTTTGGTAGGTCCTTTGGTCGGCCAACACTGGTGTGACCATATGTACGAGCCCATAGAAGAACGTCGCTAATGAGCTCGTTCTTACTTCCACAGCAGTGCCTGGGTATGTTTTGCTCGCCTTTCTTGAATGGTTGGCTGTTTTGAGGAGTGCTGCTTCCAGGAATTGTTCAAAACAGCACGCAGCATCCTCGTGCAGTTTGCATGTAACCTTTTCTCCAAGCGTTAGTATTGACTACAATTAGCAATGTTAATACCTGACTATTGTTTGTAAAATAAACTGTGAAGTTCCATAGTACTTCAATTCATAGACAAGGCAGATTGTAAAGTTTTAGTTTGAGACCAGCAGCCAAACAATGGAAGGTAACAATAACTGCATGAAGTCCGTCCATAAGGGGGAAAATGGACGCTCTCCATGAGGGTTCATCCAATGAACAACCTACACAGTGGCTTGTTTATAGTGGTGAATACTTGTGTTGGACCATCCGCACTTTTCGGCACAGTCAATAGGAAATAATTGGTTGCACAAGGAATGCCACAAATCCAATCAACGACTAACCTCAGGTTTTTTCAAATTCAGAGTTTTCCTTCTCCTAGACTGGTTACCTACCTAAGGTTAAAGAGCCCAGTCTGCCCTACTATTTTACGATAGCTGGAGGGAAAATATATGGATTCATATCTCTCCCAAGGTTATTAGTGCTATGTGAAATGCAAACAGCCTTGTCTATGATTTGAACTCGGGTTGACTCCATTTCCTACGACTCTAACCATTATGCCACGCGCTTCCAAAATATACCACATTATCCACTTATAATCTACTGAAAGGGCATCTTTATCGAAGAAATGTTTAGAAAGTTGTGATAGTAGTGGATTTCTCATTAATGCCAGTGTTCGGCCTTCACAGGTAAGGCTTTATTTGGAAATATTGGTGCTGTACAGTCTTTCTTCATGATATATATATATATATATATATATATATATATATATATAGATAGAGAGAGAGAGAGAGAGAGAGAGAGTTACATGGTATAATGGTTAGAGTCGTAGGAAATGGAGTTAAAATCCTGGAGTCTGTTTGCATATCACATTGTGCTAATACTCTTGGGAAAGGTGCGCATCTAACAACTCTCCCTTCAGTTATGGGTAAATAGTAAGGCGGGTTGGGCTCTTTAAATTTGGCTAGGTAACCAGTATAAAAGGAGAATTCTGAATTCAAACCTGTTAAACTCTGTTTAAGAAATTGACCTTGTGTCGCATCCTGCACGTGCAGAGGGTGCATGAGAAATTTCATGAGAAATCCCATTGTTATGGTAACAAGACATGTTAGCTTTCGAGTAATGGCTTGTGTTGCCATAGCAACTGAATATCTCGTTATTCATTAGTGATACCAGGTTGCTAATACATTTTGTAAGTCTTCATTCACAGAATTCAAATCAAAGATCATCATTCACAGAATAGAAGCAAATAAAATCTTATTTCAATATATTTTTTTATTTGTATTACTGGTGGGCAACCAGTCTAGGAGAAAGACAATTCTGAATTCAAAACCAGGATCTGGAATCTTTAAGGCAGTTCAATGTTGACTTCACCTTCATTTTCACAACTTTGAAGACTACACTGGTGCTGAGCCATATTCGACCCTTTCTATTCCATTAGTGTCCCGAAAAATATGGAGATCTGCTTCATGGGCAACTGTCGGTCATTTGTACAACATCGCCCAGGTACAAATTCAGATCCAAAGATTACACTATTGACCAATGATTAAATTCGTGAGTATGAAAAAAAAAAAAGTGAGTAATATATTATTTTTCTACCCCCCACCTCCACGAATACATTATTTAAACGCTGTGCGTATGTGCGGTATTACATGACTACAAGTAAGATTTGACACAAGGTCACAATTATGGGACATCCAGCAAGGATCCAACTCGCTTTTCAGTAGTAACGAATTTGTGAGACTAGCTTGCTAACCATAACAGCAAGACGCAACACCTTTGGATGACTTGTGCCGTAATAGATCGTTGGGGTGGCTTAAAGTCAGTATCAGCCAGACAGTGTGCGAGTCTATCCCATTTTCGCTAGCGCTAGACCAATGAGATTGTTTTGGTGTCTGAGACTCCTCACTTTACTGCATAGATCCCCGTGCTACTCATACGCAGAATTGGTATCGAACCCAGAATCTTGTAGTTCCTAGTCGGACGCTCTAACGACTGAGCTAAACCAGCCCTTGTAAATATAAGTAAGAAGCGTATCTATTGGTGTCAGACTAGGGGGTGGGGGTCAGAGTATAGGTACTGGACATGTATGCTAAAAAGGGAGTCCTCTTAAAAACATTGTGATATTGTAAAAAAGAACCTGGTACCTCTAAGGGAGATGGCTTCATTTACTGAGGTAAACAAGCGAATACATTATTATAGTAAAAAATGCAGACGTGTAAAAAAAAAAAACTTTAAAAACTACACCAATGAGACAGTGTGCTCATGACTGAAATGTTGTGTAGCATTTGATCTTTTGAGTAAAAAATAAAAATTTCAAGCTACATCACTCCACGTTGGTTAGTAATGGAGACATGAACAGAGTACCCTTATTCAATGGTCTGTATGTATGTATGTGAAAATGTTTGAAATTATGAAAAAATAATTATGTAGACTTTTCTAATGTTGGAACAGGTGTATAGGGAGAATTGATTAAACCGAAGTGTCGTAGTATCGGTATCAAATTGGGATGACCTCCCACATGAACAAACAACATTTTTGGCGAAGCACGAGGCAATCGACGAATATTTGGTAGACAGTTAATTTTACTATTAGTATTTTTGTAATTTAACCACGGTGGTTCTTTTTGACAATAACAAAATCAATAAAATTATTTTAATCAATTACTATTCTGATAACTCCAATGCAATTTATTAGATTTCCATATCCCACAGTTGAATATTAAATTCTAAAAGGACTTGATTAGTTAAATTAAAAGTTAAAGTTATTAGAAACAATGACATTGTGACATGCATTTTAAAAAAATTGAAATAGTTTATTATGAGTTATTTTAATTTATTATCTAGATATATAAATCAATGATTTACATTATATCTACATCTAGATAATATGTTATGCTTATGTAATAGGTACCAAGTAAAGTAAAGTAAAGTAGGCAGAGTGGCTTATTGTCGGTATCAGTCGAACAGCAAGGGAGTCTATCCTCTTTTTGCAAGCAGTAGACCAGGGAGATTGTTTTTACATTTGTGGCGAAGCGCCACACATACAATCAGCTCCCCACTACACCACACAAATCAGATTATCTAAGCTGTACTACTCATGCGCAGAGTTTGCGGGTGGAACCTTGTGATTCTTAGGCGAGTGTGCTACCAACTGAGCTTTTCAAGATATGACAATTTTTCATTAAAGGAATCTTCCTTTTACCTGGCCCAGGTGGAGGTCCAGTAAGCTTCAGCCGCTGGACTGATAAAGGAATTAACAGCATTGATCACAAGGGGCTATACCTGCCCCTCTTGATTTAAAGGGGTAAGGCTGGGTTTATTGCCCAGTGTCTGAGGTGCCCCTTTGAGGGGGAATGCTGATAGGTACAACAAATCTTTTGTGCCACCACCCATGAGCTTTGGCTTGTGGGTGGGCCCACATAAAAATGTCCTTGTGTCAAGCCTGCATAAGTGGTATACATGGCAAATACCTTTGACCCCCACCCCATGGGTCAGACTGTAATTGGAATTTCCTGGATTCACTTTATAGCAATAAAAGGAAGGGAAAAGTGCTGTATATCTTTCAACCTGCCTTTCAGATTAAACCCATAGATTCTTCTGTTTTTAGTTTACCTTTTTTATTACCCTTTTTTTTTTTTTTTTACAAAAGGAAAGTAATGCTTGGTTATAAAGTGACTCTTCCATATTTTTTTATTAGCTGAAATGTACATGATTTTTATCTTTAACTATAAACCACTTACATTATTTTGTAATGTAAACTAAACTTTTTATTTAATTAATTAATTTTTTTTAAAAAATTGTTTTATCTCTTTTTAAAATCCTGATTTTATCTACTAAAATCCTAAAAGAGAATAGCTAACCAAGTGCATTTTACAGTAGATACGCGAACGCACACAGACTTATATCTTAAGGCGGGAAACATTTTGGTAACTGATTATTAATGTAGAATATACTTAAGTACTCTTTTAAAGGGTACTTGCTTTAAGGGAGATCATATTATCAATCTATCTATATCTATACATATATAAAGGGCAGTTGGTGTGTATGTATGTATGTATGCCCAGAAGAAACTATGAAAAGAAAACAATTAACGACAAAGTGTGTGTGTATATATATATATATATATATTCACACTATCACCAGATCTTGCTTTTTGATAAAAATTAAGGAAGAATTGGTTTATATTTGTGAAGATAATCAAACAATAAAATTTGAATAATAACAGCATGAAATTCTTTTTTTTTCGTTTGCAAAGTAGACCTGAGCCTATTCTAGTAGTGACCAGGTTTGAATTCAAAGTTTTCCTTCTCCTAGACTGGTCGCCTAACCAAGGTTAAATAGCCCAGTCTGCCCTACTATTTACCCGTAGCTGGAGGGAGAATAGTTGGATTCATACCTTTCCCAAGGGTATTAGCGCTATGTGAACTGTGGCTTCGTCCACAAATTAAACTCGGGTCGACGAGACCATTTCCTACAACTCTAACCATTACACCAACACGCTTCCCAAATTCCTTTTGTAAATACTCTGTACAATAGTTTGTGTGCATATCTGACAAGTTGTTGATGGTCAATCTTCGATTAGTCTCTCAAGTGACTTTGTGTCAATCTAAGTTTTAATTAAAGCATGACATATTTGAGACAGTAGTTGCACTATTGCCTACCCACCCTCTAGCTTTCAGATTTTAATTACAGATGAAAATAAAACTTCCCATATCGATTTGACATAGGGCACATTGACCTCAACCTTCCACAAACCAGAGGAAGGTATTTTCTTCTTAACTGAAATCCAAGTGTTAGTGTCGTATATGAAGGAAATGTAAATTTAAAAAAAAAAAAAAAAGAAGGAAATTTGGGTTTCCAAAGAAGGGAGTATAGGAGTATTAGCTTTCTTGTTATATACAAAGTTCAGCTTAGTACGACACAAGGTCAAGTGGGTGAAAGAGGATAGGAAGATTGAGTTACGCCAATCTTCTAAATTTGATAGGAATTAACAGCTTTTAAAATTTCTAACTTTCACATTAAGTTTTACTTTAGTTAGCTTTCTAAGTTTAGCTTCATCTTTATCAAGTTTTGCCAACAGCACATATTTTCCCGGACTCTCTCGCCATTGCTACTAGAAAGTCTTTTCCACATCATCCAGTGTCTGCACAGAGCTGATGAATGTAGCTTTTTGTTGGTCAGCCAACACAAGTGTGTCCATCTGTACGAGTCTACAGGAGAATGGTGCATATGAATTCGTCCTTGTTTCTCCAACAGTGTTAAGCATGTCTTATTCCTCTTACTTGGATGGTTTGTGAGATGGGAGGTAAGTGGTAGTACAGCACAAGATCAAGTAGATGAAGAGATAGGAAGATTGTGTTACACCAATGTTCTAAATTGGATAGGAATTTGAATTTCTAACTTTCACCTTAAGTTTTACTTTAGTCAGCTTTCTTGTTATTTACTAAGTTTAGCTTCATCATTATCTAGTTTTGCTAACAGCACATATTTTCCCTGACTCTTGCCATCTATCTCTATCAGCCATTGCTACTAGAAAGTCTTCCCCATGTCATCCAGTGTCCGCACAGAGCAGATGAATGTTAGGAATTAGCAGCTTTGAAAATCAGCATTTGAGTTTCTAGTTTTCAGCTGGAATTGAACACCAACCATTGAATCACGTGAATAGTACCTAATTGTCTCAACCAGGAGGCAAACCAATTGTTCATCTTTAAATTTGATATTTCAATTAAGACTTAGAAGTGAAGTAACTTTAGTACATTAGACAAAAAGTTGTAGAAAATTTGCTCGTTGTGTATTCAAGAATAGCACTCAAAGTGCTAATTATAATCTCTATAGAGTAATACTTGTCATGATGTAGATTTGCATAAATTAATTCCTATGATAAAATATAATTTAATATTTTCTCACAATAAAATAAGATGAAAGCCATTAAATTCATAAATAAAGGTGAGTCATGCTTCTACCACCAATGATCTGGATCTACCTAGGACTGGTTCAGCTCAGTCAGTAGAACATCCGCATAGGAACTACAAGGTTCCAGGTTTGATACTGGCCCTTAATAACTACCATACAGATCCAAGCTGTACTACTAAAGTGGGGAGCTGATGGTAGGTATGGTGCTTCACTAGAGGCAAAAACAATATCTCTGGGTTAGCGTTAGTGAAAGGGGGACGGACTCTCTCGGTGTCTAGCTGATACCAATAATAGGCCACTTGCTGACTTTACTTACTATAAATATGGAATCATTATTTGGTAGCAAATAACCTGTCAGCTAATAAGTATTATTAAGTCAGTCATCCCCTGAATTCTTACCTATATTTGTTTGAGCTTTTATTTTTTTTCTAAAGGTTAAAAGTTTACCAAGTGATATATGATTGTCATTTTATGCTGATTTCAAAAATACCATTCATTAGGTCTGGTTTTTAAGATGTATTTAAATACTTCATAAGTTGTACATAATAATAACACTTATTCAAAATTCTGTTGACTCTACTTGTCACAAATAATAATAATATACTATTCTATACATTTCAACTAAGAGCTTTGATCTTAAAAATTTGATCTGATAAAAAAAATAAAAAGGCCTTATAAAATCAACCTTGAAGGCTAGTGTTATATATATACATACATACACCAACCCCCTCTGCACGAGTAGGATGTGACACAAGGTCAATTTCTTAAGTGGAGTTTAACAGGTTTGAATTCAGTTCTCTTTCTTTTAGACTGGTTGCCATACCAATGTTGAAGATCCCAGTCTGCCGTATTTACCCATAGCTGGAGGGAAATTATTTGAATTCATCCCTTTCCCTAGGGTATTAGCACTGTGTGAAATGTAAGCAACCTTGTCCAGGATTTGAACTAGTCTCATCATTTCCTATGACGAGTGCCTCCATAGAATACATGGATTGATCAGTGGTCATCAGATGGCAAAATAATCCATTTCTGGTCAGAGGTAAACTTTGATATTAAGTGCCAAATTTTCTTTGACTTCATAAATGGAGAGATGGATGAGGTTAGGTGAAAGTTTTTTACTATAGCCAGCTGTACATTGGATATTTATAAGTTGTGAAAAAAGCCTACATATTTGCAAAAGATGGAAGAACAAGAAATACTATCTAAAAAGACTCAATCTATTACGTAAAACTTAGTGCATTTATGGTAGGCTAATATTTCTGTTATCTTCAAGAATTTTACTAAACTATCATCATAATTATTTTATTACTAGCAGGACCTGTGGATATACCACAGTATAATTTAATCATTAAAACGTTTGATATGTTTATTTAAGAGCTATTGCCAAATAGTACATGTAAAAAGTATAATTTTGATTTAACTCACTTTTTTCTTCTTTCTTTCCTTATGTTCGACCAAAATAAATTAGCATTATCACTTCCAGATGCTCACCCCTTTTCTCTACTCTTTCTTTCTTATATTTTTTGTGTAGTATATCCTTTTCCTTTCCTTCAAATAAAATGGAATGGTCCATTATTTAGCTGAAGTGACAACACCCATAAGAATTCCGCATATAAGCAACATCAGATAATCAGGATTTACATTTTTGCATTTTGTTGAGCAGCACCAGGTATCCCTGCTAGTTGTTTCATGAATGATTTCAACAATTTCCTTTTGAAGTTTTTTTCTTTGGGACACTTCCAGTCATCTGCTTAATTTCCAGTTGATTTGTTTCCTTAAATACTTTATATTTGTTACTTGGTTGGTATACATCAAACCTGGTTATTCTTTTCATAATCCAAATCTGCTAAGAAAAATCAGTGTGGAAAAACAGCATTGCTAACTTAAGATCATAATTCTTTGATTTTGTGTTCATTAAATCAGGAAACTAGCAATAGGCTACAACAATGTAACTTCAGTTTGAATATCTTGTATAGGAAAATGCCAATCTTAGCTTGAAAACAATCTAGTGTTTACTAATATAGGATGGCGCAAATGTTACCATTTTAAAAAGAAAAAAAATCTAAATGTTTTTCTTTTAATTATATATTGATTCTTGGAGATTACTTTGAATTTGGAATATAATACCCCCCCCCTCCAAAGGCCATTTATTTTTTTAAAATGGTGAATTTTGCGCAATCCTATATTTACTAACATTAGCATTTCATAGAACCTTTAGTTGTAACAATAACATTATAAAATAATTATACATTAACCATAAAGAATATATTTTAATAACAATGACATAAAAACTGATATGGTTTGATTCATATAAAAGTGGGTCCATGAAGAAATTGAACTTTTTCAAAAACAAATGTAGTTTCTGTACCTACAACTATAATACTTATTGAAATAGTTCCCCTCCACCATTACATTTTTCCCCAGCAATTTTAAAATTCTTGCAAGTTTTGAGGGATAATATAAACATTATCTATTGTCAATCTTTTAATGTGGACTTTAGTTTCATATGTGCATGGAGGGATGCTGTGTGTCAAATCCAGGCAGTAGGAAGATAGTCTCATGCTTCATTAAAACTTTATGGATGAGTAAAGTGTGAGCATGTGAGTTATGATAGTGCAGCACCCAGTGTCCTTACTTCATACTCATTTCTCAAAACAGCCCAGAATCTCTAAGTAATCCTCAGTGATGGTCTCATCAAGTGAAACAAACTTAAAGCAATTCAAATATGAAAAATAAAATTAGGCTAAAAGCACCTGATCAATACTTAACAGTGGTTACTTAAACATCAGACATTGAGATCTGTATGTCAGACAAAGCAAAAAGGTGTTCCCTTGTTTCAACATTAATTAGGTCAAGCAAAAATCAACCAGCTCTTGAATATCTGTGTTCAAATAAGTCAGAGTGGGGAAAGAAAGAAACAAGTACATGTAGTGAATTATTAACCAACATTTACCCCCCCCCCCTTAAATATAAAAGGTCAATTTCACCACTAACCCATCAAATTGGTAATATTCTGAAAGTTCAATTTCTTTTTGGACTTCATGTCTAAAAAATGTTTAATTGGCAAATGATTCACCTAAAAATGAAATCATGACTTAATTTATCCACATTTTTCATATACTCCTGAAATAGTTTAAGTAGCACTGGTCTAACTATAATATGGGAGTAATAATACCTTTTGATTTATTTATTAGAGAATTAATCTATAGATGAGGCAAGGGAGCAGAGATCCAGTAATTTTAATTTTTAAATCTGCTACTAGCTGAAATGATTATAATGACGAAGTTACTTCAACAGGAATTATGATAATGAGAGCTCATGAGAGGAAAGGAAAATATTGAAAAAATAAAGTTTAAAAAATAAAATAATGATTTTGTTCTACTCTTAAAATAATTTGTAAATGGCAAACAGGATTTTTTTTTCTCCAGAATTTAATATCTGAATTTGGGGTAAGATAATGACTAATGCTTCTCTCTGGGTACTCCATATTTCAGGTATTGTGCCACAATTAAGCTAAGCAAATATCTATTTTGAACTCAAGATTGTATAAATGGAGTTAATTTCAATTTCATAAAATCTTATATCAAGATTGTTCTTCAAGCTAGATTAGAAGCCCCTCTCCCATCAGAATAAAGTTCTAACTTTAAATATAAAATATAAGCTTTTCAATTGATAGGCTAACTTCTTGATATTAAATATACCATGGTCATGATCCAGTGTTGCATTTTTATTACCATAATCCTACTTTTTGGTAGCCTGTGTAAAACAACAAAATCAAAAATTTTTTTAAAAATTCTTTTATATATAAAAAGATTCTTTTAAAATCCATTTGTTAAATGCTGAAATCCAACTCATTTCTTTATGCAATCTGGACTGCTGTGTCTTCAAGGGTGTTACACCAAAGAAGAATTTGGAAAAAAACAAAAACAAAAAAAAAAACAAAACAAAAAAAAATCTTTTTTTAAATAAAAATAAGTAAATAAAAGTAAAATAGAATAAAGTATTTATGGAAAACAAAATTAGAAGAGAAAAAAAAAACAACAAAAACAAACCAAAAAGATAAAAAATAAACAAAAATTAAACAACGAGAAGACGAAGAAAACTTGTTTATTGAACTTTAGGACTCGACAGTCTATATAAGGAGTGTTTCGCATAAACTATGTACTGCCATGCATCACTTGAAGGTTTCAAAGAATCATATGTAAACCTGCAATAACCAGTTAGCGCCTTTCAGCGCTACTCCCCCTTTCACACAAACAAGCAAGCGAACATAGAGGTTCGTGTCAGTATTAACGCTAGATGTGCATACATAGTGCCATGTACAGCACAAACTGTCTTTATACAGATATACTGTATAGAGTCAGTTCATTCATGCGTTTGCTGTTTGGAACTGAAACAAGTAGACACATCCCACTTTGCATGTCATCTGACCCTCTCATCCAATCAGGACAGTTGTCCATTAATCAAGGTATGCACGCCATTATGTATGTATTTTGGGAAACACTGAAGCGTGGCTGCTAGATTGACCTACAGAAAAGACTAAGTTTCAAACACAAACATATACGCACTAAGTCGGCGTTGGTGCATCAAGTAATTTAAACTAGTTAAAAAGAAAAAAAAAATTCAACTCACACTTTTACATACACATGTGTGCATGTTTGTGTGTAAAGATATATGTAAAAGATAAATAAAGTGATAAAATGTAGATATATTTAAAGAAAGAAAGAAAAAGGAAAAAAAAAAAAAAAAAAAAAAAGAAAAAAAACTAAACTGGCCAGCTTGACAAAAAAAAATTCTTAAAAAAAAAAAAAAAAAAAAAAAAAAAATTTAAAAAAAAATATAAAATAGGCCAATATAAGCAAATGACAATTTTGAAACAGCAGGAATTTTTCTTCTTTTTCAATGGAAAAACAGTTATCCTTGCCAGTGTGGCGAAAGTTTTTTTTTTTTTTTTTTTTTTTTTTGGTTGCTGCTGCCTTGATTGGAGAAGGAAGAAAATATACATCTAATTTTTGGTAAGCGTTCTCTACAATCAGAGATTCATGACATCGGTTTTAACCTTTACAAAGTTATCCCAAAATGTAATATCATTTATGCTTTACTGATAGAACTGAAGATATAGGGGAGGGGGGAGGGGCTTTTTCATCCAGCGATGTAATCATAAACAGCATAGGATGTAGAGTGTAAATGAACCATTTGCGTTTAAGAGTTAGAATCAGTTAAGTTTTATTGGGAGGGGGGTTCGCTCACAAATGTTCTATTTGCATACTACTCCCAAATGTATAGTCTGCGTGTGAGTACCTCATTCATAACCTGTTAACGCCTTTCATGTTCAGAAATAGTTACTTTTGATACATATTTATGTGCGTGTATTTTATATATATCTTACATTTTAATGATGCTGGAATTCGTTCAAGAATAATAAAAAAAACAAAAACGATTATGCCAAAAAGTTTTGATGTAATATCACATCCAAAACATGTACTCACTGAAGTGATTATGTTAAAAAAAAAAAAAAAGTTTTGGATGTCCCAATAAATATTCTTAACATTTATTTTTTGTGTGTAAACTTTATATTTAGGGTGCATATCTCAAAAAGTAAAGAAAAAATTGTGAGATCTTTAATATATTTAGCAACAATCTTTTAGTAAATATGCTATTTTATTTTGATATAAAATGAAATAGGACTTGAACAAAAATCCAAAGATTTTTTTATTTCTTTAAATTTTATTTTTTATTACTATGCAATTTTACCATACCCTAATTTATCTTGGGAGATAAAAAACAAAAAACAAAAAAAAAAACTGAACTTCTAATAAATTACATTTTCTTTTGAAACTTTAGGAAATGTCACTAGTATACAACTCAAAAATTAATTTTTCAATAACACTTGTACTGGAAATCATTCCAAAATTTGAGATGTACCGATTTACCAAATCATTACAAAGAGTGACTTTATGGCTGCCAGATAGAGATAAGTATCAAATTAAAAGATGCTATTAAGAATTTCCCCAAAGGAAATGTATTTTTTATTTTGGTATGAGGGCACTTTTTTGTTTTTACTAGTAATAAATGGGACCATATAAATAAGTTTTTCAACTAAATACAATGACAAAGATGGCAGCATATATCTCCTTAAAAAGTACAATATTCATATTACCAAATGGTGATATCCCATTCTTATACATGTGAGGTAGTTTGATGAACACTGATTAATCGCAGTAAATACATTGGGTTGAATGTGTAACTGTATATCAAAGTCAGTATGCAAATTGGTATAAAAAGGCAATAACTGAACGCTCAGATTCTTTAAAAGAATATAGAACATTATAAACAAATCAATGAGCAAAACCGGGGGAAGGGGATACTGTAGGTAAAAAATTTTTTTACATTGGTCAGATAGGTGCAAGTTTTTTGGTTAAATTTGAGAAAAGAAGGGGAAAAAAGGACTTAATATTTAACTTGCACTCATCTTTTATAAAAAAAAAAAAATTTTTTTTTTGGAAAACTTCAATTCAAATGAACATTTACCAAAGACTGGAGATCCACAAGAGATCCAATCAGAACTTTGAAAGTTGCATATTCTTTATGCATTTCCACTTATCTGCAAACAATTAACCTTAATTTTTTTTTCTTTCTTCTTTTTTTTAAAATGCTTCAATAGCTTTGAGATCCTACTGGCAGTAGCAATGGAAAACCCACTACTTATGTTCTAAATGCAATCAGCAGCAGTAACTTAGTGCAGATTTGTTAATAGAAATGCACAAAGTTCTTTTTGTCTCTCTCCTCCTTCATAACAGTCAAATAAGCATTATGAAATTTAATAATTAAAAATGACTTCCGAGAAGTCCCAGCAGTGAATGGGATCAACTGGCAGTTATACATAGTCATTCAATTGATTACATTTAAATACTAGAGAAATAAGAAGCAGCAATAAATATCAGTATGTTTTTGTTTTTTTTTATCAAAAAGCAAGTTAGAAATATGTCTACTGGATGGCATTTAGGCAAAGTAATTAATGTAAATACAAATAATTCTACTAATTGGAAAAAAAAAAGAAGGTATCCATGGAGCAGTTATGTAAATATTTGACAATATGAATAACAAAATACAAATATTTCTGGGCAGAATAAGTTGGAACCCCTTAAAAGTAGTGGTTGACCAACTTAAGTTTGAATGTATCAAGAAAAAATAACATTCTTGGGACTTTAAAAAAAATATTGATTAAACTCAGAAGTAAGGTATTTACTTTTGATTTAAGTGTTCATTGCATAGATTATTTCTCAAACACCCCCAGCCACTATCAGAAGGTATGGGGAAAAAATACACCCACTGGTATGAATTTAGTGGCTATTGGGGGTCAGAGTCAGGTAGTTTATTAAAAAGTGGGCAAAATTTAGAGCTCAGAACATTTATATATAAAAAGTTTAACAAAGTGATCATGTAAACATTTTATTACAAGCTATTCCAACTACAGAACAGAATAAGTTGGTCAAATTATCAATAACTGCTTGTCAAGCTTTTTTTTTTTTTTTTTTTTTTTTTTTTTTTTATTTTATTAGAAACTGATTTTTCCACAAGTTTTCTAGTTATCTACTTATGACAGGTGTATATTTTAAGAGCGAGTGCATTAAAAATAATTAAACCTAACATTTTTATCACCATTTGCTTTTGTCATCTTTTTATGACACTTCACAACATATCAGCTGATACACACATACTTGACTGGTTGGGCTCCAAATTAAATACTATTTAATATCAGCAAATACTAAATATAGAATATTACACTAAGCTACATTTGGTTTGATCATTATAATTAGCTTTTAGTATTCAATTTTAAATTTTTATCATATTCTAGAATTATAAGCTAATCCTAATTTTGAACATTGTTATTTTCCTAAAGGTTTTAGGTAAATAAGCTCATTAAATCAAACATCTTATTAAATTAACAATATGCTTTAATCTTAAAATGGCCAAATAAATTTTCATACTTTAAAGGAAAAACACTTTGAAAATAGCAATATATTATCAAGTTTTGAACAATGTATTTTATCCAATACTTAAATAAAATAAAGCTACAGTATATAGTGTACATATTTTAACAATTTTTAAACAGCAGAAATATCAAAAGGAACAGTTTTTGTTTTGGACCTCAAATATTTAGCTAAAAATTCTCAAGAAATAAATATATGAAGTTAAAAAGAGGGGAACATCAAAGACCCCTCCCACCTCTTGAAATATTCTCCAACAATGATTCAAACATTAGCATCTTAAATGCTGCATAAATTTGGAATGTTTTGTAAGTGCCAGGTAAAGTTTTAAAAAAATATTTAGAAAAAAAAAAACAAAAAAAAAAAAAACAAAAAAAAAAAAAACACCTGGCTCAAAAACTAGGTTTTTCACATGTGCAAAAATAGAACTAATGCTGCCAACTTAGAGAATTTGGGGCTTACATCGCTGGAATGTGTGTTCATTATTTTGCCCTTAAATTTGATATGTTTTTTTTCTTCTTTTCACCCTTTGAGCCAAAAAGGCAGACTAGTCAAAACAGTTCTAAGTTAGAGTGAACAAACAAAGTGGGATGAAAGGTAGAGAGCACATGCCAGTAGCAGATCTTTATTGAGCATTCAAAAGATTAAAGTACCTTCATGATACCATTCTGGCAGCAGCAACAGCAGATGAGGTAACAAGACAGCACTATAGATGGCAATCAATACAATCAGTCAATTTCCTCCCATCTATTTTTACAGTGCAAACTTTCCACTTTGAAATTATATCAAGCAGACTTTAAGAAAAAGAAAAAATGTTAAAAAATTGAAAACTGTCACAAGACCAAAATTGTTGATTAATAAGCAAGAGTTGTATCACTTTTTTTTTTTAAATTATAAAAAAAACAAAAAACAGCAAATAAAACAGAGTCAAGAGTTTTTTTCTTTTTTTTTTTTTGATTTAAGTATTTTTCCTCTTTATAGAAAGCAAGGAGTCTAAAATCAGTTGTTTTCTCCCAGAATTTACATGGAAATTGAACAAGTAGACTAGACATTTCCTCATCCAAAGTTTTTTATAAACTGGACCACAAGTGATCATGTTGAGACAAGTCCAGAAAAAGTGGCACATTTTGTCTGCAATCTTTCAACTGCATCCAGCAATCTAGTGATATTGTATATTGCACATCAATTCATCCTATCTGCTTCATGAAGCAGCCATTAAATGGGTCAGCTGTAGGAAAGAAATTGACATGAACATACAAGGCTTTTTATTACAGTAACATCTTACTAGTGGCTCACAATCTCAGATTCTCCACATGAATTGCATAATGACCTTTAGGTCAATCTTTTTTTTTTTTTTTTTTTGTTTAACACTATCAGTGATACAAAATAGCCAAGTCTCTTGGAGGATTTAACAGCAGTAAGTTGACCATCAGGAGTATGAAATTTTTAACCTTTTCTCTTAAGTTTTAAAAGGAAAACGGGGAGGGGGGAATGACACTGGTAAGGGAAAACCATTCATTCTCATGCATTGATTACCTGACACGTTAGTGCAAACTAACTTTGAATGCAGAAATTTTATTGCATAATTTGACATGTAGAAAATACAAAGACAGCAATACAACCAAAACTACAAGTAAAGAAATGACAGCCAGCTGCTCCAACCAAAGTAATCACTTGGCTCAATAATTTGCCAAGATAATTCATCTAATGGATGAAGATTAAAAAAAAAAAAAACAAAAAACAAAAAAAAACAACAAAAAAATTAAATTTAAAAGAGAAAAGAGAAAAGGAAAAAAAAAATGCAGGAATAGGAACAAGACAACATGAAGCAAATGCATACAGAAGAGAGAAGGCCAGGCATTTAAGTTTCCTGGATTAACTTCCCCAACTGTAAAACTTAACTAATCCAAAACAATTTTAAATACCACAGAAGAATTGTTTTAAATTTACCTAAACTGGAATGAAATTGTAAAGACAAAATCCAAAGTCATGAAAAACATTGAAATCAGAAACATTTTATATTAATAATAATAATAATTATAATTATAATAATAAAGAATACTAAATAGACATTTTTTTTTTATATAAGACGGTGGGACCTGGAAAATTTGTTTACTTTAATACAAAAATGCAACAAATGTCAAATAATTAAAACTCATTTACTCATTACTGAATCTCTTTAAAACTGTATGGTATGGAGTAGTATCAAGTAAGATGTTGCAGACAACACGTAACAGCACTGGGTATGAACAGCTGCTGTTGTGTGCAGCTGGGTAACGAACAAATGTCAGCATGTTTATTTTGGGGATGAGGGGTGTTTTTTTTTTTTTATTTTTTTTTTTTTTTTAAATACCTTTTTTAACAAATTGAGATCACCTTCAGCACATTTTCTCCACATTAAAAAGAGGAGATTTTGCATATCTTTTTCTTTTTTTCTTTTTTTAAAAATCTTGTAGAACATTTGATCAAAAGTTAGTTTTAAAGGGAATAGGGATTTGGGTGTATTGTAACGAACACCAATGCCTGAATTGTGGCTCATAAAATAGAACAATACACAATTCAACATCAGACCAACAATTTGTTTTGCGAAAACTCGTGCTCTTCAAAAGTGAGCAAATATATTCTCCAAACATATATTCAATTAGGTATAAAAAACTTTACAAACTGGAATTACGTTCATCAAATATTTTTAGGTAATTTTACAGCTTTTTGTTCCCTTTTAAAGCAGAATATTTCTTTTTATAATATCAACCTCTGAAGACCAGTATTATATACAAAGAGGTTCAGTAGTTGCACACTGTCAAGTGCAGTCAGTTTAAAGTAAATTCTATTCCAGGAATGTTTGGATCTTTACAGAAAAATTTGTAACAGCAGATGTACATGACGGATATATTAGTGTGTAACAAACTCATTCCACCCTTTGTTAACTCAATTTCGCTCGGTCTGTATATATATTTACATTCATGTTGACCTTAGTAAAATTGAACAGGTTGTAAAAATCATCATTTAAAAAATGGAAGATCTTTGGTTGTTTTTGTCCATGTGAGTTTGACAAACCTTTGAGTAGTTCTTTCACTCTTCATACAGCTCCCATAAAGCCAACCATGCTGACAACCATGCCACCAACTTTGGCCAGCACTTCAGATCGATGCTACAGTCAAATATTAAGCACAACTAAAAAAGCTGAACCAGTCTTCACTCACGATTGGCTAACAAAGGGCTTGTCTGCTGGTTATTCTTCGCCTTATGCATATAATTCCCCAGGAAAGTTTCAAAGATAGTGCTGATATGTTCAATTAAAACAATAAGATTGAAGAAGGTAAACAGTCAAACTTACAATCAAAGCAGGCTTCTTTTTGCAATTTTTCTTTCTTTTTTCCCCCTTTTTGTTTTTTTTTGTGGGTTTTTTCTTTTTTTTTTTTACTTTTAAGTTTTTTTTTCTTCATAGGTTTCTAAGGATCAAAGAATTAAACAAAAAGTAAAACAAAATTCCATATAATAAAAACTGGTCAGGATTATAAGAAACAAGTCATTAACACTAAGTGGATTAGAGCTCAATATAAAGAAGTGTTTATGTGCATTGCAAAGTATTTCAAATGCGTCTATAGAAAATGATGTATGGCATAAAATAATTATCAAAAGATTTTTTCATACAAAGAAAGGATTTCTTGGAAGCAAAGGAATTGGGGTTAAACGCATAGTTATTCTATAAGTGGCGTAGTAGAGTATGGTAAGTTATCTTGCTGCATATTGTTTTCCTCATTGAATTCATAGAAAAATATTGCCAGCAGATTACAGGAAAACAGCTTTTTCATCGACCTGTGAAGCTGTAGAGGTTATTCAAGCAAGAGGACAGATATCAGGTTGATATTTGAAGGCATGAAATATTAACCACTGATTTGGGAATTAAGTAATCATAGAATGTGATTTTTTTTCTCTCTCCAGAATATCAGCAATATTTCAACAATCTATTTGCATAATCATTTAAATTCAACAATATTAAAAGAAAAATTATACTGATCATAAAACGTAAATAACTAACTGATTACAAGTGCATCTCTCAGCAGAAGGCAGCACTTTCAGTGGCAATAGAAAATTTAGACAACTTTTGTTATGAGCATTTCTAGAGAAAGCGTTAATCAAAAGCTGGGCTTTTTTTTTTATAGCTTATTACTGAACTCAATGAGTATTTTAATTTTAGCATAAATAAAACTTCAGAGTCAATTTAAATAAAACATTTGAAAAATCTTTATCCAGAATTCAATTAGGCAGCAATTTTACGTATTATCCTTGAGAACAAATTAAATAAAAATCCTTTTTCACCATTGCCAATGTAAAAAGTTGCTAAGGTCTATATGTGTATATTTTAAGAACTAAAAGTTAAAATTTTTAATAAAGAAAAAAGAAATAAAAAGAAATAAAATAAAAGCAAGCACCTGAACAGCTCAAAAAGAGAGCAGGGTTTTTAAGCAACACGTTCATTGGAACCACCATTAAAATTGAAATATCCAAGTCAAATATAGTGATCAGCTATGTGAAATTAAATTACTCTTGCAAGAAAATTCAAATATAAAAGATGTAGGTAAATGACAAAAGTTAGAAACCCTCTTATTGAGACATTTTTCCTTGTATCTTAGACCAGGTGCATGGAAAGTCACCTTTATTAAATTAGAAAAAAGGGACTAAACAGTACATCCTAGAACAAATACGAATTTTAAAGTGAAATTATAACAGGATATTAGAAAAGTGAAAAGTATATGGCTTTGGTTTAAATACAGCAACATTAAGGTAACTAGCATAATTTAAATTTAAATACTTCAAGAAGCAAAAAGTCAAAAATCAGAGTTCAAACCATTGTCATGAAGAACCTAGAAACTATTGTCATCAGCAAATAGAAGGGAAGTAGTTCTGTATATGTACGAAACTTGTTAAAAGCATAAACATCAATTTAGAGTTAAAAGATGTAACCAAATAGTGGCTACTTGACTTTTGGAATGCTAGAAGTGAGTTTGGTTTCTTTTCCTCTAATGGGACAGTCAATTCCCTGAGTGATCACTCAATAGATGTTTCAAAATATGGACTATTCTATTTTGTCCTTATATTACTACTCCATAAGAAAGTTTTTTTTTTTGTTATTTTTTTTTTTTTTTGATTTAGCATTTGCCAATAAACAAATGCTTCAATTTCTTTTATAAATCCAAATATAAATCTTGATTAAAACATTAATGAAAATGTTTGGAACTTGCATGTGTTAGGAAATATGCATATATAAAGCATATCCAGATCAGTTAACAAAATTAAATGGTTATATCCAAGAGTCTATCCCTCTGTCAGATGAGCAGTAACAAATTAAACTCCAAAGAGCTAATAGAATCTTAAGACATCTGATTATTCCATCCAATAAGCCAAAGTGGCTACAGTTATGGTTGATTAACTAAGGCAGTAACAAATTTGTTTAGAAGTAATTCAAAAGAATGAATACCATTTATATTCCCAGAAAGAATATTTTCCCCACCCCAACTAAGACAAACTTGAGGATATCAAAATAGCCATGAGAATATAAATAGGGGGGCCATGAGCTAATGAACAGGCTTTGAGTGAGTGAGTGTGTTTGTGTGTGTTTTAAAATCAGTATTGATTAGAAGAAATTATCCTCAATGAAAAATAAGTAACTATTAAAACTTGTGTACGTGTCCACACGTGTCCTATGAAAGACAATCTTCATAAATTGACAGTCAGCCAAAAAGGGTTTTCTTCAGAAGTTCTTATGGACGGATGCCAGATGACAGCATAATGGGAATATTCTGATACATTGGAGCCAGTAACTAGAGGAGCAGAACAATACTTCCCTACAGTTTCTTGCTTTAATTTGCTTTCTTCAGGTTTTCTGTTAATTTGGTTGAGCCCTCTTGAAGTTCTTAATTGTTTAGCTAATGGAGAAGTAAAATGCTAAAAGGATTAATATCAAGTTATGTCATGGTAGCAGCTGTAATAGTTTTTATGTCATGCATCATTTTCATGAGGATGAAATAGATAAAATTACAATAAAATGTCACTGGATGTGGTCAGCCAGTTAAGATAATGAGATCACATTTTGCACATATCAAAAAGGGGGTGGGAAGAGAGGAAGGGAACGAAAAATTAATGTAAGTAATTAGTAAACTTATATGGACTGTCACAGTTCACCAAACTTGAATGTCAAATCACTACACAGGAAATTTATACAGACATGAATACGGATCAAAACTAAATAAGTAAATTTTTAAGTTAAAAAATTTTTTTTGGGTTTTGTTCTTTTTTTAAATACTGAAGCAAACAATTCCTCTCAAACACAGACAAAATAAAAATTTTAAAAAAGCAGCTTTACTATATAAAAAAAAATAAAAGTAAAAATAAAAAGCAAACTATTAGTCAAAAGCTTCATGCAATAAAAGAAAAAGCAACAAACCAGACAAAATAATGAAAAAAAAATTTAATAACGATAAATTAGTGAGCCACAAAATAACGAAAGAAAGATGGAAATAACAGAATGAAACTGTAATACTGACAACTAGTGATGCAACACTTTGGAAAACAATAAATAATGCAAAGAAAAAAGGAAAAATAAAATAAAAAAACAAAAAATAAAAAACAAAAATAAATAAAACAAAAACAAACAAAATACCAATCTGCCTGTTTGCTGAACTAAGTTAAACTATGGGACAAAGTCATTAAATAAGTCAAAATAATATATACCAGAATTAAATAAATTATGCTGATATGAACACAAATGGCTTTCACTTCCAGAATAGTATGGTGTTTGGATTTAAATAATCTCTTATGCCTTTATGGCTGATGACTTTTAGGCCATATGGCATGGAATACACCAGCAAAAAAGTCCACATCTATGACCACATCTCTGACTAGGGGTCCATCAGGTTACTTTCTTCTTCTCCATGTCTTAGGTTTTACGACTATTCGTTTTAAATGATACCTGTAAAACTCGTGTGCCAAGTAAGAATCCATTGAGTGTCTGTATTGCCATCAATGCCTCTTCATAATTGGTCATTGTAACAAACCCATAGCCTTTGCATTTTTGTGTCTGGAAATCTCTGATCACTTTTACATTTTGCACAGCTCCAAATGGACCAAATAGACGCCACAATACATCATCCTCAGTATCGGGTGCAAGATTGTATACAAAAATACACCAGCCAGTTCCATTTAGAGCATTTCCTGGAAGTATTGTTCCTGGCAGTAGACTAGCTTCCAATGGTGAATACCTGCAAATGGGTAGAGTAAAACATTCTATAAAATATGGATAGCAAATGGCTAAGAGGTGGGGGTGGTGGCAAACAGGGACAAAGAGACAGAAGGATAGAGATGGAGGGACAAAGAGACAGAAGGATAGAGATGGAGGGACAAAGAGACAGAAGGATAGAGATGGAGGGACAAAGAGACAGAAGGATAGAGATGGAGGGACAAAGAGACAGAAGGATAGAGATGGAGGACAAAGAGACAGAAGGATAGAGATGGAGGGACAAAGAGACAGAAGGATAGAGATGGAGGACAAAGAGACAGAAGGATAGAGATGGAGGGACAAAGAGACAGAAGGATAGAGATGGAGGGAACAAAGAGACAGAAGGATAGAGATGGAGGAACAAAGAGACAGAAGGATAGAGATGGAGGAACAAAGAGACAGAAGGATAGAGATGGAGGAACAAAGAGACAGAAGGATAGAGATGGAGGGGTGAGGCAAAGAAAGAAGGATAGAGATGGAGGGAGATGGAGGGGGTGGGCAAAGAGAAAGAAGGATAGAGATGGAGGGGGTGGGGCAAAGAGAAAGAAGGATAGAGATGGAGGGTGGCAAAGAAAAAGATGGGTCACAAAGTGAATGATGTAGGAGGGGCAAAGAGAAAGAGAAAAGGGGGGGATGGAGGAGAGAGAGAGAGAGGGGGAGTAGTTAATTCTACCAAACAGAAAATCAAAGCACTAAATTCTAGACATTTTCAAATTACAGCTATATGAAAATCAATTTGTACAAAACTATAGAATTAGTGATAAGCAATAACTCAAAAAGACTAATTTAGTGAATACACTCAAGCTAACTGAAGGGATATTTTTTTCATTTAGAAATCTTATAGGATTTAACTGCATAAGAGTAAAATGGTAACTTTTAATTATTAAAGCATGCAAACTGACTTCCACATTTTTTTCTTTTTAAAGCTTTGTAATTATTGGGTGGTGGGAAAAATGAATGAATAATTTACTTAATTTTTCCGGCAATCTTAATAAAAAGAAACATCTTTCAAAATAAGGTGGACATAAAGTTTAGTTGGATAAAATTTTAAGACAATTTGTAAGAATAATCTGTATTAAAATACAAGAAAATTCAAACACAAAGTGGGGGTCAAGTTTGCATAAAGAATTAGGCCAATTTAATTATATTCCCAAATGAAAATATTTTATGAGAATTAGTGCCATTGTACTCTGAAAAGATTTAGAACTTTCATTAAATTTGAAATAATACCACTAAGACGATATCAAGAAAGCCACTCCAATTTACAAATGAAGGCTTAGCTAGTGTTGTTCCCTTTAAGAGGCATCTAAAAAGTGTATTCGGGGTTTACAATCAAAAGGAAAGCCTTGTAATTAATTTCTAACTTATTTCCACCCTAAGAATGATTTCTACAAATTTTAAAACTATGCACTCAGAGCACCTACATAAAAATTAATTTTAGAACTATCTTTAAATAATTAAACTTGTCTTCAGGGTATAAGAAAAACTAACATTAAAATTCAACCTTTCAAATTTTGCTTTACCAAAAACATTTTCACAAGAAAGTTACAGGAGTTTAAGACAAACCTGAATCTTCCAGCAGCATGATGAATTGGACCAAAAATTCGCCGGCTTGGTGATAAGTATGAGGCTGCCAAGGCTAGTGGTACAGCATTTTTATTTGAACTCGGCGAATTAGCAAATTTCACAGTAATAGGTTCAGTTGCTCCTTCAGGAATCGTGCCATGCAGTTTTTGAATGGCTCTTTCAGCCTCGATTCGTTGATCAAATCGGATAAAGCCAACACCTTTCGATAAACCTGGACAGGAAAAAATAAAAAAATAATCAAAAATGAATAAAAAAAACTTCAGAATTAATCAAAGTTAAAAATAGTGTCAAGTTTTTCTTCACCTATAAAAAAGGTGAAGTCAGTTTTTTTTTCAGTCTTAATTATAGAATAATTCCATGACTTAAGCTTTAATTGTATATTTTCATTTACATTGCTTTGATAATTGAATTGTACAAACTATTTTCAGAAAGTCTGTAGCCAACTTTAAATTGGTACTAAATCTGAAAATAAGTGAATAATCAAAGCAAGTTTTATTGCATCTTGAAAGAAGAAATGCAAATATCAATTTTTAAAGTTGACAGAAATTGTCTTTAGTTACCTCCACTTTCAATTGTTTTCCTCTAAAATAAGGATATTTTTTGTTGTTGACTGAAACAAAAAACTCAGAACATTTTGTTGCAAAAAAGGTGCCCCAAAAAATAAAGCTTATTTAGAGAGGCAATTTAAATTTCTAATCAATATCCAATATTATAAGAAAGTAAAAGTTGTAAACAACTAGTTCTATAGGTAGTATTGTTCAAAGAAACAGGTACCTATGCATGAAAGAGGAAGAATAATTCAAGACTAACAATTAGTTTATCAGTCAACATGACTAAAACTGGATTTAAACAGTTTAGAAACATTTTTAGAAAAGTTGGTCAGCTTTTGCAGTCAATTAAGTCACTGCAGAAATTTATTTTAAAATACAACATCCTGTAAAACCAATTGTTTTAACAATGTGAAGTCGTTTATAGACAATTAAGAATTTTCATATAAAGCATTGCAAAAATAAAAAGTTAAAAAGTTTCAAAATAGAAATCTGAAGAGAAATCATTCATAGTTTGAAATTTCAGAAAGTGGCTATATCAGTTACTGTGGCATTAATATGCTAAAATTTTACAGTGAGCATTTTGTGTAAAGATGCAAAATAAGGATTTATTAACTAATTTGCAAATATAGTAGCAAATAATTTGAACAAAAAGGAAAATGTTAAAATCTAAACAGTAAATATAAGATTTAATGAAATGAAAATCTAAAATGAAAATATTCAAGAACCCATCAAGTATACCTTTTTAAAGCAGCATCAGGTGGTGGTGTTCAGTATAATTTAAGATACAATGCAAAAACTATTCATAAATGAAAATTTAACTTAAAAAAACTGATTAAATAAAGTTCAAGTCTTGCTATTTGACAAAAATAAATTCACAAAGACAATTGAAATATTTAAGTATTGTGGGCAAGACTTTAAAAATTAACAGAAAAGTTGACACACAGAGCTAGAAAGAAAGAGGGTCTAAGGGCTATGAGATGGAAGAGTAAGAGAAAAGTTGAAAGCCTTAAAACTATTTGTTTTTAAATTTTCAGAAAAATTCAAAGAAAACAGTAGTCATGTCTGAGCATATAGATATGCCTAGTTATGAAACTATTCTATCCTTTCTAAAAGGATTCAATTAACCCAAAGTTAATTCACTTACTAAAAAGGGGAAATGTTATTTAAAATTATATTTTAAATTCACTTAACTCAATGCTTTATAATCATCCAACAAAGCCATATCTGAAGAAAAATTAGGAAATTGACAATAGCAGACAAATAAAAACAAAAACAAAACAAAAACTAAAAAGATCTGTTTAATCACTAATTATCTTAAGTTTTAACTAAAAAGTTTAGAAGTATCAGTAAATAATATAACAAAAAAGAAACTAGCACAAATGTTAAATTTTCTTGAGAATGTCAAGCAAGACTTGAAGTTGATAATGAAGAGGAGAAATATTATGGAAGCAGATAATCCAATGAGGGATGTGCATGGTCAATCTGAATAGGCAAGATCACTATCACAAACATGCGCCATTTTCAATGACAGCAGGCATGCACATGGTTTCTTGTTTATCATAAAAAGCCACCATACAAGGCAAGATTTGACAAAGTTGGATTAGAATAGGAAGCAAAAGCGGGAGGATGTCTTAATTAGGTGCCAAAATATAAAGTCTCGATTCAAACGACTATTTAGAGCCAATTCTTTGACATTTTTTTTATTAAGTGAACTTCTATGTAACGATCAAATTTAAATAATTTTAAATCATGCACTGAAACCTTTTACATCCAACTTGCAAGAAACAAAACATAATGTCATGCAATTTAAGAAACAGCAAGTTCAGATTTGGTTATATATATATAAAAAAAAAAAAAAAAAAAAAAAAAAAAAAAAAAAAAGGAAAAGTTTAAATAAGATTTATATATATATATAATAATAATAATAAAAAAAAAAAAGAAAAAAAAAAAAAAGGGCAACAAAACAGACAAATTATCAGTGCACGTTAGAAACTCAATTTAAGCAAGCAGAGGACAAATTTAAAACTCTAACCTGTATTACTATCATAAAGAATTCTAGATGTAATTATCTTCCCACACAGCGAAAACAACTGCTCCAAATCTTGCTGGGTCATTGACTTTGGCAACCCACATATATACAAGTTAGCTCCCTTAATACTTTCACTACTGGGTCTTGCATATGACACCTAAAAATAATTAGTGAAGGTGGTTAATAAAAACCCCAGTCAGTACCTGTGTTATTGTCATAAAGAATTCGGGATGTTATTATGAATCCACACTGAGAAAACAATTTCTCCAAGTCCAATTGAGTGAAAGACTTTGGCAAGCCACTTATGTACAAGTTTGCCCCTTTAATGCTTTCACTGCTTGGTCGGGCATATGAAACCTGAAATTAACAAAGAGTCTTAAAAATATAAAACAACAAAAGAGGAAAAAAGAGAAATAATGATAATAATGATAATAATAATAATTAAAAAAAGAAAAGAGAAAAAAAAAGAAAAAAGAATAAAAAAAAAAAAAAAAAAGAAAGAATAAAAAAAAAAAGAATAAAAAAAAATAAAAAAAAAGTTATTTAGCAGCAATATCAATTATAGTTCAAGCATAATAAAAGTAAAATAATTAAAAAAGTCAAAATTCTTTACATCAGCCAACTACAATTATATTTGGACTTGGAGTGAAAACTTATGTATTCCAAGAAATATTTTAGGTTGCTGAAGTTTTTAGACTCGTTAACTACAATATCAATTCTAAGGGGTTAAATCAATACGTCAATTTCAGAAACCAAATGTGCATATACCCAGCTTTTTGTTATCGTTATTACCTACCTTTATTGTTTTGTTCTGTAATCTTAATCCATTCAAGGTGTTGATAGCCTTCTCTGCATCACTAGGGTATTTGTAGTTAACAAATCCATACCCTAAACTTTGACCTGAAATCAGAATAGCATTAAGAGTTCAGAATAACAGAATCAAAGAAAGAAAAAAAAAAAAAACCCAAAAACATTTTAGATGGAATTTTTATTTTAAAAAGCCACCATATAAAATAACTGACTTGATAGTTGAAATTTAATTAAATATCTTAAAAACAAATTCAATAGATTATCCTTTACTTTAAATTCAAATTACTTAAAATGTCTGGGTGAACATGAAGCAGTTACAATTGAAACATAAAAGTGAGATTTTAAGATAAAGAACTTTTTTCAAACAGCAATTACTAAATATATAAGAATGGATAAACATCACAAATTAACTTATTGTTTCAAAATGAGGTCAATGTTATCAAGCAAGCAAATCCATAATTATTTTAGACAAATATGAAGTATCTACTTGACTGAATAAAATACATCCTTTAATTCTAGCATTGAAATTTTTACAAAGTTGCCAGTCTAAAATTTCCCTAACATTAACCAATTTATAGTAAAATAGAAACAGCTGGACTTCATTTACAAAGCTTGATTTGTTATTGATGTAAAATATGAAGACTAAAATTTAATAATTTATTCAAGAAACAATATTTCAAGTCACCATAATGCATATCAATACAAATAGAAATTTATTGCATTAACTGGTTTCAAACTATTTTGCATACAGATTCTATAAAAGCCTGTCAAGATGAGCAAGTTTATAAAGTTTAATTTTAAGTGAAAACTTTAAATCTGGATAAGGCAGAATTCATTAAAAATATTCAATTTCATATAGTTCCATTTTTATTTAAACAAGAGTACATAAAATTACATGCATAACTTATAGAAGAAAACAAAGCTATTGCTCAGAGTTTAAAAAAAAAAATAAAAATAAAAAAAAATAAAACTAAAACAAAAAAAACTTTAATACTAGCAAAAATTTACAACTTTAAATGCAAAGAACCAAGATTTCCTATTTTTTAATAAATTAACATTCTTTTAAAAATGAATACAAGAAAAAAAATAAAAATTGCTCTCATAAGTTTATACTGTTAAAACTTGTATATAGAAAGTTAAGGACTGAATAGCTTAATAAAATTAATCTACCATTTTTCGAATTAAATCTTGTTTTGTGTGCTCATTTCCATTAATCAAACTTTATAAATTTGATTAGTATATATAGCCTGTTTACTTACAAGAACTTTTATGTACCAATTGTAATAAAAAAGAAAAAAAAAAAAAAAAAAAAAAAAGAAAAAAAGAAAAAAGATTTTCAGTAAATGTTTCAATTTTAGTGGTTCAACAATTTAATAGCACAAAATCATTTTTTATGAGCATTAGAGAAATAAAAATGCAGTTTATCACTTCTCAAACGTATTTGGCTGACTAGAATAGCTAATTCTAACAGGAAAAAATTAACATATTGTACAGTGAGAGATGAAAAGAAACCAGAAGCATAAGGCAATCTAAATACCATCCAAATTAAAAATGAAATTCTACAATGGCTATGTAAACCAATTTTTTTTTGAAATCCCCAAATTTTGAAAAACAGTGTTTTTTGTTGTTGAAAGATCCATAAAAATGAAAAACATTCCATATTCCTTTCCCATCTATAATGGAGGAAGGGATCAAGGGGGGAAACGTAATTGGAGTACATTTTAGGGGAGATTAAACTGAAAATAAGATGGATGATATTCTTTATACTAACTAATGTTATGAAATTTCTTTATTTCAGAATAATTAACCAATTTAAAACAATAATAAAAAGGGGGTACTATGAAATGCATAATTTAGAGAATGGAGGAACAGCTTCTAGCTTTCATTCTAACACTCCTGTGAATATTAAGACATCAAATACCTGATTCCAGTGTTCCTTGATCTATATCATTCTGTCTCATTGTGTTCATTGCTAAAAAAAACCAAGAAATTATTTGAAAAATTCTGATGATCTTATGCTAGTATTTTTTTTCTTTGATTCTACATATAGGTAGATGTATACATATCTACCTATGTCAGTTCTAAATCTCATGCCTAATAACAGATTTTTTTTTTAAATTAAAAAAATTAAAAGAAAAGTAAAATCCTTTTAATATACATGCACATTATAGGGAGCAGCAAATATAGGATGAATTACTGCAGATGGGAAGTAAAAATAGAAATTCAGTTTCCCTGAAGAGAAATTAACTCACTAAACAATTTACTCATTAAAAATGAAAAAAAAAAACAAAAAAAAAAACAGCAATAATAAATTAAATATCAAATTTTAAATACAAATAAAAAATATTAAAATGACAATTGTAGGCTTAAAAACAATACAGATATCTGTAAAATAGAAAATACTGAAGATTTGTAGACTATCAGTAAGAGGACCATCATGCTTAAACATTAAACAGAATGAGCAATAAATAAAAATAAATAAAATTAAATAAAATTTTTTAAAAATTCATGCGAATGGGTAATAAAAATACAATTTTATACATCTATAATTTTCCTTTGCATCTGTATGCAAGTTTTAGGTATCGGACATTCAGCAAACTAGGTTTGCTAAAGTTAGTGATGCAGAGAGGTTTCTATAGACAATAGTATTTAATTATTTCTATTAATATAAAGAAATATTAATTTGGGTGACTGAAATAGTATTTCCAAAATATGAAAATGAATTCATTACAGAAATATCATAGTCACATTTTAAGAAAAGCAAGCAAAACATTCCAAGCATGAAATGTCCAGCTGGATCTTTAAATTACCAACTTTCTTTGTCCTAAATAAATTCAGAGAGTGCAAATAGGTCTAAGGCATGCACTGGTAGCAATGTTAAAAAGCTAGGAAAGTCAATGAATCAGAATCCTTGGATCTTAACTCAAAAGACGTACTTTTTATTTTTCATTTTATTTTATACAACAATAGAAAAGTTACAGGCCAATTCCAATAAAATAATTAAATCTTACACAAAGTAAAGATTCTTCAGAAACTTGTACATAAATTCGAAATTTTAACAGTGGAATATATATAAACTGATAACCAAGCATATTTTCAAATATGTATGAACTGCCAGAGTACAAAAATACTATATCATTCCAACTGATTTGATCACAAACAAAATTTGAAGAACTAAGCCAATATTTCAATTTACAAAAATCTTCAAGAAGTCAAAGGTAAAGATTTATAATAGCACAATTTGTAGATATCTAAGTGGTGAACAAAACCAGAGGATCAATCTAAAATATATCTTATGTGACATTGGGGAAGTATTAAGTCTTTTTCCCGAATTTGCATTATCAAAAATTCTAAGATTTTATCAATTGAATGGGAATTAAAAGATCCTCATACATTCACCCATTAGAGAAACATCAAATTGAATGTACCTTACAACTTCTGAGACTTAGTGCAGTGGACAAAACTGCTAGCTTTAGGCATGTCAGTTTCATTAAATATACAATTAGAAAATCTAATAAAGCAAATAACTTTTCCCCCTCATGTCACTTGGTTTTACTTTATTCCAATAACCCCTTTTCAAAAGGGATCTGAAATGAGTAAAAAAAAAAAAAAAAATTATTTTAGGACAAGAAACTAACATGCCCAATGCATAAATGAACAGGTTAATGTTATAACATGCATTATAATTTTGCTTCACTCTCCACACCTTTTCTATCAAAGGGACCAAATTGATAATTTTATAGCACTTAAAAAGACAAGGGGGAGGAAAATACAATAGAAAATCAAAAGTCCGGAAAACATTTTCCCCTCATCTGTATAAAAAAAAAGAATTTTTTTAAATAGAGAAATTACATTCTTTATGAGAATGTATAAAATGAAAGTATAATTCTAATACTTCTTTGGAATATTAAGATGTATCAAATACCTGTTTCCGGCAGTCCTTGATCTATATCGTTTTGCCTCAGTGTGTTCATTGCTGAAGATTAAAAACCAAAGTTAAAAATGTATCAATTATAAAATAAAAAAATAAAATAAAGACAAATATAAAAATGCAAAAGTTAACAATTTTAAAGAATGTTTAGAGCTGTGGAAAAAAAATCACTATGGGTAAACTTTAACAGGATCAATGAATAAACGTGCCTAAAAATGAAGCATCACTTTTTCATGTCAATTTTTTAAGCAGCTATCTATATGGAAATGCTGGGAGTTAATGTATAAAATTAGTGACTTAACTAAAAAAATTGAAATATCTGCCCATTTTAAAACGCTCAAGATAGTAAATATTTTAATGTTAATTAATACATAAGACTCATAAAAGAAATTTAGCCGCTAGTTAAAAAAATCAAGTAACAATTGATAACGAAAACTAAATAACTGATGGTGTCATTTCATAATAGATTAGGTACTGGCAAAAAAAAAAAAAATCGGATACGAGTTTTAAAAGCGAATTAAGAATAATCAAATCTATTATTTAAGGTTAAACTTTGTCTAAATCGATAAGTAGTAGCATAATAACCATCATTAAAAAAAGAAAATATAATTACATATGCAGTTTATTTTTAAAAGATTTAAAACTATTTGTTTTGGTCAATTTCGACGCGATCCGCCATTTTGGCTGTTTTTCAATGGTTTTAGGCGCTTGTTTACAATTTTAACGTAGCATTTGGAATGGAATTTTTTTTTTATTTTTTATTTTTTTAAAAATCAGGTAATTATCCGATTTTAATGAAATTATCAGTATCGATTTAACAATTAATGAATTTTATAATGCATCAGTTATTTTATTTCAAAATTTTAATTTAGTATTTTGCTATGAAAAATTAATATAAATTCATTTGAAATATGAAAATCAAAATGTTATATTTTTAGATTCTAAAAATAAATATCTACTTAATGTAAACCTTATTTTAGGCGCCAAAATTATTAAGTTTTGAAGAAAAACTCGATTGAAAATGTACACCCTCCCCTTTTTAAGCAGAAAAAACATCGATGTATAATTTTTTCTTTTATAAAATAGCCAATTAAATAATTATCGAAATGATTAAAAAAGAAATCTCCAAAAAATTAATTATTTTTTTACATTTTATTTTTCGATTTTCTGTACTTATTTTCTCATAGAAGCGCAACCGTAAAAATATTTTTTGTTTCTATTCATAACTTCGGTCTTTTATCTCATTATTTATACTGTAATTAGTATCGAAAATGATCAACTTGCAAAACATTTTACGCCCCCAACATAAGGGGGCGTAAAATGAGAAAGTTTTGAAATAAAATAAATAATGCATTATAAAGATCATTTATTGATACATAAACACTGAAAATTTCATTAAAATCCGATAATTTCCTGATTTTTGGTAAATTATTTTCTGTAGGGGGGCTAAAGTCATTTTGTCAAAAACGCATTTTAGGCTCAGTTTGCCAGTCCCTATAATAGATCAAAATATCTAAAGGACTAAATAATCGAGTTAAACGCAAAACACATTTGTCATTTATTCATTCCTCCAGACTCACTGGAGTGTAGAGAATAGGGTCGCAACTACACCATGCCAGTGATGTTGCTATAGCAAGCTTTTACAGGGTGCAGTTAGCACCACGCACCTTTTCTTTCATAAAAATATCTACACAGTTGCGAGGAGTGCGTGTCTACCAAAGGTTTTGAATTAAGAGTTGACCTAGACTGGTTGACAATCCAGGCTAGAAAAACTAGTTTAGCCTGCTATTTCATTCGTAGCTAAAGAGTAGAGAGATTAATAATAGCATTTACCAAGAACATTACTGTAAAATGAAAAATTGTGTAGGCCGACATTTGAACTAGGTAGTCGGTTCTATTTTTCGTAATGTTAATAGGCCACACACTTCCAGTTACGGCCAAGAGAAATCAAGTTCAAGCATAAAAAAAACATTTAAAGTTGTCGAAAAGCAAATAAAATTAGGTTCCCATTTCTAAACAGCTGCATAATTAGCAATCAAAAATTATTCTAAACACTTTTCAATAGGTTGTACGTACAAACATTGAAATCATGTATAATATGGCAAATGTTTGAGAAAAAAATTCCCTTAGTTTCAATGTTATATATAGAGATGCTGACGTCCGACGCACAAAAATCTAAAAGGACGCAGTAAAATCATATCCATGCGTCCCGGTGTTTTTCTTCCCTCACCATTTCAAGATAACTAAATACATTTCAATAGTTTTAGACAGGATAGGTTACAAGGTAGGGGTTAGATGGCTTTAGTTGGGACCTATAAATTTTCCCGGAGACTCATTCAAAGCAAATATGTGCGTCACAGGACGCATTAAATCAAAAAGCTATCACAGCATCACCGTATATATGGATGTAATTTCCTTTACTTCAAAACACTTAAAAGTAAAATGAACTAGGAAGTGGCAGTCATTTCCGATCCACCATACTGGAATTCAACTGGGAAAGACCAAGTATAGGATTTAAAAAAGGAATAAATGTAAAAAATCTTCAGAAATGCTGATGATGTTCGAGATTCCAAAACAGACAATTCTTTTACATTTTACACAACCAGCGATTACCTGTGGTTAGCAACGTACATGAATTAATTCTGGTTGAACAAAGTGAATTTTCATTTTTAGTTGGAATACAGGATTTTATTCAAAGCATTAATGCTGAATAAATCATTAGCAGCGTATAATGCGAGCATAGGAATATATACTAAATAGTGAATAAGAACAAAGGACAAAGAAAAAAAATGGTAACAGCTGGTCGGGAAATCAGGTAGACTTTTTAAGAAGGGTTCTGGGATTTAAGTATTAGACACATTTAAACTAAAACAAAGCACTCTCGGATCTATCGGATTTTCCATTATTTGTTTATGGATTTTTTTGTTTTTGTTCTTTTGGCGATGACTAGTTGATAACATATTGTATTGGTTATCAGTAAGTATTGCCAAAATTGCCGTAAAATCCTTTTTTTTTTACAAGATAAATTTATCTCCCCCCTTCCAATTGAATTTTTTTCAAAAACCAAAAATCAGGAAATTATCAGATTTTAATGAAAATTTTAGTGTTGATCAATAAATGAATTTTATAATGCAGTTATTTTATTTCAAAATTTTCTGATGTTCCCCCCCCCCCAGGTCACTTAACTTTGACCACCCCCTATTTTTGGGGCGCAAAATATCGGTGGGGGGTATATAAATTTGAAACTAATTACAGTATAAATAGAAAGACAAAAAACCGAATGTGTGAATAGAACATTTTTTATGGGAGCTATCCAGGTAGAAAATAAGTAACTAAAATCGGAAAAGAAAATGGAAAAAAAAAATTAAAATTTTTTTTAAAGACTTTTTATTGCTAGTTTCGATAATTATTTAATTGACTATCTTATAAAAGAAAAAATATACATCGATATTGGTTCTGTTTAAGGAGGGGGGGGGCTAAATATTCAATAGAGTTTTTCTACAAAAAATATAAGGATAATAACCTAAAGTAGTTATTAAATAAATATTTGTTTATAGAATTTAAAACTTAAAATTAGGCATTTCATATTTTAAATGATTTTTAACTATTAATTTACCATAGCAGAAATTAATAATTAAATCAGAAAATTTCGAAATAAAATATGCATTAAAAAAATTAATTCATTGATAAATCACTAAAAATTACATTAAGATCGGATAATTCCCCGATTTTTGCTATTTTTTTTCAAGGGGGGGGGGGTAATTTTGTAAAATACGGATTTTACATAATCTTTAGGCAGTGTTTACAGCCATGTTTGATATTTGAGCAAAATTGCCCAAAAAATAGTTTAAAATTTATCAAAAATAGATTACATGTAATTTATTTATTTTTTTAACTGATTGTGTTACTACTTTTCAACTTTGACAAAAATTTGAAAATCGATTAATTTTAATTTGTTTTTAAAATGAGAACGAGTCAACATTTTGGCAGACCCTAGTTATCAGATATAAATAAAAAAAATAAATAAAATGAATAAAAATGCATTCAAAAAGGTCATACCCCAAAAAAAGACAATTACATAAAGTAAACCCCAACCAGGTGAATATTGCTTAGATGAGAAAATTATTTAAAAAGCATAAAAGATCATGCAGTAACAAACACTTTTACAATCTACTGACCATAAAAAAATAAATCAGGAAATGATAACAACACTTGCACATAAGCTACAAACATTTTTTTTTTGCGTCAGCAGTGTGACATCTTTTCGCATGTGCAATTTTTCTCTTAGTATCCCAAATAAAAAACTAAAAGATTTTTTTAAATACATAATTTGAAGTTTAACGTATTAAAATCAACATATCTGACAATCAAATATTTATTTAAATTTATTCCTTATAAAAGAGCTGCTGTTGACATGATTTTTAGTTCAATAAACGCGTTTGGCAGAATTAGATTGGAGACTTAAATCCCCCAAAAATAGAAAGACAACAGTAACAAAAACACAAAAAAAAATACCACAAAACTACCCAATTATTCACAAGACAAAATAATGTTAAAATAAGTCAGAAATTAGAAGTACGTACTTCCCTTGGATGGAACGCTGCTGAGAAAGTTTCCTGAGGAGAAAAAAGTCAGAAAACGAAGGTTTTAAGGGTTGAAGTCGTTTTCTTCCCAAGTCTAGATTTTTAGGTTAATGGAATTTGATAATTCAAAAGGAAAAATTATTTCCCCCGTTTCCGCTCCAAGTATGAAATTTTAATATAGTAGCAATAGTTATTCCCCTTCAACTCAAACTTAGTGGCTTTTAGGTATCATCTATAAATGAATAATTCAATTTGAATTCAATACCATAAAATTGTCTTCCACGCACAAAATGAATATAAATGGCCAATTCGTGCATTTGTTCAATGGCAAGATTGAATTTAGAATAAGGCAACTAAAGATCAAATTAAAAGAGAAAAAAGATTAGCGGTTCAAGAATTTCACACAGCGTTAATATTTTTATTGTTAAATTTGGTCAGGTCGCTCGCAAAAGCCATTAAATTCCGAATTCAGTAAAAAATAATCACGTAAAATATTAGCGATTAAATTTCCGTGCAGAGCTATTTTTTCACCAAAAATTCGTATGATGAAAGAACATTTTTGAACACGCTTCTTAAATCACATAATCTAAAGAATTTAGAGAGAGGAAAAAAAAAAAAAAAAAAAAAAAAAAAGCTAAAAACGGTAAGATATAGTATGATTTTTTTCCCAAGTTTTATTGAATACGTATCCAATGAAATATTTTCGTAAAACTATTCGAAACATTGTCAGAAAGATGAAACCAAAATTGCTCTATGAAATATAAACGTCATAAATTAAGAAAGTCCTAAAAATGAGTTTGAAAAAGAATTCGGAGTTGTACAAACGATTGTACCGAATCTATCAAATGGTTAAATAATCCCAAAATTTCGCTAATATCTAAGGCTACTTAGGAATTCGATATGAGAGGAGGAAACAATGACCAGAACAAATTGCATAGATCCTTGAAAAAGAGAAACTGAAAATCATGCCAATTTTGAATGATACACAAATGATTACCGCACACGCAAAATCCCATCTATTTTCACAACCATTTTAGAGTAATAAATAAATCCCGTGTTAATCTAGATTCAACTAAATAAAAACAGCAAACTTTAACCACAGCGAACAAAATTAGGATTTTAAACTCTGGAAGTTTAAAAACAGTTAACATTTTATCATTGAAGTTAAATCGATGAAGTAAAAGTGAAAGTAGCGCCACAAAAAATGGAATGTGAACAAACATCTCCAAATCTTGCAACTATTTTTCTCAGTTTTTCTTTCTTCCTTCAAGGTTCAATACACTTAGCATTAAACGAGATAACAAAGCCGAATGGAAATCAGGCAAAGCACCCCCACCCCGAAAAAAAAAACCCTTAGGTTCAATCGATCTTATAATACTTTATTTTCAAGACACCTAGAAAACCAAATAATGTAGGTTTAACTTTAGACTTTAAGAAGAATACAGCTACTACGACCACAATATACTATTTATCAACAATATTTTTATACGAATGAAATATATTAAATCTTAAATATTCAAATTGACCAATTCATTTCTACTCAAAGAAAACTATATTGATGTTAAACAAAACAGGAAATATGTCGAGTTGTTCACAAAATTACTGTGTAGGTTCACCAATTTCGTTATATGTGGTTTTAATTTGCAAGGTAAACTTTTGCTTTTCATATTGATGTATAATTTCCATTCCAAGAAGCGAGATTTGAAAATTTCATTCAGAAGTTAAGATTTTAGAAATAATTTAAAAAATTCTTATTCTTTATATTAAAATAACTCACTGCCGTAAAAGAAATCTATAGGAACACATAACATGTCAAAAAAAAAAAAAAAAAAAGTTTTAAAATCACTTATTCTATTACATTTAAACGTTCACTATACTCTTCCATTATCTTCAAAAAGGTTACAAGATTACCACAAAAGACTATTCTTCGGTAGGAATTTTAAATATTTGAGAGAAAGTAAAAACTACCCCAAGTCAAGCATCATGATATAAAGATACCAAACTAGTAACTATAATTCATTGATAGTTCATTCTTCATGGAGAAATCAGAGTTGAAATATTATCACGGCAAATATTTCAGACACATGCTCATCGACAGGGTGCGTGTGTGCCTGAACTCTTCTTCCATGCGGCAGACTAATTACTGTATGAAACGAGGTCATCCTCCCATTTCATTCGTTCAGCTGAAACAAGACAGGTGTACTCAACAACAAAGCTTTATTTCGCCTTTGTACTTCCTGGTCACAAATTGGCCGTCAAAGATTTTTTTCAATGAGTACTGGTTAAGAATCCACATAGTTAACAGGTATAGAAACAAATACGATTTATAGAAAAGATATTAAGTCCATCTTTTCAGATGAAGGAGATTAATTAAATAGAGAATTCTGAGGAGTGAGAAAATAAGTAGAATAATTTTCAGTGAGCTAAAACGAACCAATTTATTTCTTGCCATAAAGAGACTTTTCACTGATTTCCCCAAGCTTCAATCATGTTCAAAGCACAAGACCAAGAAAATAAGTTGGGAATACGTGATAAATTCCTTTAAGTCAAGAATTTGAGAAAATTTAGAGCTACCTTTAAAACCCTTTCCATTAAAATGTTTCTATCTTTGTTATTTCGCAGAATTTTTTTTCGTTTAAAGAAAAAGCAGAAAAGGGCAATGAATTTAGAGAAAAGAATATCAACTTAATGAGTTAAATGCAATAATGTGTACGAAATAAACTTGATATTCTTTTAAACTTTTATCCCCTCGCTATAAAGTAAAGAGTATATTCGCAGAGTTAAACCTAAATAACAGCTGTGGCCGACAAAATAAACTGACCAAAAATAAGAACAAAATTATATATAATATATATAAAGTGAATCATTCAAAATATTTTTTTTCAAAAACTCTTAAACCGAAATGAGAACTTTTTATTCTAGAGAAAAAAAAAAAAAAAGAAAAAAAAAAAAGACTTTCGTTAAAAAGTTGCATGGGGCACGATCGGGTCAAAAAGAAAATTCTTACCTGTTGGTTTATCTCTGATTAATTTGCAGCTCTCCACTTCTCCAATGCTAGCAAACAGCGAACGTATTTCCTCCTGAGTCATTGTTTGTGGAAGATAGTTGACAATTAAGTTTGTCTTGCTTACATTATCTCTATCATCCATCTGTGTTCCTGTGGATATTGGTGAATGGTTACCACCATTTTGCTGTATGATTTGTGAATCCATAATTGTATCCCCTTTTGTAATCTGAAAAGGAAAGGAAAATTACTCCGTAAAATATCAATGTTCAAACATGCGTTAAGTTTGCGAATTGGAAAAAAAAATGTTTAAGTAAAGATAATGTTAAAAGAATGGATTGGGTAAAATTATAAAATAAAAGGCAATCTATTGCCAAAGGAAAGCGAGGTGAAAAAATACCTAAAAGCGTCAACTGTCAAGTTAGAATGAAAGCACACAAGAATAGTTGGATGGTAGGAAGAAGTGGTAGTTGTAGTGAATGTGTTTTATAAATGTGGAAGTCCAGCACCGGAATGGTATGAAGATGAGAGGAAAGAGGGAGAGAGACTGAACGAGACGAAGGGAAGCTTGGTTAAGCGGTGAGCATCATAAGAGAAAAAGAAAGTAATTGTGCGTGTTTCTTGTCTCACTATAGTCGTTTAGGGGTTTAATGCTAAGATACAAAATCGAATGAGAACAAAAAGTAAAGTAAGAAAAAGGCCGAGTCCATGAGGGACAAACCTGCATTTGGTAAAAATTATCCGTTTGTGGTGAGCGATCGAGCGAGTCTATCACTACGATGACTGCAAGAAAGAATAAGATTGAAGAAAGAAAATCTAGGCAGGCAAGCACGCGCAGTTTTTCTTACTACTCAAGTTAGTAGTAGTGTTAGTGCAGTCAGTAAGGGAAGATGAGGCTGATGATGAGGAGAGGAATCAATAATTGAATGAATGACAACAGTAGCAATGACCTCAATAAATACCTCACGAGAATGCGTCGACGAGAAAACTGCTCTCTAAAGAAACTGGGAGCCAATGAAAACCTGCTTCATTATCATCTCATCCTCATCCTGCAACTCCTTCCCTTTCCAAACCGGCGCTGCTAGCATCATCATCATCATCGACGATGACAGTAACATCGATATTGGAAAAAGGGGGAGGAAGAAGAAGAGAAGGAGGAGGAGAAAGAGGGAGAGAGAGAAAGAGGGAGGGAGAGAGAGAGAAAGAGGGAGAGAGAGAGAGAAAGGAGGCGCAGCGACCTGTGCCTGACTGACTACGGGCACATTTTCAACTAGCTGCTTTCTTTTTCTACTAACTACTACGTACATGATTGAAAGAGAGAAGTGCAAATAGCAGAAGATATAGTGAAGAAGAAGAAGAAGACTAACAACTACAAGGCATCATCATCACAACCACATTTACTCATTTGACGGCAGCGGCGGCAGCAGCAAGGGGCGCAATACAACTACTACACTCAAACACAAGGCCAGCGGTGCGACCGACGCATAACCTTATTTTAAGTAAAATATGAATTAAAGCGGAGTAACAAAAAATTAAATTCTAGTAATTTAATTATCGGTACTAACCTGTTGATTTGCGTGAGAGTAGTAAGTAATATATAATTTTGGTAAAAAAGAAGAAGAAAAGACCAGCAAGCAGCTGACAAATTACTTAATAAATGACAAAAGTGATCACAGAATTATCTGGCACTTTAGCTTAATACAAATCTAACGGTAAGCAAATACACTACGACTACTACTACTACAAAGCCAAGATTTCTTAGGGTGGGAAAAGGATATTGATTTTATCAGCCTAGAAAACAAATAGAAAGGTAAATGAATTTACAAACTTATATGGTAACTAGAAAAAAAATGAAGCCACTGAAGTAAGCGCTAAGCAATGAAATGAAAGTAAAATAAGGTGATGAGAAAAAAAAAAGCTAAGGACATTAAAAAAAAAATCCCATTAAATATCAAGTTCCTAGGAATTATTACAAAAAAAAATCTAATAAACATTAAATGATTATGCTTTTGGCTAGGCTTTAAGTATTCATACGACGGTGGGGGGAGAGAGAGAGACACACACACACATTCACTCGTGTCTGACAACTTCACGTAATGAAGTAGATAGAGGAACCAAGGAACATCTATTCTTTCCCAATATCTACACACTGATAGCAAATAAGACGATTATGTGGGAGGATTGGAAGATAGATTGATAAAATTAACACAAGAACGTTAGAGACAGAGAAAAAAAAAGGTTCCTGATAGTCTACAATATTGGGGAAAAACAAAAAACAACGTTATCGGGTTTGGGAAGAATAGCCTTTTTTTTCTTTTTTAATTGAATAATGAATATTTAGAGGAGCATGTTTGAAACATGAGCTGATAAATTGGCTACCCAATACAGTTGAGAATTTAAGGGAATTGCTAGCACTTGAGAAACAATACAGCTGGAGTAACAATATCGCAATACTATTATTCATCAACCAAAATTATGCAAGTACTTAAAATGTCTGCAGGAATAAGAGATGGTAATGCAATAACAATAGAGATAAGTCTTTAGCACATGGTAAAGAGAAAAAAGATGTTGGCAAGGATTAAAAAGAGAAAGGGGCATAGAGGAAGCTGTGGATAAAGATAATCGAATCACAAGAAAATTATATTGCGTTATATATCCGCGTGAGTGCATTTTAATTTTATATAAACTACAAATGTAGATACTTTGCGAACTTTCGTCTCAATGAGATTGGGTCTATATAATAAAAACAGACTTTTCATGTAGGATAATAATTTTGAAATAGTATGAAAATTCTACAATTTTAATAAATATATTTTTTTAAAATTAGACAACCTGATGAACATAGGGACTATGCCGAATTAAAGTAAATACTTCTATTCAGATAGAATATTGTATCTTTCAAAGCTGAACTGATTCATATGTTTAAACTAATCGATTCACAGTAGATTGAGTAACTAAGTAGAAAAATTATAGAGTGGAAAAAAAAAAAAAAAAAAAAAAAAAAAAAACTTTACAAGAATACGTTACTTAGATGAAAAAATTAAAAAAGCAATTTTAAATAAATTTAAAAGTTTAAATACCGGCATCAAAGCCAGAATCTGCTGTAAGGCAATAATAACCAGGAGAAAAGGAGATTATGAAAACAATTGCATAAATAAGATAATTTAACAGTGCAATGTGAAGATGACCGTCGTCACTTGCTTTTGTGAAGAGGGATTACAACAGCATAACCATGGCAACAAACATGACCGACATTTCTATGAGCTATATTTTGACTTTTACTCATTTCATAGATAATTTCAAGCATAATTACGATGAAAATTAAATAGAAAATTTTCAGATATATATTTTGAAAGCGAATTTGAGGTTAGTTACTCGAAACAAATCTGCCATGTTTTATCGCGCAGCAGCAATTTGACGGCAACTGTCTTGTCTTACTCCTCTTATTATTCACAAAAGACAAAAGAATTGGTCCCTTGCTTTTCATTCATTCAAGAGTTTTAAATTGACGATAACCACTTATATGTAACAAGTTTCACACCTTCAGGCATCACTTGCGAGCGGTTAAAATTTTTCCGTGAAATATCAAGATGTCGACACGACATGAATCAAGAAAAATACCTTGAGGAAAGAAAAAGTTCAATAATATTAAGAATGTAGTGTCGATTATAGACAATAGAGAATATTTTGTTTCCAGTGGGAAGAGTATTTTCAAACAGATACCGACAGGATAAAAAAGGTTATTTCAAGAATAAAATTAAAACCTAAATCAAGTAGAAATACTAACGAGATAAATATCAAGAGAATGGCTACCGAAATAGAATCTTGATCGAACTGCTAGCTTTGACAATATTCCATAACGTTAAAGTTTAAAATATAAGGAAAATACTGTTAAAAATAAGCTTCCAATAATTTGAGATAAGTCACAAATTAAAATTTTTAATACATAAGCTTTAAGTTTTTCTTCTTTTATTAATTTACATTACAAGAATAAAGTATTTGGTTTTACCGTTCTTAAAAAGCTACGCCACGTAAATGGACGTCCTGAAATATATCGGGCCGGGTACGGAGACTGAGTGAATATTTTTAAAACAGAAAATTTGTTGATACCGGCGAAGATAAATATTGCAAACAAATAAAAAGATAAAAATAAAAAAAATAAAAAAATATATACATAAAAAAATTACAACTATAAGAATCACTGCTGTGTATCATTAATACAGACACATACTAAGCGTGTGTGCAAGAGGCAGACACGCGTACATGAAAAAGAAAAATTCTATACTTTCTCTTTCACTTAAATGCAGGTAAACGAAGAAAAAGTGCACGGGTCGAGCACGTAAATGAAAAGAAATAAAAGAACTAACTCACCTGGTTTGTAGGGATTCCAGAATGTAGTAAGTAATGTCCGAAAATTATGAACTTATGGAAGCGACGTCAGCGTTTCCGTATACAAAATATTTAGAGTATGGTGCAAACTATTGATTATATTTTGCTGAGTACAAAGAAAATGGCGTTGGTATTGATAGGAAAGAGTAGGAGTGAGAGGAGGAGATAAAATAATGTAAAGGGAGGAGGAAGCGTGGCGGGCGTGTGGCAAGGAGTAGGAGGCAGAGATTTAAAAGAAGGTGGAGAGGACAGCAGCGCGTGTCGGGCTTGAGGAAGAAGGGTGCAGAAAAAGAATTAATAGAGGGAGAGTAAAGTGTGCCGGGTAGGAGGTAGGAGGAAGAAAGAGGAGGAGGCTGGGTTTGAGTGAGAGGAAATAAACAGTGAGCGCGTGGCAGGGAGGATGAGGAGGAAGCGCGTGGCCGAAGTAGGAAAAAAAAAAAAAGGGGAAAAAAAAGGAGACCAAGTGACAGCGTCTTTTTGGGAGCTTTTTTTGGGTTTTTTTTTCTGTTTTTTTTTTTTTAAATGTCTCCTTCCTTGTAGATTTTCTTGAGTGCTTCTTTTTTTCTTAAATTATCTCCCGATTTCTTTTGGTGTCAAAAAACTGCTCCCGCTGTTAACAGCAGCAATAGTAGTTGTTGTTGAAAGTAAAAATGTATATCTTCAGATGGTAAGACTTCACTTCAAAATGCACTAACTAGAACACAGCCTTATAAAAAGAGAATTTTTCTAGAAAAATAAGAGATTCGCCTAACACTGGCGAAAGGTAGAATAACGTCAAAGAAGAAAGAAAATAAATGTAGAAAACAGGATAGGAAAGAAAGGGATTTTGAGGGAAATAAGAAGAAATTCTTACACAAGAAAGAATAGAAACAAAAAAAAATTAAAGAATGTAGTAGCTAACACAATAAACAAAATAAAATAAAAACAATACAAGGGGAAAAGTAGAAATAAACGAAAAACAAAACCGGCTTATCAACAGCCTTAGAAGAGACGAGAGAGAAGGACAAGAAGTTGACGCTGCAATGATCCCAACCCAAATAATGAATGGCACTAGCAGCAGCCAATGTGAGAGCAGGACCACAGCACTACTTTTCTTTGGCTTTTCTTTTACGACAAGTCACAAAAACAATCCTTCCTTCTAATATGATTCATCAAAAAGAAAATCCATATTATTTCAAATCATAATTAAATTTTTAAAATTCTCTTTAAATCATAGTTTAATGGTCAAAAACGGATTATTTTCTCTGGACTATTTTTTTGACGACAACAAAATGATGTGTTATATTTCCTTCGTAGTAATAATAATTCTAGACAGCCTTTTCCTCACGCAAAAGGTAACAAATTTGAATTAGGTTGAAACTTCTTTTAATACAAGACAATTGTTAATTATAATTTCTCTTTATTTACCAAAAATAACATTATTTATTTGATAATTTTGTTTTTAAATTAAAATTATTATTAATATATATGTATTTTTAATGCTTCAGCTTCAGCGGTGCGTCGAATAACAAAGAAAAATGAAGAGCATTTAAAAGCCGGAATAATTATAATTTTTTCAGATTTTATTTTAAAAACACCTCTTCAAATTACACTCACTTCCTTGTTATTTCTATTACCGGCGAAAGTAATTTAAGAAGAGCTTATTGCCGTTCAATTTATTGAGAACAAGAGGAAAAAAAGTGCTATAACCTAAAAATGCGGAAAATATCAAGAAACAAAGGAAACGGGATATTCTCTTATAAAATTGTATTTTATTTGTAAATACATAATCTTTGAACCATCCAAAATTAATAATGAAAAAAATTGGAGTCACTATTTTTATTTCTATGGAAGCCCTGCATCCCCACAATTAAAATTTGCACCCTTTTTAAAACGAACCCACATTTAGATTGAAGGAAACAATGTTTTTTTTTTGTTTTTTTTTCGTAATATCCCAACTAGCAACACATGTCATTCATTGGTTTATTATTATTAAAAACAAAATCTTGTTCTGTGTACATTTGTTAGTTTTAGGTTCCTCCCCGCCCCAGTGTTTGCCTATTTCCGGAAGTTTGTAATTAGAATATAAATTTCTTAAACTTTGAAAAACCCGTCAAATATGAACCTCCCAATTTAGTAACTCGTTAACTTTGGCCTTCCGTAAGTTTTCAATGTCTCGCAGTTTCTCCCCCCCCCCACAACACACCCTCTTTTTTTTTCTTTTTTAAATCAATTTAAGAAAACTACCTATATGAAATAAAAATCTACTTAGGTGAAAAACTGCAAGGGGAAATATTTTTATTTAACTCAAGGTCTTCGTTATTAAAAATAAATTTAATCATTCATAATTATCTAAATTGTTTACGGAAAGAAGGGGAAGTGGATAAAAAAGATCTGTTGAATTACATTTTTTGCGGTAGGATAGAGAAATATCCAAGTTAGATTCATGCTTAAAAATGTGATTCAATTAAATTTTTATTCTCGCCCAAATTACAACAATTTATTGCAATTTTTAATTTAAGAATGTGAAACTGAAGCAAAGAAAAAATAAGATATATTGAAGATTTTTTTTTGTCCACGTATTATCCATGCTGACAAATCGCTTAAATTTTTTCAGATTTAAAAGGTATGAACAATTTAAAAAAATAAATAAACAATTTTATTTTGTTAGTGATGGATTCAATGCTTCATCAACCGGCCAAATTGCGCGCGTGCAAAATGGAGTGCAGGCGTGCGTATGCGTCCTAAGTGCATCATGTCATGATAGGACCTTAGATGTCATAGGTAATTCAAATGAACTGTATCTATGTATGCCGAATTTAAATTAATCCGGACCATGGCCATAATAGTTAGGCACCTAGTGAGGATCGAACCCTCTCACAATGGGTTGCTAGACGAGCTTGACTGTAGGCGCCCGAGGCATAAATCTATAATATTTCCCATGTTCATTTACGTACAATCAGGCAGTGGTTGTACGAAACAGGAGTCCTAGCGTGTAAGAGACTGAATAGGTGTATAATATGTACAAACCTACTGCAGAAACTACATTACAGAATATTTTTTAGTCATGTTAAGAAGGGTTATCTTTTTTAATACACGAACCTTCTTGTAATATATATTATATGCACGTGTCTCTCTGACAATTGTCCACATGAAGTGTAAAATTTAGTTACACACACTTCTACCGTTGAAGTTTAACTTATACCCAGAGAAAGATCACGAGTTTTTAATATTATTTTTTTTTTTAAATAGTTCTCTAAGCCCACATGCTCAAAATGTATTTTATTTAATTATTTATCTATTTTGCATATACACGACAGGGATATAATTTGCATATGCAGATATACACGTCTAGAAATGATTTACATTCAAATAAAGTATAACAATTTTAAATTCTCATATATACGAGTACCTACACACCCAACCGACGTGCTTATGGTGACTACGGATTTACGTGCAAATAAACTTTAAATGCACACGAAAAAAAAACTGTTTTATACCATAAACTGCTCATTATTAGTTTATTAATTAAATTTTAAATCATAATATAGTGGAATTATATGCCATGATTCATAAAATGTAATATACGCACATTTTACAATATATGACTTCACACCATATATAAAAAACATACACACACACCTTACACTTTTTTCATTCATTCACATTGTTCAGTGATGTTCACGCATACATTCACACATATATTTAAACAAAGAAAAAATAATTAAAAATGTATCAATTTTATTTAGAATTTTACATATGTGAAAATAATTTTAGTTGGATTTTAGTATGATTAAAAAAAAAACATTTGCTTAAAATTGCGCTTACTTAAACCCAAACGGCTTTTCCATTTATATCGTTTTTATTTTATTTTATTTTATTTTTTTAAACATAACTCTTCTATCTTTAAATAATTATTTAACTAAACCTATCTACTTTGAATTAAAAAAAAATAATTAAAAAAAAAAAACGTTCTTTCTCATAGGGACATTACTACGCCAAATTTTATCGCAAAATCTCTTCACAATGAAAATAAGAATAAATATACTTCGACTTTTAAAAAAATCCAACCATATCTCGTTTTATTTTCATTTCTTATTTAATTTTTAAAATATAGTAAAGTATTTATATGATAAATATTTTTTTCTCAAATTGATAAAAAATAAAATGAATGAATGAATGAATGAATTTTTAACAAACACGAGGAGCTTATATTCAAATAATATACAAATGTTAATTTTTTTTCTCCTGTGATGCGTATATCATTATTATTATTATTCGTTAATCCAATAAAAAGAAAGATTATAGGCAATTCTTCGTCTGCTTCACCAAATTTAATTTATTTATTAAATTTAAACAAGGAAAATTATTTGAAACGATGTTTTTTTTTGTTTTTCGAAGGAGCTAATCATGAACTCGTTTTATCAAGAGAAATTACAGGGGTACAAAAATGATTTGGAATTTTAGGAAAAAATACTTTTCTTTTACTTTCAGTAATCTATGTTCATATTTCATTTTTAAGAACAGTTTTAATCCTTGAATCGTTTTGTGTGAAAGATTTTAATAATTATTTAACAAAAATTCATCTCCGTTAAGCAGTCGACTAAACTAAACAGAAATGCATTGTGGGACACACAAAATGGCCGACAGACGAGATTCAGGTTTGTTTACAGTTGCTTAGAGCCGTGTTTTGTCTGCCGGTCACAAGCTAACTTTTTCATTCACAAAAATTCCAACTTGTAATTTTTTATTTTGCTTTTTTATCCTGTGTGCTTGCTTTTTCTTATTTATTTTAATATCACCATAAAAGTATATTGATTTTATGAAAACTTGTGACGAGTTACAACTTTACTTTTTACGTGTGTGACGCATAGCACTTTTGTGTGGTACTAGTAAAAGTTTTCTAACTTTCAATGAAAAAAAAATCCTTTAAAAACAGTATTTCAAGACTTATTCGAAGAGATAAAATAATATCACTCAATATTTTATCGTATTTCCTGGTTTTATCTTTGCTTTTAAAAGTTTCAGGTACCCGGTATCGAAAACGCCGCTGCCATTGTTTGTTGTGTTTCCATGGAAACGAAACCCAACAGACAATGTGTGAAAGTTTAATTGATGTTTTAAGATTCATTTTTAATTTAATTTATATTTTGGTGAAATAATTATTATTCTTTGCACATTAATTGTTTTATAAAGGCTTTAAAAAAACTTAGCTTTATAATATTTTTATTTTATTTCAGTATGTTTCTTCTTAACGTAACCCCGAAAGTTAGAAATTGTCTTAAAGCTTCCCGGCTTATACTTTTATTTTTAGAATATTCATTTTTATAGCCAATTATGAATATTTTATTTCAATGAAATTAACCTAAATTAGTTTAAGCTAGCCAGGAAAAAAATCCAAAAAAACTTTAAGACAATATCTATGAACTAAAAAAGTTGTCCTTTTTATCTACTAATAAAGTTTTTTCCAGTGAAAGAAAATCATGGCCTACCAAAGAAAATACTTTATTCCACCTTTATAATAAAAAAAAAATTCAAAATATATCAAGAGAAATATAAACTTCTAACTTCTCTACTTCCATGCCGAAAAATATATTATAACAAAAGACTAAGTAATGTTTGTGAGTGTGAGTCAGTATTTTATTTTTAAATAACGCGCCGATTTCTTTCGAATTGGCAAGATGAATGAAAAGGTAAAAAACGTGGTATATATGAACTTTTGTTTAGTAAATTAGGGTGTCCCAGAAAAAACAGAACCCACAAATTTTGTAATAAAACTGTTAATTTCCCCATTAAACAAATAAATTAGGGGTTAGGGTTAGTTTAATGGGAAAATAAATAATAATTTGGGTCTGTTTTTCCCTAATTTATTTGTTTAATGGGAAAATTAACAGTTTTATTACAAAATTTGTGGGTTCTGTTTTTTTCTGGGACACCCTAATTTACTAAACAAAAGTTCATAATCACCAAAAACATTGTCAAAAACTTGTGTTTTTAGTTTAAACATTTTTTAATCAAAATAAACGGGGCAAAAATGAATAGAATTAAAAATAATTTTATTTATGTATTGTATGTATTCGTGGTGTCTGGTCTGTCCCCATTCTTATTTTTCTTGTTGGCAAACACACATTTTTTTCTTTTAAAAATACCACCTGTTTATTAAAGAAGTATAATTGGAACCTTGAAAAAAAAAAAGTTCCAAGTTTATTTTCTCTTCAATTTGTCTCGGCCTAATGTTGCATGCGGTTGCGTGAGGTGGGGGTGTGGCAAAAATTACTTTTAAGAGGAACATCAGACTGTTCTTAACTTCATCGGAAAATGATAACCCTATTCAAATTATTTTTTTAGGAACAAGCCTTGTGGTTAAACGAATGAAGAAAATTAAATCCTTTTAGATGAAATTTGCATAAAATTCAATGCTGAACTTACACAGAAGCTAATATAGTTTAGGGCCCATACTTTCGGGGCCTCATTTTTTAAAATATAATTTTTATTCTTTAACTCTAATTCGTCGAAAATTATATATTTTAGAGAAGGTTTTTTTTTTTTTTTTACAGGTGCAAGTCCGACTGTGATAAAATCTAGGGAAAAAAAAAAAGCCCGCCCCCAATGACTTTGATCTGTATAAAGTTAACTTCGAAAAAAAAAAAAAAAAAAAAAAAAAAAAAACTAATTGAGACAGCTTTTCAAATCTAGAACAACAGTTCTTCAGAATGCCAATGTTAGAAAAATGCAATGAAACTTTTTTTCCATTACTTTTTTCCAAAAGGTTTTAAGTTCGACAAAATAAATAAATGAATTAATAAAAATAAACAACTTCAGGTGTCATTTCTACTGACCGTCTTTTATAAAAAATTTTTTCAAAATACTCTGCAATAGATCTTTCGCTAACCGGTCTCATAATCATCCCCGAATCAAAAGAGCATAATTTTCTTTTTGTCTTGTTAAAAATTATGTGTGTGAAGATGCACACGACCGAGTACCACCAGCGCTGGGTCTCTCTTAAAACTTTTCTTTTAGCGATATAAGTAGGTATTTACCCAACCTGTCTACCACAGGTAGGATGTGACACAAAGTTGCAAGTATGGGACATTTTGACGCGTATTGCTTACGGTCAAATCATGTTGAAAGCATCGGTCCCCTCTAGATCACCGAAGTTAAGCAGCGGTGAGCCTGTTCAGTACTTTGATGAGTGACCATTTAAGCAACAGTAGGTATTGTAAGAAACCGAACATAAAAATGACGATTCGGCATTAAATGACCCAAAAGGGTTGATATGCCGTTAAATAAACCAATTAGGCACGTGATATAAATGTTTAGCGAGCTAGCATAGCAAAAATTGTTAGTGAGTTCGATTCTCACTTGGTCCCCATACTTATGGCATTGTAATATAAATTAGTAAATGAGAACTATTGCTAGGTTTTAATTTTGAACATATCTACCCTTTTTTTTTTAAAACAAAAAGAAAGAAGTGTAATTAATATCTAAGATTTTTCTTTTAAATCATTGCCACCTAAATCAGTTTTAGAGGGCGAAAAAAATAAAATAAAATAAAAAAACTCAGGTTAAATGAAAATTAATTATTTAACATGATTAAAAAAACAATCGTTTATTCCGTATTCCTAAAAGCTTCTTAATTTGAAGACTTGCGGTTAATTCCCGCTGAAAACACTGGTTCCCGCGAGATCACCGAAGTTAAGCAGCGATGAGTAGAAGGATCACCACTTAAGAAAAATCCGGTACTGTAAGCTCGTGTGTCATAGCTAAGCAAAGCTTTGCAAATAATAACTTCATAATTTGAATGGCAGGGCGTGAGTCCTTGTCTCAAATTTTAAAAAAAATCATGGACTTACCCCCCCCCCCGCCAAGGAAAAACGTTATGGCAACTTGCTTTCAAAATTGTCCCTAGTTTCATCTTAAATCATACTTGTAACAATTGCTTTTAATTCTGAAAAATACCTCCTTACAATGGCCAGTCCGTTAAATCCAAGAAGATTCGGTACCCCAGGTACATGTCAGCTGTAAAAAGCTAAACTAAAAAAAAAAAAAGAGCAATGTCTAAATTATGTGCGTGAAGATGCACACGACCGAGTACCACCTGCGCTGGGTCTCTTTTAAAACTTTTCTTATAGCAAGATATGAGTAGGTATTTACCCAACCCATTTAACACGGGTAGGTGTGACAAACCGCAAGTATGGGACATTTAGATACGAATTGCTTACGGTCAAATCACGTTGAAAGCACCGGTCCCCTTTAGATCACTGAAGTTAAACTAAGCTTGTTCTGTTCTGAAATGAGTGACCTCTTAGGAACAGCAGGCACTATAAGAACGTGAGTAAATAACAATAGTACTGCCCCCCCCCTCAAAAGTGATTAAAATAGTTTTAATGATTCTATTCTTATACTGATTATAAAACTTAGCCACGGGCACCTAATGGTGTAATAATGGTTAGCAAGCTAGATTCGCAGACCTTTGTGAGTTCGATTCTCATTGGGTGCTCCATACTTCTGGCCTTGTGCCACACCCAAGCTAAGCTTAGTGAATAACTATAAAACTTAGTCACTCCTGTCCAAGATCAAAATGTATTGGAAGTGCACTCGGCCAAGGATCAAAACGTCGCTCACTAGTCCTTTTAAAACCGTGTAAATTACTTGGTTATTTTATCTTACTGAATATTTACCACGTACCCCACGTGTACGGGTTAGGCACAAGGCCCTATTAATGTGGGACCACCCACGAACTGAAGCTCATGGGAGGCGGGTGCAAAAATATGTTGGTCTCGTCGGCATTCTCCCTTAAGGGGGCGCCTCAAGCACCGGACAACAAACCCAGCACTGTCCCTTTAAATCGAGGGGGCAGGTGTTTTCGGGGGGGGGGATCAACGTTGTTAGCTTATGCGGTCCAGGGCCGAAGCCACCGGACCCTCCGGTCGAAACCAGGAGCTTTCATACATTGTTGAAAAATCTGTGATAAAGAGGTCTGCAGTATCTGTCTTAATTCAATAAAACCACCACTCGGTATATTGTTTCTAATGTTCTCGGCATGCAAAGGCAGAGATGCGTTCTGCGTCCCTGACGCATAAAAATCTAAAAAGACACTGTAAAATCATATCCATGCATCCCTGTGTTTTTCTTTTCTTTTCTTTCATCATTCCAAGCTAACTGTAAATACATTTCAATAGTTTCTTAGAAACGAATTACACAGGATAGGTTACAAGATAGGAGTTAGACGGCTTCAGTTGAGATCCATAAATTTTCCCGGGTACTCCTTCAAAGCAAATATGTGCGTCCCAAGACGGACTAAATCAAAAAGCTATCAGCATTATTGCAAAGGGTGCATATAATGTTTTTCATGCCCAGTTGTAGAGGTACATTTGACACCCACGCACCCGGTAGGTAACTGATTAAAAACTAGAACATGAAAAATTATGCAGATGAAAACGGTTATTTGGAAGAGTGTAACAATTAACACTTTCTTTCTTAAAAGTAGATTCGAAATAAAAATTAAAAAACAAAAACAAAAACAGACTTATAAAAATGGGGAGGTACTGCTCGTGGTTGAAACCCCCAAGACTAAGCTTATCTCGTTGTTCTTTCTTTATTGTGTCCTACCAGAAGACAACAATAAACCACTTCCTGTTCGAAAACGAGACCATGTTTTTAAGTAATAAGAACAGGTATAGCATTCTGATCCTAGGGTCCTGTGTCCACTGGCCTCGGCCTCTGGACCGGTAAGAAATTTAATAACAGTATGATCCCAAGGGGCCACCCCCAGGCAACACCCACTCCCTTGATTTAAAAGTACAAGCCTGGATTTATTGCCCAGTGCCTGAGGCGCCTCAAATGAGGAATACCTAAGGGATTCACACTTTTTTTTCACTGACCACGCATGAGCTTTGGTTTGTGCATTGCCCCCACCCCCACTATAATAAAACTTGTATTCAACTGGTATGGTGGGGGTGCCAGTAAATAACCACACTCTGATCCATAATTGCCGAAGAGCGATTTCTTTGATCCAAAACAGTTTGCACAGATACTACATTCTCATCTGAACAGAAGTTTTCGACAGATGAAGAAAGAAAGAAATTAACAGAATTAGTAACTGTTCATTATTAAATTGGGAAAAATAAGTGATAGACTTTTTGGTTAAATCGAACTTAACGGACCTAAATTCCACCATCGTATGTCACCCCACCGAAATAAAAAACAACAACCCCAAAATCAAGGAATTAACTGAATTTAATGACATTTTTTTTCAGTATTGATATATGAATATATATTAATGAATAAAAGATATAATGCGCCAGTTATTTTATTTTAAAACCTTTAGGTTTTTTTTTTCAGGTTAGTTAACTTTGAACCACGTATCTTTGAGGCGTAACACAGATTTTCAAAGATACGTGGTTCAAAGTTAACTGACCTGAAAAAATGTAAAAGTTTTAAAATAAAATAACTGGATTATTATATCTTTTATTCATTAATATATAACCCTTTTTGTTCTCGTTTATCACGTATAATAAATTTTAACTTTAGTGATGGAACTGAATTAAGTTTGTCAAATTCTCTTTTTAAAAAATTCTCCTTTAAGAATAATGATAATTATTACTTTTCGTTGATACTTTCGGGGCACTGTACCCAGTAGCTTCGGCCTTGGGCCGGTTAAGTAATATTAATAGCGTTGATCACAAGGGGATATCTCCCCAGGCAACACCTGTCCCTTTGATTTAAAGGGGCAGGGCTGGATTTATTGCCCAGTGCCTGAGGCGCCCTCCTTGACGGGAAATGTTGACAGGATCAACGCATTTTTTGCACCTGCCATCCTATGAGTCTCGGCTCGTAGGTGGTCCCACATTAAAAAAAGACCTTGTGTCACACCTGCATACGTGGGATGCGCGGTTAATAACTACTTTTCGTTGATACTGTGATTTTTTAAACGTAGCCATTAGTAAATTTTTTTGGACCATATAACCTTTAAGCACCCCATTTGCGATCTCGATTCATAAGGACATGTTTTTCATTTACACCGTCAAAATCCGGTTGTTTGTTAGGGGTTAGGGGTTAGTTTTATAATTAAACAAAAACTCTAAAAATCGTCTGTTAACAAAAACCGGATTTTGACGGTGTAAATGAAAAACATGTCCTTAAGAATCGAGATCACAGATGGGGTGCTTAAAGGTTATATGGTCCAGTTTATTTTTATTTTATTTATTTTTTTTAGGTATTCTACTTGACTGTCTTTCTTATTGGGAAAAATATTTTTATAAAATGCGTTTTTTGTTTACCTCAGTAGGTATAGCGTACGACTAGGAACCACAAGGTTCCTGGTTCGATACCGGCCCTTGCCAACTCAGCGTATGAGTAGCACAGGGATCTGTGCGGTAAAGTGAGGAGCTGATGGTAGATGTGGCGCTCCGTCTCAGATGCCAAAACAATCTCCTTGGTCTAGTGCTAGTGAAAGGGGGATAGAATCTCTCGCTGTCTGGCTGATACCGACTTTAGGCCACCCCGATGACTTTACTTTTACTTATTTTACTTTTAGGGTTAAAAAATAAAGGTATAAAATTCATTCTTTAAAAATTGATTTAAAATAATAGAAAAGAAGAAAGATATGTAACCTGAACTAGTTGATAATTGAGGGGGTGCTTAAAAGTTCTCGGCATGACCAAGAAGAGAATCCCCTCGAGCTATGAAACGTACATTCCTGAAGCTGTTCAACACTTCTTGCACGACGTTTCTTAAGAGTTCAATCCTTCTTGGTTGATCAGACCGAGAACTCTTTTGCAACCCTCCTCCGCCCCACTGTATTTGTAACAAATTAAGTAGTTGGGGCGGCCTAAAGTCGGTATCAGCCAGTCAGCGAGGGAGTCTATCCCCTTTCCAATAGCGCTAGACCAAGGAGATTGTTTTTGGCATCTGAGGTGGAGCGCCACACCTACCATCAGCTCCTTACTTTACCGCACAGATCCCTGTGCTACTCATACGCTGAGTTGGCGAGGACCGGTATCGAACGCTCTACCGACTGAGCTAACCCGGCCCCTTGTAACAAATTAAACTTGCATATTGATAAGAGAATGAAAGAAGGAGAAAAAATATTTTATTTCTCCAAGAATTGCTTAAATTCATCGTTGTGTAAAAATAAAGTTTTATGGATTTCAAAGTTTAATAAACCTCACCAATCTAATAGCTATGGTCAAATCACTTTACTACATCCGGGTTTCTAGTTAAATAAATCAAATATTTTTTTTGAAAAGACGGCATGATTTATTTCTCATTACGGTAATTAGTACCCCTGCATTTCATTTTAAATAATTTTAAAAATTTAATAAATTAATTCGCAATTCACATATCTTAAAATTATATATTTTTTCAATTATCATTAACTATAGTTTTATGAGGTACGAATTAAAAAAAAGAAAAGCTTTCGTGTATATTTTATAAACACATAAAATAACAATTCATTCGTGTTTATTTGTTGATAAAATTAATTTTTATTAAAATAAAGAAGAAAAAAGAAATATCGTTAACATAAACTGCTTGCCGGCTATCCGGTTGCGTGTATTTACCTGTGTGTGTGCGTGCATATACGCGCACACACACACACACTGAATAGTGAACTGAAACCTCACACGATGTACTACACTTGTAGCCCTAAGTAAAAAAAAAAAAAAAAACGAAGCTTAATACTAAGTACACACACACACTGTCACATTTTTATTAAAGGGTTTTTATCCCCCCGAATTTTTCTTCTTTCGGTGTTACTGGTTCGTCGTCGTTTCACAATTGTGTGTATTACGGTGCAGGTGAATAATTTACTTACAATCTGAATACCGCGGGACAAAAATTGAATTTGTTATTAAATATATTTTAAACATGAAACAAAAATCAAATTGTGAGTGAGCACTTCTCCTTCTCTTTTTGAATTCATCCACCACATCCTTTATCAAAACACTGACAATATCATCCATTTAGTAGAGGAAGACGTTGTTCGCATTTGTAACTTGCATTTATTTAGCTCCTTTACCCACATAACGATGCACTGCTGCAAGATCACCAGATTTTTTGAATACTACCGGCCTGGAATTGAAACCATTTCTGTCTTATCTGAAGAAGAACAACAACAATGATAATAAATAATAATAATAATAATAATATCGTTGATTATATAAAGAAAGTCACGTTAGTGTTGTTGGGAAAGCTTTTTCATATTCACAATGAGGAAGTCTGTTTTAAAAATACTAATTTTAGATTTTTGTTTTGTTTCAAGATTTCTTGATATTCAGGGTTACTATAAATACCGCCAGGAGCGTTTTATATTTATTTACAATAATGAAACGGTTTAAAATAATCAATTTTCTTCTTTTCTTCTTGAATTAAAAAAAATCAGTTAAATTCGAACTTGTGTGATCAAAAGAACACAAATTGTGTGTTTAATGTGTGAATGAGTGAGTGATAGTGTACTTACTGGTGTGTGTGTGTGTGTAGGTTGTCTTATTCCGGGTTTAAATTTTACCAGTAAGTACTCGATGAAATTGATTCGATGAACCATTAGTTCGTTACTATACAAACAGAGTAGAATGTGTACTGGTATCATTATCGATCATTAATTGTAAGCTCTCCTTGAATACTCCAAAAGCCTTGTGCCTGACAAGGTGTGACCATTTATGGACAAAAATGCCCGGCAGATATTAAAATTTTAGATAAAATAAATCAAATAAGTTAAATTGATTAAACAAAAAATCACATTATGAAACTGACTTTTAAAAAAATCTTTTTTTATCTTTATTTTTTTTTATCTATTTAGAAAGTTTAATATTTCGTGTATGAACTTTTCTTTCATTTTCCCAGTTATTGAAAATAAAATAAAATAAATATATTAAAAAAATAATTTTATTTGGCTTACAAAATGCCGAAGGATAATATTCCCCTTTTTTTTTTCTGTGAATTTTCTAATGAAAGGAATAAGTTGCTTATATTTTTATAATGATTTAATTTTAATAATAGGACATGATAATTATTTACCTGAAACTTGCTATCATCCCATTTCAACATTTGTAATAATGAATTAAGTGCTGAATACAATTTGCCATTTTATTTATTCATTTTTTTTTTTTTTCTATGACTGAAAAGAAAGCGAAACTATTTAAAGCAAACCCATCCTTTTAATAAACTTGTGAAGTTAAAAATGATTTTTCATTTCTAATTAATAATTAACCACATATACGAATATTGAAAAGTGTTGTTGCTTCTACTACTATTATAATATTTATTTCATTTTTAAAGGTGTAATAGGACAAGAGATGAAAAAAAAAAAAAAAAAAAAAAAAAAGCTCTTAATTGAAATACTTTTTTTCCGTTAAAATTCGGTTAAGTATGGATTTTATAAATTTGAATAGCTACACGTGAAACTCACAGTTTATTTATTTATTTATTTATTATGTAATCATTCTCACCTTGACCAAATCGAGAAAATTATTCCTCGTTAAATTTCATTTCATTAGAAACGATTAGATGAACTACTACAATTTTAATATTCCTCTATTCATAAACTTCTCTATTTGCTTCTTTGCAACAAATACTTTAATAATCAAATACTCTTTACTTTTAATTGAATTTATCATTTTTTATTTTGTCCATAGCTATTTATTCATCAATGTGAATGAGTACTTACTATTATAAAATGAGAAATTGTCATCTAATTATTAAAAAAAAAAAAGATATTGCATTGTGAAACACTACGTAAAAATAATTACATTTTTATTTATATCTATGCATTTATACCTACTATATAGACCCTATAGAGTCTATATAGTAGGTATAAATACATAAATATAGATAAAAATGTAATCATAGTCTATAATCATTGACTATTAGATATTCTACAAGGTGGTCCGAAAGTCTTGTCATCCCCAACATATTTTTTAGAGGTAGAATAATTACATAATACAACCCAAAATTCTTGAAAATGATTTTGTTTCTAAAGATTTTTTTTTTGGAGGTAAAATATTTCTTAATAACTTATATTATTAAAACAAAAAATAATGAAAGTTAAAAAAAATATGTAGGGGTGACTTTCGGACCACCTTATATTGTTAATTTTCATATAAGTATTAGTTATTATCAAGAGAACTGTTTTTATCATTTAGATTGTTCAAAAGGTCATAGTTAAGTTTTATTTTACCTGGCTCTGAAGATCAAATCTATACTGAAAAGTTCCAAGCCCAACCAAGATAGAAATGACCTTAGAACTGTGTAATGTACATGCTGTTCCAAATATACATCCCACAGTTGGACACATTTGCCACCGGGTGGGGATCCAGTGGCTTCAGCCCTGGACCACAGATGTTAACAACGTTGATCCCAGGGGGCCATCCCCCCAGGCAACACCTGACCCCTCGATTTAAAGGGCCAGTGCTAGGTTTATTGCCCAGTGCCTGAGGCGCCCCCTTAAGGAGTAATGTTGATGGGATCAACATATTTTTTGCACCCGCCTCCAATGAGCTTCAGTTTGTGAGTGGTCTTACATTAATAGGGCCTTGTGCCTGACCCGTATATGTGGGATACATGGTAAATATCACATCATTTGTCAAGTTTCTTTAACCCTTCCCAAAACAAAATTCCTTCTTGGTTTGGCGAGAACTTTTCAGCCTACCCTCATAATATCTCTCATACTGAGCAATATCATTACAATTAACAATCAATAGCATTAAATTTTCTTAGTTTGGTTCTCTCAAGATTTAAAATAAGTAAGTCGATAGAGTGGCCTATTGTCGGTATCAACCAGACAGCAAGGGAGTCTATCCCCTTTTCACTAGCGCTAGACCAGAGAGATCGTTTTTACATCTGAGGTGGAGCGCCACACCTACTATCAGCTTCCCACTTTACCACACAGATCTCTGTGCTACACATACACTTGCTGTCTGGCTGATACTGACAATAGGCCACTCCGTTGACTTTACTAACAGATTTGAAATAAATACACTTAAATTTAAGAAGACTGTGATTTCAATATTTGAATAAAATTTCCATTCTTATCATGGTCATTTTTTTTTCTTTTTTAAAGATTTATAATAACTTCTATTTAATGCTGTATAATTTATTTTTGGGGTAATATTTGTTTAATTCTCTCTAGACTAAATTGAGAATGTTATTTATTAAGCTTAGTTGTGGTTCAAGGTTAAAAATATGGGGCACCAAGTCACTAGTTTTAGTCTGCACACTGTGTTTCACTAATCATTACTCCATATAATTTGCCCTCCAAGATTAAAGTGATAATTTCTAATTCAAAGATCAGAAAATGGATTGTAGATTAAATAACTTTCTTTAAAGTTCTTTTATTTTAATAATATTTTGTGTATTACGTTAATCTGAAGATATGGTTGACAAAATTGACTTAATAATTTTGTTTAAAATGAATTTGTTTAGAATGAAATTTTTATTTTTTATTTACTCTTTTTGAAAAGATTAAATAGTGTAGTAATCCATTGAAATCTTAACATTTTTCTCAAAAAATTATAAAACATTTCTCTGCATAATTTTTCTTTATATAATTACAAAAGATATTTTTTATTATTGCAAAATAATTCATATAAACTCTTTTCTTTAATTCTTGGTAATCATGTTGTGTCTGGTAGAGTGGCCTATTGTTGGAAACAGTGGAACAGTGGGGTAGTCTATCCCCTTTTGCTAACACTAGACCAGGGAGATTGTTTTTGCTGAGGAAGAGTGCCACACCTACCATTAGTTCCCAGATGCTTTTACTGCACAGGTCAGATTGCCCAAGCTGTGCTACTCCTGTGATGAGTTTGCGATCAAACCTGGAACCTTCCTAGGTGAATGCTCTACCGACTGCTCTTTAATTTTATTTAATTATTAAATTTTAACTATAATTATTATTTATTTGAATCAAAAGAAATGAAAACAAATATTTTTAAATGCGCGTTTTGTGTTTATCGTAACTATTGTCCATCCATTCATTATAACTTATTAGACCTTCTAACAATGGTAATTCATGAAATATATTTATCACTATGAATCAGGAACCAGAATGTTGACAAATGTTTATAAGTTATTAATGAGATTATAAAATTGTTTATTATAGCATTTTTTTTAGTTATATAAACATATATTATTCATTAAAAAATTGAATTTACCAAAGTTATAAATAATCAGAATATATAGCATTCTTGGTAGTTATCAAATATTTCATTAAGTAACCAAAGAAAGAAATCTAAGAATTGTGATATAACAGCATTTATTTTCTCTCAGCATCACAATGTGACTTATATATGATTTTATATTGAGATATTAAACTTAGGCATACTAGAGTTTTGTTATGAATTTACTGTAGATTAGATATGCCCAATTTGTCGAAAATCAGTGTTTTTACAAAACAAATTTAACCTCCCAGTTTGAAAAAAATTTACCAAAAACCAGGGAATTATCCAATTTTAATGAAATTTTCAGTGTTGATTTAGATTCATTCAACGAATGAATTTTATAATGCATCAGATATTTTACTTCAAAACTTTCTGATTTTTCTTCAGGTCACTTAACTTAGCAAAATTGACTGAAAAAATCGTTTTAAATGTATTAAAAATAAATTACATGTGTAATATTATTTTGCTTTTTTTACTGATTGTCGTTATGTTACTACGACTTAAACAAAATTAGACCTTGAATAATTGTTTGAATAATTTTAGTATTATCTGCGTTATTTGGACTATTGTCTTCATCTTCATAGTCCGAATAATGCAGATAATACTAATCATCAAGCCTCATCTCAAACATTCAGAGAAATAGTAATTAATTTTAATTCGTTTTTAAAATGAAAAACAGAACATTTTTGGTATACCTACTGTACATTATAAGAATCCACTTATTCAGTCATTTATTTAATCAGATTTTATTAATCAGTGCTATTTAAAATACTTTTGTTATATTATGTTTTTTATGAAATAGAAAAGAAAAAAACAAACAAACACTGATATTTAATCCTTTATTATTCAAATAATGTTAACAATAAAAATAAAACTTTTTCCCCTGGGGACAGTTTGGGGTGGTTTAGCTTTTTGTTTGCTATAAGCTATCATTTTTCTTAGCTCTTAAAGCAGAGAGTAATATATTTTTTAATCACATTTACTGTAGAGAGAAAAATATAATAAAAATGAAATTATTTAATGACAAATTGATTTTTCTTAAATTTCTTCAAGTGCTAGAAATTCATAATTGTTTTGACAGTGCTTATAGCAGCAGTAGTTGTAATAAAGGTTGATTTTGTGGTCAGTATATCCTGGAGGAATTTGAACCCCCTCCCACAACTTTGATTTAATCCCACTCGAAAGGGACAGAGGTTTGGGAAAGGGCTGACTTCTTTTTCAAATTTCATTTTTACTTTGTCAATCCATAATCATTTGGTCTGGGAAGTTATTTACTAAGCTTAGATGTGGCACAAGGCCAGAAGTATGGGGCACCCAGTAAGAAATGAACTCACTATCAATGGTCTGCTACTCGAGCTTGCTAACCATTACACTGTGTGTCCTGTGTATAATGTTAAACTGCATCTAGTGATGAGGTTCCAATTCTGGAGCTGTGGGGTGTGTGGAGTACCGCTTCATCTCCTTTTCTCCTTGGTCTACTCAGACCTGGAGTAGTTGTACTTTTTAGGGTCCCATATATGGGTTAAATAGATCAAAAAGTGAATTTTTAAAAATGTGTTTTTAAAAAAAATGAGTATAAGAAAAATTTGAAAAAAAGACAAAGACATCTTTGGAATAAGAATAAACTAAAGGTTGATATGCCGTAAAACCAACCAACCAACCAACCAACCATTGCACCACATGAGGTGCCAATCATTTCATTTGGGAATACTTTAAAATTTATAATTTGTTTAAATCATTAATAAAAACAATTCTAACCAGAATTAAAATTATTTTATCAATTTTGATATTTCACCCCTACTTGATATACTTTTTTAATTTTATCCCAATTAACTTTATTAATGTTTTTGATTAATAAATCTAAATTTATTTATTGATAATTTAATAAATTATCAAACAAATATTATATGTTATGGTCTGCTGAAAAGTTCATAGGCTGATCAAAATACTCTCAAGGAATGTGACCAAATGAGGTTTATTTTTACATGTAGTCCTCCTTATTTCTTCCATTGGTGTTGCAGTGCTTGGATCTCAATGGTCTAAAACAGTATATATGATGTCAGCTTATGAACTTTTCAGTCTACCCATATATATATATATATATATATATATATATATATATACTAGCAGAAAAAACGTATCATCTGGGCTAAAAATAATATACTAAAGCACTTCTGGGAGTAGAGGGGTCCATTGCACCTCTCCACCCACATGCCCAGGAATAATAATGTCTTAGGAATACTCCTTGGCATCAAGAGATTACAGATGCCAATTTTATTGGGATTTGCTCAATTAGCTAAGGAGTCTGTGGGTAGAATGAGTCCTTAGTGATTAATTTTCTTGCCATATGTTTTGGGGAACTCTTGCAGATGCCAATTTTATTTGCTTTCTGAACAAATTAGCCATCCTGATCAATTTTAAGCTAAAATGTTCTGAGGACTCCTAGGAGCTGCAGGATGAAGGGGGTATGCCCCTGCTACCTTCTACCAACAAATACCATAAGACACTCCTTGATGTAAAAGGAATTAATATGCCAAGTTTCATCAAGATTGTCCCTCTAGCATATGACTCCATTCATAAAAAGCTTGTAAGCAAATAAAGAAAAGTTCTATATATGTTTATATCTATCTATCTATCTATCTATCTATCTATCTATATATATATATATATATATATATATATATATATATGTATATAATGTGTGTGTGTGTGTGCATATGTATTAAGTAATAAGAACACATCAAATAGTGTAACAGTAAACTTAGTCTGCCTTGTGTCAAACTAACCTAAGCAAGTTACTATACATAAAGTAATAAGACTGATTTGACATTTTACTTTTTATATACATAATTGATAGTATATTTTATGTTTTATATTATACTCAAAGTAGCTACTCGGCAAGTAGCTAGAGGGCGGGGTAGCAAAAAAGTTAGACCCCATTAAAATCCTTATGTAAAAAAGACGTTGCGTTGATCCAGCCACTCTGAAAAGAAAACTGAATGTTTCCTATTTAAGATATTAACTGCAAAATTTCAATGCTGTAATCATTAAAAGTCTATTTTTTAATTATCTTCACAAATATAAATCAAACCTTATTTTTGCTAAAAAAACAAGTTCTGGTGATAGTGAATTTATATATATATATATATATATATATATATATATTTACTTTGTCATTAATTATTTTATTTTCCTAGTTTCCTCTGGACATACACACCAACTCCCCTTTGTATGTATATATATATATATATATATATATATATATATATATATATATATACATATGTGTGTGTGTGTGTTTGATATTATGATATATATTTATAATTTGGTATATTTTATATATACATTTTATATTATAATATATATATATTATAATATTCATATTTTGTATTTATGATATTTATCTCTGATATATATATATCATGATATAATCTATATATATTTCTATATTATATATATCTTTTTTATTTCTGTCAGTGACTACTTTACCGTCTATGAAAATTACTAATTTTTATTTTCTATTTGCATATATATATATACTGTTAGAAGCCTTAATATTATAACTGTTAATTACTTCACTTATTCTTAGTCAAAAAACACAGTAGAGAGACACCCAGTGTGGATCAAACTCCTTACATTAGTGAATTGGCCTGTAAGACAAGTCACCTCTCCATAGATATTTACTTAGATTGGCTTATTGTGGGATGCCCTGTGAAAATCAAACTTGCTGTACAAGCCAACATTCTCTGAGACTAGCCTGCTAGCCTCTGTATAGCGGGCATTCTTCCTTATCACACTTGATAAAGTTTAGTAAATAAATGAAAAAATATAAACCTTTTATGAATGTCTATAATATATTATTCTTCATTAACATTTAAAAACATTTGATAGTGCATCTATTTTATATATATATATATATATATATATATATATATATATATATATATATTATGGGACTATATTTTATATCTGCTTTGCTAATTTAAGATTGAGCATTTTTGTATGCAAACACTTTTCATATTTGCTATCCTTCATCATATATATATATATATATATATATATATATATATATATATATATATATATATATTAGACTAGTAATAAGTTGTAATTGTAAGGGTGATAAAATTATTTTGTGGAAAAAAATCACTGGTATAAAAAAAATGATTTTTGGACAATTGTACTTCCTCCCCTTTTTATCATTTTTATTTTTTTTAAATTTATTTACAGGTCTCTTTCGTAATATTAAGAAATCATTTTATGATGTTTTATCTGTGAATCTCACTCAAATATAGCAATTTTCATTTACTAAGCTTAGTTTGACACAAGGCCAGAAGTATGAAGCACTCTGTGGCAATCAAACTCATTAACTCATTTGCTTGCCTATCTCAATAACAACTATATCACATGAGGCACCTTACTCAGATATGTTAGTTATGTCTTAGTTTACCTAATATTGCTTGGCAATAATATCCTTTGGATTATCAGTAAAACTCTTTAAATAATTCTAATTTTGATAAAAGAATACATAACTCATAGCAAAATAGAGAGACGAGATCTGTTCATTTGTATATTTCATTTTAGTAGCTTAGTACTAAATTTTACTGCTGGTCTTCAGTCAATGCGGTATCCGATTGTATCAGCCGAAAGAAGGAAACATTTTTTTTTATCTATTTCTAATAAAGTATCTTATATGTTTCCTCCCTTCATAATATTTCAATGAAAATGATCAAATAGTTTTAAAGTATCTCATTATAAAAACTGGTGTACATGGACACACATACATATGCAAATAAAACTTACATATTAGAAATGTGATTGATTGATTTTAATGGCATCTCAACTCGTCTGAGGTTATTTTATGCCTAGAGGTTACAGAATTGCATTAATTGTACTTCAGATTTTCATTTTTTGTGCAGTTTCTTAATGTTAGTGTGGATTTGTATTTTATGCAAATACTTGTGTATGTAGGTATTTACCCCACCTGTTTGCCACTGATATGATGTGACACAAGTCACAAGTATAGGGCATCCAGTGAGGGTCAAACTTGCTATATAGTAGTAATGAATCTGTGTGCATAGCTTACTATTACACCATGATGGGACACCCCAAATGTTGTGTATGAATATAGTTATGTGGATGTGGAAAAAGGAAAAGGGAAAACCTGTTTATTTGTTTGTCATTTTACAGCCTTGGTGTTTATTCTTATCATTAATCAGTGTGTGTGTGTGTGTGTGTGGCTTTATTGAACTTAGCACTTTACTGGTATATATTTTTTGGACCTAATTTGTGTGTGCGTGTGTGTGTGTGTGTGGCTATACTCAACTTAACATTTTACTGGGATATATTTTTTTGTACCTAATTTGCATGCGCATGTGTGTTTGGCTATATTCAGCCTAATATTTTACTGGGATACATTTTTTGTATCTAATTCGTGTGTGTATATCTGTGTGTGTAAAATTTTGTTTTTTAATTATCTGATTTATAAAATTCCTCACAATTTCTTTTATTCTACCACAACAATATTTTCAGCTTTATGAACGAGTTACATTTATTTTTATGAAGTTACAACTTTAATAATAAATATAAGAAATATGAAATTTTTAGGAAAGATTCATATGAAATGTATATTGGATAATATAAAAATCTTATATTTTAACATAATAACACTAATCTGTAATACTTTTATAGATTATGGTTAAACTTAAAATTTGGGGCCACCCAAGAATTATTACTACACATTCACTTACTAAGGAGAATCTTTATTTTAACTTAAGCTCATGTATCTGCTTTTTATCTTAGTCTAGTACTAGAAAAATCTATGATGCTTTTCAGGGTTAGTTATCTATCAATCTGCTATTCAACCCAACATTGATAGGTTAAATAATGGTAATGAGGGATTGAAATTATTGGAAATTAAATATATATTTATATACTGAACAAGGAAAATTTGGTTGCCAACAAAATATGAACTTGAAAGTCCTTGATATTATACACTCAGCCATAAGCCCCGTTATAGTCAAGCATAGAATTTTTAAATGTGCTTCTAGTTTTAGAATTGGAAATAGACTTAATACTTTATATTGTGAAAAATTTGAACATGTAGATTTTTGCCACTAGTGGAGCATATTCATCTAGTATATGCTACTTTTTCTGTGTGAGATTGTTCTTCAAGGCCTTGTCATAATGCATAATACTTATGTTATTTATTTGTTTTTTTTAGATATTGTAAATAATTATCGGGAACCGGTTTGTCTCTCCTCCATTTGTCAACCTTCAAAACTTGTAATCCAGTCTTGATTACATAGAATTCCAATCTCCGTGCAGCATCACATCCACCGAGTATTTGTGTTTTGTGAATTTCTTGTCTTCACTTAATGAAAGCATCCTAGAATATAAATTCTTTCATCTTGATGTACAGAGATTTTTTTTTTAAGAAACTCAGTTGAATAATAGGGTAGTTATGTACATTTAGTTAATAGTTATCTATCAACAATATTTTCATTGTTTTTTTTCTTTTTATGTTTTTGTTGTTTTAATCAATTTTTATAGTGCAAATGAATTGGCAACTTGTTTCAGTATTGTTATCAGTGACCTCTCTCTCTCTCTCTTACTTTCCTTCTTCTCCCTAAAAAATAATCTTTCCAACATTTAGTCTGGACTTGTATCTGTATATTACTAAAATACTTGTGTGTGTGTGTGTGTGTATATATATGTGTGTGTGTGTGTGTGTGAGAATGAATGTGTGTGTGTGTGTGTGTGTGTGTGTGTGAGAATGAATTGTGTGTGTGTGTGTGTGTGAGAATGAATATGTGTGTGTGTGTGTGTGAGAATGAATGTGTGTGTGTGTGTGAGAATGAATGAATGTGTGTGTGTGTGTGTGAGAATGAATATGTGTGTGTGTGTGTGAGAATGAATATGTGTGTGAATGTGTGTGTGAGAATGAATGTGTGTGTGTGTGTGAGAATGAATGTGTGTGTGTGTGTGTGTGTGTGTGTGTGTGTGTGTGTGTGTGAGAATGAATATGTGTGTGTGTGTATGTGTGAGAATGAATATGTGTGTGTGTGTGTGTGTGATGTGTGTGTGTGTGTGTGTGTGTGTGTGAATGAATGTGTGTGTGTGTGTGAATATATGTGTGTGTGTGTGTGAATATATGTGTGTGTGTGTGTGTGTGAATATATGTCTGTGTGTGTGAATATATGTGTGTGTGTGTGTGTGTGTGAATGTGTGTGTGAATATATGTCTGTGTGTGTGTGTGAATATATGTCTGTGTGTGTGTGTGTGTGTGTGTGAATATATGTCTGTTGTGAATATATGTCTGTGTGTGTGTGTGAATATGTCTGTGTGTGTGTGTGAATATATGTCTGTGTGTGAATATGTGTGTGTGTGTGTGAATATATGTCTGTGTGAATATGTGTGTGTGTGTGTGTGTGTGTGAATATATGTCTGTGTGTGAATATGTGTGTGTGTGTGTGAATATATGTATGTGTGTGAATGTGTGTGTGTGTGTGTGTGTGAATATATGTCTGTGTGTGAATATATACATGTGTGTGTGTGTGAATATATGTCTGTGTGTGTGAATATACATGTGTGTGTGTGTGAATATATACATGTGCGTGTGTGTGAATATATACATGTGCGTGTGTGTGAATATATGTTTGTGTGTGTGAATATATACATGTGTGTGTGTGTGTGAATATATGTTTGTGTGAATATATGTTTGTGTTTGTGAATATATGTGTGTGTGTGTGAATATATATGTGCGTGTGTGTGTCTGTGTGAATATATGTGTGTGTCTGTGTGAATATATGTGTGTGTGTGTGTGTGAATATATATGTGTGTGTGTGAATATATATGTGTGTGTGTGAATATATATGTGTGTGTGTGTATATATGTGTGTGTGTGTTGGTGTGTATATATATATATGTGTGTGTATGAATATATGTGTGTGTGAATGTGTGAATATATGAATGTGTGTGTGTGTGTGTGTGTGTAAAAATATATGTATGTGTGTGTGTGTGTGAATATATGTGTGTGTGTGTGTGAATATATATGTGTGTGCGTGTGTGTGTGTGTGTGAATATATATATGTGTGTGTGTGTGAATATATATATGTGTGTGTGTGTGAATATATATATGTGTGTGTGTGTGTGTGAATATATATGTGTGTGTGTGTGTGTGAATATATATATGTGTGTGTGTGTGTGAATATATATATATGTGTGTGTGTGTGTGTGTGAATATATATATATATGGTGTGTGTGTGAATATATATATATATATGTGTGTGTGTGTGAATATATATATATATGTGTGTATGTGTGTGTGTGAATATATATATATGTGTGTGTGTGTGTGTGAATATATATGTGTTGTGTGTGTGTGTGTGTGAATATATATATATGTGTGTTGTGTGAATATATATATATGTGTGTGTGTGTGTGTGTGTGTGTGTATATATATATATATGTGTGTGTGTGTGTGAATATATATATGTGTGTGTGTGAATATATATATGTGTGTGTGTGTGAATATATATATATATGTGTGTGTGTGTGTGAATATATATATGTGTGTGTGAATATAATATGTGTGTGTGTGTGTGTGTGAATATATATATGTGTGTGTGTGTGTGTGTGTGTGAATATATATATGTGTGTGTGTGTGTGTGTGTGTGTGAATATAATATGTGTGTGTGTGTGAATATATGTGTGTGTGTGTGTGTGTGTGTGTGTGTGTGTGTGTGTGAATATATATGTGTGTGTGTGTGTGTGTGTGTGTGTGTGTGAATATATATATGTGTGTGTGTGTGTGAAATATATGTGTGTGTGCGTGTGTGTGTGAATATATGTGTGTGTGTGTGTGTGTGTGTGTGTGTGTGTATGTGTGTGTGTGTGTGTATATATGTGTGTGTGTGTGTGTGAATGTGTGTGTGTGTGTGTGAATATATATATGTGTGTGTGTGTGTGTGTGAATATATATATGTGTGTGTGTGTGTGTGTGAATATATATATATGTGTGTGTATGTGAATATATATATATGTGTGTGAATATATATATATATGTGTGTGTTTGTGAATATATATATATGTGTGTGAATATATATATATATATGTGTGTGTTTGTGAATATATATATATGTGTGTCTGTGAATATATATATATATGTGTGTGTGTGTGTGTGTGTGTGTGTATGTGAATATATATATATATATATGTGTGTGTGAATATGTGTGTGTGTGTATGTGTGAATATATATATATGAGTGTGTGTGAATATATATATATGTGTGTGCGTGAATATATTTATATATTTGTGCGTGAATATATTTATATGTGTGTGTGTGTACATATATGTATGTATGTATGTATGTATATATAGTGGTACTTTGACTTATGAGTGCCCTAACTTAGAAGTTTTCCGAGTTACAAGTTCTCACCTGGTTGATTTTTTGGCTTTGTATTGTGAGCTAAAATTTGAGGTATGAGCAAGCTTCAGATACACTTATATTAATAAGTTCACTAAAAATGTTTAAGTTTCAAAATCTATTACGCCAAAGAAAAATATTATTTATTAAAAAAAAACAAACATTAAAACATATTCTAGGACATAATTCAGTACATTCTATTCTATTATGTTTTTATACAATACAGTGCTATTTTTCTTATTTAAAAAAAAAAGAAAATTTAGTGTGTTTTTTGAAGCAGGGTCTGGAACAGATTAATGGCATTTCAGTTTATTTTAATGGGGAAAATTGACTTGATATACAAGGAAATTGAGTTATAAGTAGAACAAATTAAACTTGTAGGTTAAGGTACTGCTGTATATATATATATATGAATAAGTAACTGCAACCCAGAAAAAGTGGCACATAATAGTGTGATTGTTATTAGAGCAATACTCTTAAAATGCTGAAACTTAAAGAATAAAGCAATATCCAGTCCCATTTGTAACTAAATGATAATTTCACAGGGACTTTGTTTGCACTGAATGTTACTTTTTTAATCATCCAAGTTTTCAATATAATTGAGATAAGTATAAAATGCTAATTAGAATCCTTTACTCCTTCTTTTAATATAAGTATGAATATCATTAAGGACCACTGTTACAAAGGAAACCATCAAGTTCATAGTTTGTCTAGTAAATCATAAATAGCTCAGTCAGTAGAGCACTCACGTAAGAATCGCAAGCTTCCTAGTTTGATACTGGTCTCCATCAACTCAGCACATGAGTAGCACAGATTGGGAAATCTGATAAGTGCAATAAAGTGGGGAGTTGATGGTAGTTGTGGCATTCCACCTCAGAAAAAAAAAGAATCTCCCTTGTCTAGCGCTAGTGAAAAGGGGATAGTCTCCCTCACTGTTCAGCTGATACTGATACAATAGACCACTCCGCCAACTTACTTATTTTTTAACCAGAATATCAATATTGTTTCACATTTAAAAAAAAATAGAACCATGCTATTTTGTAAATAATGATAAATATGAAGCCTTTTAAATTCTATCACAAAGAACCAGGCTGATATTCTCCAGATATTTGGTTGATACTTAGATTTGCAAGGAGAAAAATTAGTTAAAAAAAAAAAATCTGAGCTGCTTTTATTCTTTAGAAAAATATATTTTGTATCAATTGGTATAAATTTTGTGAGTCTTCAGCTTCTACCAATTGCAAAGTTGGTTTTGTTGCTGGCTAGTTGACTGTCCAATTGGCTGGCCACACAGGCAGGCAGCTGCCTGTGTGGGTCGTTTGAAGGTGGTTGAACTACTAGAAAGCTGAAACTGTTGTTTCATTACACCCTTCTCTTATCTCTGCTCACCCTCACACATTACCATAGGGTAGAGTTATTTCCCTTTTGTGAATAAATGAAGGCTAAACATTAACTTTTCAGCTTTTAACTCAAGTGGTTC
>CM042148.1:101464042-101476542 GCA_023376005.1 Doryteuthis pealeii
TATATGTGTGTGTGTATATTAGACAGACGATTATATATATACATATATGTGTGTGTGTATGACAAATGATTATATATATATATATGTGTGTGTATATATATGAATGATAATTTTATATGTATTTATATGAATGATAAGTTAATATATATATATATATATATATATTTGTATACATATATGAATGATGATTTTATATATACATATATGTTTATATATGAATGATAATCTTTTATATGTGTATGAAATCGTTATATGTATATATATATGTTTGACAGTTTATATTATATATATATATATATATATATATATATATATAATCTTGCACGCACACACACACACACACACACACACATATATATATATATATATATATATATATAATCTTACACACACACACACAACACATATATATATATATATATATATATATATATATATATATATATATATATATAAGCAAACGTTCTTATTATCTGTGTGTGTGTGTTTGCATGTCTTAGTGTATATATATATATATATATATATATAAACTGTAATTTAGCAAACACAGCATATCATAGAATTATATTTTTATTTGAGCAATGCACTTTAAGTGCTGCTATCTTTTCAATTTTTGACTTAATAAAAATTGTTCGGTGTCCGATCATGGTGAATAAAAATCTTTAATCATCCAAATTTTCGACATAACACTTATTTACAAGGTGCTTATTAGAATCCTTTAACCACTCTTTTCCTAAACAGAAGCGTTAATATAATTATGGACTGTTGTAAAATTGGGTGACGCGTATGTGTGGTTTGATACAGTTGGGGTCCAGTTCCATCAGCAAATCCTATTGGGACACCTCAGGCATCAGAGTTTGACTCCGGCCCTACCACGTTTTGGTGCAATGGGGAGGCAAAGTATACATTTGCCAGTCGACCAAAAGACCGACTGCGTCTAATTTAGTCACTCTTGTTTTTTTTAAGCAAAAATATGTACATTAATGTGTGTGGTTATGAATAGATTTATATCATGTATTAGTTTTTTTTTTTTAGGAAGAATATATATATATATATAATATATTATGCCAACATGCGTATCCCTCTTTCGGCTCTATTGATGCCGCCAGACAACCCATTGTATCGCACACCGGCAAAATAGCCAAGCTATCAAAGGGAGGTAACTCTAAAATTCTCGTATGCTGAGTAGGGAGTAGTTATTGACTTGTATACGGAGCGATTTCATCTCGTTTTTTGCCTTCTCTGTATCACCAGTAATTCTTATTTTCTTTTTAAGCATTTATTGTAAAATTATTACTTAAACGCTTGAAGTTTATTTAATTACATTGTATTTGTTACTCATTCAAATTGTATTTTCTTTTTGCCTTGTTCAAATGATAGTATAATGTTGAATATAAAATCAAGGCTGGTGTCTGTTTAATCGTATGTTATGTTAGTATTTTATTCTTTTTGTATTATAACGTGAATAATAATAGTCTTTATATTTAAAGCACTTATTTTGCAGTATTGTAAAAATGAATATTGTTATTAAACCTTTGGTTTTTTTTTTGGTTTTTTAAATTTTTTATTTGCGTAAGGCAGTTATTTACCTTTAAACCAAAACAAACGGTAAAATACCTAAAAATAAGAATTCGATGGCGAATGTTTTTGTCATTATCCCCAATTAAGATATAATTGATTTTTAAGAAATAGCAATAATTCAGTTTGATGCATTGAATACTTACTAAACTCGATATGTATCTTACACACTATAAGTAAAAAAAAAATTAAAAAATGAAACACCTAGTATTTGATTGAAATTTTGCTAGAAAAAGAAACTTTAAGACAGCTCATTTTATTTTGGGGTATTATTCTTTCTTTCTGTTTAAATATAACAAAACTTATATGAATAATAATCATTAGAAATTATGAAAATAACCTTTAAACACTATTATTTTTTGCCATGCTAAGTCTGAAGTCTGACTGACAACATGTCTCCTCAGGAGTCTTCTAAGTATTTTTGCTAATGTGTGTATGTGTGTGTGTGTGTGTGTTTAGATATATATATATATATATATATATATATATATTTATTTATTTATTATCTATATATATTATATTTGTACTTTACACTATATATATATATATATCCTTTTTATATATTTATATAAATATTATGCTGTATAGTGTATATATATTTGTATATATTTATACTTATATATATATAAACTTTTCAGTGTATCTATATATGTGTGTATATACATACATATTTATATTATATATATATATATATATATATATATAACATGATGATTATATGTATATACATATATATATATACTCATATAAACTTTGTGATGTGTGTATAGATATGTATATGTACATAAACTTCATACACACGTATGTATATCTACTTTATTCACATCTATGTATATAAACTTTATGCACAGACACAGACACACACACACATATATATATATATATATATATATATATATATAACTTTTCAGTGTATCTATATATGTGTGTATATATACATACATATTTATATATATATATATATATATATATATATATATATATATATATATATATATATATATATACATGATGATTATATGTTATTATATATATATATATATATATATATACTCATATAAACTTTGTGATGTGTGTATAGATATGTATATGTACATAAACTTCATACACACGTATGTATATCTACTTTCACATCTATATATATATAAACTTTATACACACATCTATGTATATAAACTTTATGCACAGACACAGACATATATATATATATATATATATATATATATATATATATACTTTGGTGTGGTACCAAGTTTCTTGGTACAAGGTGATTCTAGGTGGGTCCTAATTCTCTACCCGTAGTTTGTTGTAGAGTTCAGGTTCCGTATGGTCCATAATCACGATACCCATGGTATTTAAGGCCTTTTTATTCCCAAATATATATATATATATATATATTAAAAAACTGTATACACACAGACATATATAAACTTAATACTTAGAAACAAATATAAACTTTGTACTTATGCACACATATGTATATATATATATATATATATATATATATATAAACTTTATATGCGCACATGTTTAAATATATATAAAATTATATGCACACGTGTATATATATATACATAGACTTCCTGCACACACATATGTATATATATATATATAAAGTATATATACATATATTTACATATCAAAACTTAATATACACAAAAGTCAGAACACTGACTCATGGCAAATTGGTCAAGTTTTGATCCTAATCTGAAGTAGGCTACTTTGTCTAGCTGCACTGATGAGGCATGAAACTGTGAAACAAGACTTCATATGGGTGACAATACTATATATATATATATATATGTATAAACTTTATGCTCAAATATCTAATTTTTATACACATACATACATACTGTTATATATACATTGAAAGGTAAATGGAAAGAATATGTTCTTTCTATTCATCTTTCAACATAATTGTCGGAATTCATTGTCATTTTTTTAACTTATATAAACTTTACAAACTGATAAATGTGTGTGTATATATATATATGTGTGTGTTTGTGTGTTTAAACTGTATGAATATATATATATTTATATATATATATGTGTGTGTATGAAAACTTTATAAATACACACTACATACATACATATATCAAAACTTTATAAACACACATGCATATATATATATATATATATATATAACATTGTATGTATGTATGTAAATACATAATTCATAAATATCGAAAAATTTGACATTTATGGGGTGATTTTATTTAAGTGAGAATTATTAGTAAACATTAAAACGTTTTGGTTTATATATTTAACCAATACCAGGGCATTGTTAATATGTATTGAAACATCATTCCAAAGTTACATCAAATGCATCAGTGCCCTGATGATGGTTTAATATATTAATATATGAACCCAAAGGTTTTAATGTTAGCTAATATTAAATAAAATTAGCTTCTGTATAGTTTTTTCTCATATATATATATATATATATATATATATATATATATATGAGTGTGTGTATACATTTCAAATCTCTCTCTCTCTCTCTCTGTCTCTGTCTGTCTCTCTCTCTCTCTATATATATATATATATATATATATATATATATATATATATATATATATATATATATATATATATAGTGTAAAGTTAATGTGTGTGTGTGTGTTCAAAGCTGTGTAAAGCTGATGGCTTTTATTAAAACTGACACTTATATTTCAAACTGTGTGGGACCAGATAAATCTTTAATCTAACCATGTGTCATGGCAACTTTACTTTTCCCTTGTCTTCTGGTTCTCACAAAACATTGTGTCATTACAGGAGATTACTCCTTAACCCTACCATTGAAGGGAAGTAAACCTGCATCTTATTTATGCTGATCCTAACACCACCCTGTTTAAGTATTCAACTCTACCAAGCACATCAACTTGAAGCTGCCTTACTCTGGCGCAATTGTGCTTTGGCTAGTTCCTGTGAGGCCCTTTATTCTGATTTGCATCTGTCTGCACAGGTGATGGAGATGTTAGTTCAAATGTGTCCATTAGCAAGTCAAATGGAAAGGTTGGCATGTTGTCAACTATGCTGTTCCTGGTTTGTCTGGGATGATTTTTTTGTTGTGCCCAGAATTGATTTCCGACTTACACGTCATAGATGAACTATCCTTTTATTCTCTGGATGGTACCTGGAACCCAGTTCAGCTGCCCAGGCTTGTAATTCTTACGCAATACTGGTATGCCAACTGAGAATGTTTTTTCCTTTATTTTTGGCTTGTGTTTTGTCTTTGTTACTGTCTTTGTGGTTGTAAGGTGTCCAGTGTGGTACAGAGTTTTTTTTACCATGAATGCCTCTGCTGGTGACTGCACTGTTTGATATTTGAGAAAAAAGGAGGAATGCATGTAGTATCTCTTTTGTTGTTTTCCCCACCCCTTTGCTTTGAGAAGAGCATGTTTAAAGGTATCCACAAAACGTTCTGCTTGACCATTGGATTTAGAGGATAAGATGGTGACCGGACTTGTGTGATGCAACATGAACTCCAGAAGTGATGGAATGACTTGGACGTGAACTGTTTTCCATTGTATGAGACTAATGACTTAAGCAGACCATCATGTCATGTTAGTAGCATGTATTTCCATGACAATCTCTCTCCAACCATCCCTATCATTCATTACACTCGGGAGGCCCTCTGAGCAGCATACAGAATCCATGTAGGTCTTTGCTGGGTGGCCCACACTGGCATGCTCATGTGCTGGTTTCTATACGAGAATGTCACTTTGTCCCCACTTCTCCAACAGTGCACCGCATGTATTGTTCATCTCACTCTAATGGTTTTTGTGATAGGAGGCAAGTGGCCATACAGCTGCTTTCTTGTTGGGTGTTGTTTCCATGATTTGTTTAATATTGCATATAGCATTCTTGTGCAGCTCCCATCTATAGCTTATTCTCTAGGTGCTTTGTTAGGGTCCAAGTGGTGCAGCTATACAGTAGCACTGATACATCTATGGCAGACCATGTAATAGTTGAAAAGACAGTCTGTATGTTGCATCAGAAAGATTTCTAACCATCTAGAATATTCATCCATAACCACAAGAAAGCTATGGCCATTGATAGGACCAGCACAATCCACATGTACCCAGGACCATGGTTGCTCTGGGTATGTCTGGTGTGAGTCAACAATCTGAGGTGGATTTCTCTGTGCTTTCATGCAAAGGATACAACTCATGACTGTCTTTTCGGTATCTGAGTCTATGTTAGGCCAGTACACTACACTGTGGGCTATGGCTTTCATTGGTTTAAAAACCAGATTCTCTGAATTTAGCTGTTTTAAGATAGCTTTTCTGAGCTTTTCTGGAACCACATCATGATCTATAAACATCAAACAATCATCAATGATGAAGAGAGAGTCACTGCATCGTTTAAACTGTTGTAGATCTCCCATGAGTTCAAGAGGCCAGGAAACATTTTGGATCATTAAATCTTATTTTTTCTTATTTGATGTCCACTGCACTGACACTGCAGCACATGGTACAGGTTGTTTGGGTCAAGAGACAGGCTTAGCAGATCATTTGAGTGCCAGTGTGTCTTCAGCTTGAGTGAAGTGTCCTCGGATATTTGTCAACACTGGAGAAGAATGCTTGTTTAAGTCTTTGGTCTGATCCGTAATGGCTCTCTGAGATGAAGATCCGGATACTACATTGTAAGTAAAATTGAGTGGAATGTTGAGAAGACGCAGTGGCTTGATAAAATTAAGTACCATTAGGTTATGTCTACTGTTTTGTCTTTAATTCTGATTGTTGCTGGCAATTCACCAGTGATATGGACACAATCCTTGGAAACATATTACACTAAATATCCTGTAGGTGTTGACTGGACGTTGTGCCATAATTGAAAAATGTCTGGACTTTGTTCTATTTTGGATAGAATTATTGTGCAGACATCCATATCATGTACTTACTTCAACCCACATCCTAATATTAAACACTTAAACTATGCATCTATAATGGAGTTTGTTGGAATTTCTTGTGTATAAGCTGTATGAAAAGTTACCACTTATATTTATAGACTATTCCAAGTAGCAGGAGTTGGATTGACCAATGAAAAAATGACAAAAATGTATTTAAGGTCATTAATAAATTGTCCTAAAATCAGTTGCCTGATGAATTCCCTCCTAGAAGGAATATTATAGATTAAGAGACAAGGTGTAAACTGATACAACAATCTTTCTACCAAGGAATACTATGGATTAACAGACAAGGTGTAAACTGATATTACAATCTTTCTACCAAGGAATAATACAGATTAACAGACAAGGAGTAACTGATACTACAATCTTACTACGATTAACAGACAAGGAGTAACTGATACTACAATCTTCTACCAAGGAATACTACGGATTAACAGACAAGGAGTAACTGATACTACAATCCTTCTACCAAGGAATACTACAGATTAACAGACAAGGAGTAATTGATACTACAATCCTTCTACCAAGGAATAATACAGATTAACAGACAAGGAGTAACTGATACAACAATCTTTCTACCAATGAATACTACAGATTAACAGACAAGGAGTAACTGATACTACAATCTTTCTACCAATGAATACTACAGATTAACAGACAAGGAGTAACTGATACTACAATCCTTCTACCAAGGAATATTACGGATTAACAGACACTACAATCCTCTACCAAGGAATACTACAGATTAACAGACACTACAATCCTTCTACCAAGGAATACTACAGATTAACAGACAAGGTGTAAACTGATACAACAATCTTTCTACCAAGGAATACTACAGATTAACAGACAAGGAGTAACTGATACTATAATCTTTCTACCAAGGAATACTACAGATTAACAGACATGGTGTAAACTGATACTACAATCCTTCTACCAAGGAATACTACAGATTAACAGACAAGGTGTAAACTGATACAACAATCTTTCTACCAATGAATACTACAGATTAACAGACAAGGAGTAACTGATACTATAATCTTTCTACCAAGGAATACTACGGATTAACAGACATGGTGTAAACTGATACTACAATCCTTCTACCAAGGAATACTACAGATTAACAGACAAGGTGTAAACTGATACAATAATCTTTCTACCAATGAATACTACAAATTGACTGACTAGGAATATCCACTGAAACTACACTTAATACCAACAGTGGAACTAAAACGCCTAAAATAGCAACAAGAATTGTAACAGATGTGATTTTAAAATGCTCACATTGTTACATAATTGGGTTTCCTACAAATTGTGATTGTAGAGTAGTAAAATTGAAATAACGGTATTTGTAAATGGAAAGTTACCATTGAATCATAGCATGACCATTATAGAAGTGATTGACAACAGTTCACCTTTCACTGACCTAGCTGGTAATTTCTCATTGGCTAAAGGCAAAGTGTGTGAAGGGAAATGAGTTAGAGTAGTTAGAATTGGGCGGTTAGTTGAAGGGAGCAGACATGATGGTCATCCATCAGGTAAGCAATCTTCTCAATGCGTAGTTGAAGCCTTTTGGGCTTTCGGTTAATAAAGATGTCTGAGAAAAATAATATAATATATTGCGTCATCATTTCAAAACAAAAAGAATGAATGCAGACAAACCACAACTGGAGTCAGCACAAAAGAAGACTGTATCAACCAGAGGAATAAATCATCCCAAAAGAAGATGGCTAGTCGGCGAAATAGAACCCTCCTAAGAACTCTCCTCTTGCCATTTAATACCCGAGTCAAAGGGATATATATATAACAATATTCTTTGTTGATGGTGCCTGCATCAGTCATGAAATTGACTGAATTGCGTTTTGTGATATTTAGACAGTTGAACCATATGTTGAAGAGGGAAGTTTGCTCACCAAAAATCTGCCATAAAGTCTGTACGGTTTCATAAAAATTGTAGTCCCCTGGATGCTTGGGTAAAATGTAGTTGGTATAATGGTCGTGTTCTGACATTCCAAGCTTCTGTCATCTGTATGTTCGTTACAATCAGCAATGAAAAGATCTTTGAATCATGCAAAACATGTAGAGGAAGTCATTTTAGAGCTCCGTCATAATTGAAGTTCCGTGATTGAAAATATCATTGCTTCTTCCAGGGTGGATAATTTTGTTTCTGAAAACGTTGGTTGTGCTCTCTATTCTCTCTCTATCTCTCTCTATCTATCTATATCTATATCTATATCTATCTATCTATATATATATATATATATATTTATATTTATATGTTGACGAGGGCCAGTATCGAACAAGGAACCTCGAGGTTCCCAGCCGAACACTCTACCAACTGAGCTAACCAGCTTTCTTTCTCTCTCTCTCTCTCTCTCTCTCTCTCTCTCTCTCTCTCTCTATATATATATATAATATATATATATATATATATATATATATATATATATATATATAGAGAGAGAGAGAGAGAGAGAGAGAGAGAGAGAGAGAGAGCTGGTTTAGCTCAGTTGGTAGAGTGTTCGGCTGGGAACTTCGAGGTTCCTTGTTCGATACTGGCCCTCGTCAACTCAGCTTATGAATAGAGCAGGGATCTGTGCGGTAAGGTAAAGAGCTGATGGTAAGTATGTCTGTCCGTCTCAGACACTAAAAAACAATCTCCCTGGTCTAGCACTAGTGAAAAGTAGATAGACTCCTCCACTGTCTGGCAGATACCGACCGTAGGACAATTTTACTTATATATATATATATATATATATATATATATATATAATGTAAATGCATGCATACATATATACATACATAGTGTAAAGTTTATATATATATATATATATATATATATATATATATATATATATATTGGAATGTTATCTTGAAAGATTCATATTTGATAAAATTATATATAAATGGAGTACTGAAGGGCTACATGAAATTCTGAATTAAGGATATCTTTTAAAAGCAAGTAAGAAAGTGCAATGTTGTGTGCAAAGAAAATTATATTAGGATGAAATTTATGTTAAAACACTTTATCTTTTTAAATGTTATTATATAGTATTCAAGTATTTAGAATTAGAAATGGAATCTGTTTTATAGAGAAATTTATTTCAAATTAATGTGACTCTGAATGTTGAAATAATTCAATTTACACCATCTTGACATCTTCAAGTATGTAGAGAAATAGATTCTGATTAGTTTTGGTTGTGGCAATAATGCAATAGTTTATCATCAGAGATGCTGATAGGTACAAGTCCTGAGTCCCTGATGCACAAAAATCTGAAAGGATACAGTAAAATCATATCCATGCATCCCAGTGTTTTTCTTTTTCTTCCCTCACTGTTTCAAGCTAACTGTAAATACATTTCAATAGTTTCTTAGAAATGAATTACACAGGATAGGTTACAAGGTAGGAGTTAGCCGGGTTTAGTTGGGACCCATAAAATTTCCCAAGACTCATTCAAAGCAAATATGTCTAAATCGAAGAGCTATGAGCATCACTGCATCATCATCTTCATAGCATGGATACCTTTGATTCTCTCTCACCATCCATCCCTATCAGACATTGGTAAGTTCTCTTAGACGGCATCCAGCATCTGAACAGAGCTGATGAATATAAGTTTTTACTTGTGTGTTCATGTGTAGGAACCCACTGAAAAACATCACATGTGTTCATCCTTACTTCTCCAGCAATGCCAGTATGTCTGGTTCGTCTTACTTGAATGGTGTGTCAGATAGGAGTTAAAAGGCTGTACAGCTGCTATTTTGTAGGTCCAGTCATACTATTGTGTTCACTTTCAGACTAATACCTTTGGGAAAGGTATGAAACCCCTCATCCCCCAGCTATAGGTTAAGTAGTACCACTACTGTTTTTCTGCAAGGATGGCTTTGGCATTAACTAACCTATGAAGGTTGATATGCCATTAAACAAAGAAATCAAACTAAACCCTGTAATGTCATCAAAGAAATCATTCTGACTTTAATTATGTTAAATATATTAATTCTGTTTACTAGCATAAGTATGCACCTCCTTGGGCACAAGTATTTAAGTTTTAATGTATTAAATTATTATATCAAATTTGAAAGACTAACGAAATGGAAAAAGAACGAATATAAAAATATTACACTTATTTCAATGTTATTTTAATTGATTTTTATTTAAATTATATATAGGATTGATGTTAATACATTTGAGAATAACAGGATAGTATTAGAAATCAGTAATAGCAAATAATTATTTATTAAACCTACTTTTATTAAAATCATATCCAAATTAGTCCCACTATATTTCTTTGAGATATATAACATATTTCAGAATTTTAAATGCATTGATAATATGGGCAGTTTTGCAACAAATCTAACTCTGCTAGACTTTAATACAGACATCGTTAATGAATAAAATGCTAATTAAGATTAAATAATGACTATTTCATAATCATTGAGGGTATAACTTAAATAACTATAGATATCGTGACGTCAGTAATGATGTAGTTTCGGTTATAGACAGTTACATAATCACCATTATAATAAGATAGACTACAGGACATGGTACTGGACAGTTTTCTCTTAATTTACTCTTTATATTTAATTGAAATATTTTGGATAGTCTTTATCTCAGAACTGAAAACCCTTTCTTGTTATTGATTAATTAACATTTGATCAATGCTATGAATACATAAGTTTTAATTTCCTGTACATCAAAAAAGTTAGCAGCAGCATCTGTCCACATCTGGTTTCTTTTAAAAAAAATGAACCCTAAATAATTTGTTTGTTTTACCAATGATTACATTTATGGGGAAAATAATCTTTTAATCATTCAAATTCTCAATGTAACAGGGAAAGTTATGAAATGCTTATCAAGAATCCTTTTCTTCTTTCAAAATAGATGAATATGTATCATCATGGCCATTAATTACAGTAGGAACTCAATGGGTTCCTAGATCTAGTTTCAATGATTAAAGGATTTCTCTGTTAATTCTGAAGCTACTTTGCATATTCACTACTACAAAGATGCTGATGGGTACCATCCTTTGTATCTGACACACAAAAATCTAAAAGGAAGCAGTAAAATATCCATGTGTCCCAGTGTCTTTCTTCTTCACCATTTCAAGCTAACTGTAAATACATTTCAATAGTTTCTTAGAAACGAATTTCACAGAATAGGTTACAAGCTAGGGCTTTAGTTGTTTCCACTGATCATAAATAAAAACCCTACAATTTATTAAAAGACTTTAGTTGTGACCCATAAATTTTCCCGGGGACTCATTCAAAGTAAGTATGTGTGTCCCAGGATGCACTAAATCAAAAAGCTATTAGTATCACTGCTACTATGTATTTGTTCAACTCCTTCATCAAGGGCAGAATGTGACACAAATTCAATTTTTAAGCAGAGTAAAGCTAGTTTGAAGTCACTTTTCCATCTCCTGGTTGCCATACCAAGGTTATAAAGAACCCAGCTGGCCTACTATTTACCCATAACTGGGGGGGGAGATGGACTCATGCCTTTCCCAAGGGCATTAGCATAAATTGTACTTGGGTTGCTTGAACCATTATACCATTCCATCTATCTATACATATATAACGGGCAGTTGGTGTATATGTATGTATGTATGTATCTCTAGATGAAACTACAAAAGTAAATATATATACATATTAAATATCACTGGTTCTTGATTTTTGTGAAAAAATGAAGATTTGATTTATATTCTAAGATATTTAAAAATTAAAATATACATAGCATTAAAATTCTACTTAAAAATGTCCAGCATTTGTGAATCTCAAAAGTAAACAAATCAATACATCAGGTATTTCGTTCCCACCCCCAACACACTCTAACCTGGGGACACTAGTGTGTAATTAGGGTAAGCACTGCTAGTTTTTAAAATCAAATGTACTTTAATTGAAGATTAATCTAGATTAGTTTTTTGTTTTCCTTCTCTTAGACTGGTTTCCATAGCTGTTTACCATAGTTGGGGGGGGGGCAAACGGATGGATTCAGGCTTAACGGCATTAG
>CM042148.1:101479042-101496542 GCA_023376005.1 Doryteuthis pealeii
ATTGTCGTTACAATGTATTTATTGAGTTAACAATCAATGCATCTGAAGAAGAATAATCAATACTTTTCAACTTTGTTTCATTCTATCAGCTTATTGTTTGCAATGTCAATAAATTTTTATGCTTTCTTATTGAGTAAATCTAAAACCTGACATATTTTTTTTCTCTGACAATTCAATTGTGCAGGATATTATCCAGATTTTTGTTATCACATCATTTAATCAATAATTCTGATCATCTTCAAGTGACACGGATCAGTAGTTATGAAAATGTGCTACATTATGTTATTGGCGCCAAATGAGACAATCTCTTGGAGTAGAGAAGTTATTCTTCATTAAAATAATTTTATAGTTCTCTTAAAGTAAATAAGAAAATTCTCACACAAAAAAAACTAATCTAGAATTATTTCAATTAAAATTCATTTGATGCATTTTAAAAACTAGCAGTGCTTACCCTTATTTCATATGGGAGGAGGCACATGGACTCTCTCATTGATTTCGATGCATGAGGGTTCATCCACTGAACAACCTACACAGTGATTTGTTTATAGTGGTGAAAGTTTGTGTTGGACCATCCACACTTTTTGGCATGGTTGATAGGAAAGAATTGGTGCACAAGGAAGGCCACAAACCCAATCAACGACTACCTCAGGATTTTCCTTCTCTTAGACTGGTTACCTATCCAAGGTTAAAGAGCACAGTCTGTCCTACTATTTTACCCATAGCTGGAGGAGAATATGATTTCATACCTTTCCCAAGGATATAAGCACTATGTGAAATGCAAATAGCCTTGTCTAGGATTTGAACCCAGGTTGACAAGTCCATTTTCTATGACTCTAACCATTATGCCACCCTTATTACATATGGGAGGAGGCACATGTAATGGTTATCATCTTGGTAAATGGTCCCAGCAACCCTATTCTGAACAAATCTGTTTGTGTTTCACTTTATGCTAATTCCCATGGGAAAGGCACGAATCCATCTACCCTCCCCCTATATATGAGTAAAGCAGATATGGCTCCCACAAAATATAATGGCACTAGCAATTCTTTATTTAAGTCATGAATTTTAAAAACTAGCAGTGCTTACCCTTATTACATACTAGAAGCAGCTACCCAGTGTCATATGGGTAGAGTGGGGTGGGGGAAACCAGGTGTATTGATTTGTTTTCTTTTGAGATTTACAAATGCTGGACATTTTTAAGTAGAATTTTAATGCTATTTCTATGTATGTTTTTATTTTTAAATATCTTCAAATATAAAACAAATTTTCATAATTTTTGCAAGTGATATTCAATATGTGTATATATTTACTTTATTGTTGTTAACTTGTTTTATACGGACATACATGCATATATATACATCAACTGCCCTTTATATATATATTATATATATATATATATGGGAGTAGGCACATAACATAATGGTTATCTGAGGAAATGGTCCCAGCTACCCAAGTTCGAATACTAGAGAGAAGTTACATTTTCATTAAATTAATTTTATATTTCTCTCTAAGAAAATGAAAAATTCTCACAAAAAAAAAACCAACTTAATTTGATGAATTTTAAAAATTAGCTGTGCTTATTTTATTACATATGAAAGGAGGCATATTGTGTAATGGTTATTATCTTAGGAAATGGTCCCAGCAACCCAAGTTCTAATTCTGGACAAAGCCGTGTGTGTTTTACTTTATGCTAAGGCCCTTAGAAACATCTTCCCCTCCTCCCGGATACAAGCAAAGCAGATATGGATACTACAAAATATAATAGTACTAGCAATTCTTTATTTAAAAGTCTTGAATAAACATCTATCCAGGCCTGCACAACATATGACCTGTTTAAGCTCTTGTTGCAGCTCTTAGGAAAAAAAAGAAAAAGAAAAAATGTTTGACTTGTACTAGCCAGATCATACTAAGGTTATAAAGTGATAGATTCTTTGAAATAAAATATGTTTGTAGCAATGCATCTCTGATGTTTATTTCACCCTTCAGATAAGTGTGAATGTTTAGGGCTTACAATGAAAGATGGTGCTATTAATGTAAGAAGAGGTGATAAATTTATTTTTATGATAAAAGGTGAGAGATGAAAAATCAGGTCAATTTGTTTACATGTGCCTACTTAATGTTACTTCCGCACTCTCCACCACCTCCCCACACCCTCCACCACCTCCACCACCCGGTCTTTTGTTCCGGGCAGTGCCTGTAACACCTGCTAGTTTCAACTAATATCAGAATGTAGCACTTTGAAAAGAAAAACTACCGAAATGTCTGGATATCTATCTATACATATATAAAGGGCAGTTGGTATGTATGTAAGTATGTACAAGGTGTGTCAAAAAAGTATTGAGATTTTTTGTACTTTTTTGACACACTTTGATTTCTAAAGAAAAAAAAAGTTCTATTCATTATTTTGTTTTCATAATACAAGGTGTGTCAAAAAAGTACCAAGTTTAAAGTTGTATTTATCAAGATAGAAATAAATAATGAATGGAACGTTATTTTTTTTTTTCAGAATACAAGGTGTGTCAAAAAGTACAAAAAATCTCGATACTTTTTTGACACACCTTATATTTATGTATGTATGTGTGTATGTCCGGATGAAACTACGAAAATAAAACAATTAACAACAAAGTAAATATATATATACTTTAAATATCAGCACTTTAGGTACCACCAATTTGACCCTGTGAAATTTACAACCCCCCCCCCCTATATTTAACACAATGAAACTTACAGAAAATTTAATATTTTCTTGAAAAATTTTTTCCATTTTAAAGAAAAAACATAAAATAAACTCCTGATGATTTTTAAAAAAACTTTTCAGCATACGGAAATAATGAAAATTATGATTGAAAAACAATGTTTTCATTTTTGCACTGTTAAATCAACTGAAATTTAACGTAGCTAAAAACAAGTTACGATAAGAGATTTTTTAAAAATTCTATGAAAAATCAATTAATAATCTGATTTTCACGAAAATTTCCATAAATGTTTACCATTGGATGTAAATACATCTGAAATAGTTTTTTTCTAAAATATATTAGGGGAAATATTTTTTACGAGGTCTATTCCCCCCCCCTATTTTATTTTATGAGATAAAAAAAAATGACGCGTCAAAAAAATTTTTTTTTCTTTTTTTCTATAAAGATAAGAGTCTGAATAACTATATCAATGAAATTGTATTAATGTACGAGGTCTAGTTTTTTGAGGAAAAATTATGGAAATCGGAAATAAAAAGTGCAAAAAAATGTCATAATATTAATATTTGAAAACTTTTTTTTTGCTTTTATAATTGGTATGTACTATATTTTATTAAATTGTCAAAAAAAAATTTTTTTTTTTTAAGAAATTAATTTTTAAGAGATTTTCAATCTTTTGTGTGATTAAATATTTTTATTTTCTGTGTGAAATAAATTAAATTTTTTTTTTCCTGCGTCAAAAAATCGAATTTTTCACGGATATTTAAAAATATGAATTTTATAATTCAGGTGAACTAAACATTGGTCCGATACGAGCTCGATTAATATTTTTAAAAGAATTTGTAATTTTTATTGTTGAATAGTAATGTGTGATCCTTAGAATGTATGGAAGAGCATTGCTGACATATTTGTTTTACAAAGAGACGAGACGCTTCTAAGTAACCGAAGTTTGTTCCTGTTAGGCTGACAGTGTTAGCGTGAAAAAAATTATTTTATTTAACTTTTTCAATAATTAAAATAAAAAGTAAGTATAATAGATTATTTTATCAGTTTTTATCTTAGAAAAAATATTCAAGTTTTCATTCCATACTTTTACTGGTTAATTGTAAAAGGGAAATAATTAGTAACTTTTCTGTCTATATTACGGTCTGAAAATTACCCTTTCGCATGTAATACGGGCAGGTTTGTTTATTTTTTAAGATAACGATGTAATTTTTCCCAATCGGATAATTTGATCTTTGAATTAACTATTTTTCTTTGTAACAACCCTGTATGATCTTTTTTTTACGAGATTTTTGATAAACAAATTTCGGAAATATCTATTTCCGTTTTATTCAAGATGGCCTAAACGGTTTGGTGGTACCTACAGCACTTCTTGCGTTTGTGCAAAAAATTTGATTGATATTTGAAGATATCTAAAAATTAAAATATATATAGAAATAGTATTATTTGGATTATTTGGACAATTGTTCTCATCTTTATCTACACTACGTTTCAGCTAGTGTATCCTCCAGCCTTCTTCAGGTATTTTTGTGTTGGATTACGACATGAAGGTGTCAGAGTTCGACAAGAAGGTATCGAAGTTTGAGAGTGGGTGGGGGGCTCCTGAGTTTGAGAAGGTTCCCAAGTCCAACAAGAAATATCTGAAGAAGGCCAGGGCACATCGGCCGAAACGTTGTTTAGATAACAATAAAGATGAGGGCAATAGTCTGAACAATCCAAAAAATACAAATTATCAAGCCTCATCTAAAATATTCAGAGACATAGAAATAGCATTGAAATTCTACTTAAAAATGTCCATCATTTGTAAATCTCAAAAGTAAAGAAATCAATACACCAGGGTTTTTTGTCCCCCCCCCCCCATCCAGGCAGGTGATGCTGGGTAGCCATTTCTAGTAAACTAATAAATACTTTTTCCGTTACCCTAGGTTATATTTACTTGGCTGTTATCATGCTCCACAGTTGTTTTTTTGTGTGTGTGAGTTTAATTCAGTTAATTGGTTAAAAGTTTTTTGTTTGGTTTCTTTTTTCCATGACGTCAACCTTGTGGGTTATTTAATGCCAATGCTATCCTTGTAGAAGAACATTAGTGGCACTATTTAACCTATAGCTGGGAGGATGAAAGGATTCATACCTTTGCCAAGGGTATTAGTCTGAAAATGAACGTAATATCATGACTGGAGTTCGAACTCGCTTACTACATTGTCACAGTCCAGCACATTAGCTACTATGCCCCAGGAGCCCCCTCCCCCTCCGTTTTTGTATCTTTATTGGTGTGTCTTTATCAATAAATACTTTGTTTTGAATTTGTTCTGTAATACTGTTTCCATCAATAAATATTTTGTTTACAGGAAAGTAAGTGCAGCCTATGATAACAGGAAAGTACCTAAATTACTTTAATTCTTTCAACTATCCTTTGTTATCAACATTTCTACTTCCTTCAATTTCCATCTTACACTCAATTTGTGATTGTCCTCATCATCATCATCATCAAGATATGCCAATAGCATGGAATCCTTTGACTCTCTCTCACCATCCGTCCCTGATCTTTTTAAGTTCTCTAGATTGCATTCAGTGTCCGCACAAAGTTGGTGAATGTACATTTTTTTTTGGCTGAAACTGGTGTGTCTCTGAGTAGGAGATCATATTTGAATGTCAGTTATGTTCATCCTTACTTCTCCAGCAATGCCTAGCAAGTCTTGTTCATCTTGGATGGTTTGTGAGATGGGAGGTAAGTGGTTGTACAGTGGTTATTTTCTTGGGTGTTGCTTCCAGAATTTGTTCAAAATGATGTGTGTAATTCCCATCAAACTTTTTCTTCAAGAGTTTTGTTAAGTGCAGCCATATAGTAGTGCTTATATGGTTACAGCTTGGAAGAAAGGATACAGTCAGCAATATTCTAAGCCCTCTGAGGGGATATAATCAAAAATAGTAAATAAATGTCAGCACATACATACACAGAATATATAAGAATATAAAATATTTTAGTAGGTTGCAGTGAAGCTCTTATTCTAAACAGAATATGCTATAAAGATAATATTTTGACTCATCATCATCATCATATCGCACAATCAGCATGGATATCCATGATAATCTCTCACCAACCTTCTCTATCATTCATTGTTCCAGGGAGGTCCTCTGCGCAGCATCCAGCATCCGTACAGAGCTGGTCAATGTAGGTCCTTGCTGGGTGGCCCACATTAGCATGTCCATCTGTTGGCTTCAACAGGAGAACGTCACTCATGAGTTCATCCTTGCTTCTCCAGCAGTGTCCTGCATGTCTTGTCCGTCTCACTCAGATGGTTTGCGAGATAGTTGGCCGTATAGCTGTTTCCATGACTTGTTCAAGATCGCAAGCAGCATTCTTGTGCTGCTCCCATCTAGCTTATTCTCCAGGCATCCCGTTAGGGTCCAAGTGGTGCAGCCATACAGCAGCACTGATACAACCACAGCTTGGAAGAATTGTCATTTTAAATTGTCAGAAAACCAATTCCTGCGATTTTTAACTTCTTATTACATACTCTAGATGACTTAGGTCTACATATGTTTCAATAAATGTTATTCCAAACATCCATGAATCAAATATAGGTTGTGTATGATGAAATTAAATTTTAGTGCAGTTAATTGATATTATTATTCAATGTGAATATTGAATCGAGTTTCAGTTTGTGCATTGATTTAAGAGACTCTCAGGATGTCCATAAAACCTTCTATTGACAAAAGAAGTTGCAATAACTTGTTTGAAATGATTGTATAAAACTGGCCAATAAGAAGGATTTCCTCACAACTTGATATAATATATATTGAATGTACTATTAAACCATTTAGAGCACTTTTCTTTGCTGGCTCTTTGCATTCAATATAGGATTACTTTAGGATTCTAATCTTATTGCTCTATAAAATGGCCTACCATCTTGTCTGCTCGTCAACAATGAAGAACAAAATTTGTCCGGCTTTGCATAATTTGAAAATTTTTCTATTTAATAGATGATGCCTAAAGCAGTTGATGTAGGTTAAGCACGAGGTCTCTTTCCTTTTAGCTTTTGAAAACCACCTGTAATGACTTGAGTTTGAATATTCCAATTTCCTTTCAATTATGATTTCAGTTATTGCATTGGTCATTGTTTTCATTGACAGACTTGTCCTGTTATTCAGGGTGAACTCCCCATACAGCTTTCTAGTAATACATGACTGGAAAGTCTAAATCGATTTTGCATTCCCTCTCTAATAGTAGGGGGGTAGGTTGTGGTAAATAAAAACCTTTATTTCCGTCCCTTTCTCTTTGGACTACTTTGCTCTATCACATTAGTATGTATGAAACCTCTTCAGCAATGTGAGAGTCTTTCACAAGAAAAGGTCAGGAAAAATTGACTGAACCATTCTCAATGCATTACCTGTAATAGCCAGTCTAGTCTCAGGATTGTTCCTCACGTGGCCAATTTGGAAAACTTGTTCTGTTACTTGATAGTGATTACAAAAAGACCTTTTGATTATTTTCTAATGAAAGGTTTTTAAATCATTGTTAAGTTTTACCTGCTCACACCATGACATTTTGTTTGAAGTTCATGACTTTATACTTATTCTAAACAACCTGTGAACCCAACAGCAGGTTGTAATGATAATGATGTTTCTATGTAGTAAGGAAAGAAGGATTCTAATCAGCATTTCATAGTTATTTCAAGAATATGGATAATTAAGAAATGATGTTCATTTTAAATGCAGATCCAACAAAATTATCATTTAGTTGCAAATTGGACTGGAAATTGCTTTGTTCTTTAAGTTAAAGCATTTTCACTGTATGGCTCTTCTATAAATCATACTATGATGTGTGATTTTTGATAGGTTCAAGTTACCTCAAATGTTAGTATTGCCATCACATAACATCCTTTCATAGTAATCCCATGATATCAAGCAATACTTGTACAGAGAGGCTGATAGGTATGCGTCCTACATCCCTGACACACAAAAATCTAAAAGGACGCAGTAAAATCATATTCATGCATCCCAATATTTTTCTTTTTTCTTCCCTCACCATTTCAAAATAACTGTAAATACATTTCAATAGTTTCTTAGAAATGAAATACACAGGATAGGTTACAAGGTAGGAGTTATCGGGCTTTAGTTGGGACCCATATATTTTCCTGGGGACTCATTCAAAGCAAATATATGCGACCCAGGACGCATTAAATCAAAAAGCTATCAGCATCACTGCCTGTGTTTGGAAATTGCTTTGTTAAAGTAATTTCAGTGTACGGCTCACCTAGAAATCTTACTATGACGTGTGATTTTTGCTAGATTCCAGTCACATCAAATTTGAGTATGGCCATCACATAACATTATTTTGCAACAATCCCATGATATCAAGCAATACCTGTGCAAACTGAGCAGTCCATAACATGCAACACTTCACTTTGGCCCTTACTTAGGCTAGATGGACGGTCAGAGGGTGCCCCTCCAATTAATAGCCTGGTCACGTCAAGCTCTAGCATCTATATGATTGTTCCAAACCTATTGCCTTATTGGCAAGCCCCAACTCTTTTTATAATATATGTGCTAGAAGGTGGTGGCTGAGGGTCTTAGTGTACTGGGCATGCCATAAAACAAAACAAAAAACCATGCCTTGAAATATCTTATTACATTTGATTTACTTTATTTTGTATTGTTATTTCCCTGTTTGCTGGACTTGAGTCCAGAGATAATTCACAACTTCCAGGTAGACTCCAACTAGAAGCTCTTAACCAAATACTTTTATCTCCCCCCCCCTCTCTCTCTCTCTCTCTCTATCTATCTATCCTGTGAGACAATTCAGAAACAATTTTTAAGAAATTTAATCCTATTGTCATTTTTGTCTGACTTTTCAACCAGAGTATTTATGCATTTTTTTGTGGTGGTGGTGGTGAGGGGTCTGAAACTGTGCCAGTTTTTCTATTGAGGCAGGTTACTTTTTCATTTTTATACATGTCTGCATATCCAAAGATATCTGCAGATTTTTCTAATATACATGATGGAATGACTTTTTCTTGAAACAGTCTCCTTAGAATTCTATCTACTTGTCTCTGTGTTCTTGAAAGTTACTCTAAAAGAAATCTTAGAAATATCTGAAGATTTTTTTCAAAAAATCAGCTTTTCATTTTTCTTCTGTTGAATCAGTTTTTGATTTGACTGCAATATTCTTATGTAGGAAGTAAAATAAAAAAATCAGTACTACATATAACATTTTTTATATTAATTCTACTGCAGTAATGATAGACTAGTTTTCTTCAGAATTTTATTAGGATTTATGACTGAATTAGAATGGTTTTTACACACTTCTTATATTATGAAAGTGGAAGCTAAGCTTAGTTTTTCTGGATTGAGAAATCTGAAACATCACAATCTTTTTAATATTAGTGTTATTTTACTGTGTCAACAGCAAAACTGTTTATTTTACAAGAAGGGAAAAATATTGTTCATTTCACATGGAATAACTGAAAAGTATTTCTTGAGTATAGATCCTTTACAAATTTATCATGTGAAGTAAAATAAAAAGTCAATTCTTATTTGATAATACTACTACTAATCTATTAATAATGGAGATTCGCTTCAGGGTGGGGGATTGTTGTTGTCTGTAACAAAAACTACGCCACTGCTTACGTCACATTACCCAAAATCTTCATAACATAGAATAAAATACACTCAAAATTTGAACATGCAACATTAGACAGTCTTCATTGTTTTTTAAAACAAGTTTTAATAAATACATGACTGGTATTATATATCTATATATAGTTTATTTTAATTTTAATATATATTTAAAGTTTACATTTCAAATTGTTTTATTTTTTAATCCTTTAATGAATTTGATGATTTTACTTACTTAGGGTACAAACTCGCTGACATTGAATTTTTAACTCCCACCCCTCAGGCAATATGTTTCAAAAATCTATTTTTACACCGCCCGGAGGGTGTTTTTTATTTTGCTAGTAATAATAATTAATCAATCATTTGTGTGCACACAGTTATGTGGTTTCAAGCAGTCCTATCCAATATTGATAATTTTCAAATAAATCTATTTGACTTATAGATGGGACCTTAACAGATACTAACATACTGAGCCAGACTCTCCAGAGCTCCAAAACTGGAGCCTTACCATCGGATGTAGGTTAGTGTTATACCCAAGATATCCCATTTAGTGGGGGTCTTACTCCTGCAGAGGATATAGTCAATATATTCTTAGCCCCAATAGCAGGACAAGAGATTATTTTGAATAAAATTAATGTTTTATTCATTGTTCATTTCTGTCTTGGTAAATATAACAGTGTTCTTACATTTTTGAACAGACCTTGTAGATGCATTAAAACAATACAATCATCATAAACAATTTATCTGTTGGATTCTTTACTTTTTGGTGTTGGAGTTTATTATCAGGTTTGATCAACCAAAAAGGTAAAATAGAATGAAAATGAAAACATTTAGATCATCTTGTATATGGCTATATGTTGCTTTACAACTCATCTCTATAAAATGTCTTACTTTTCTGCTTGCCAATATTACATGCATAATTTATGTATGTTAATTGTATCAATGTATCAAAGATCACATGCAACTTTCATTAGAGAATTCTCTTTAATCACTTCTTTGCTGCTTCATCTGGTTTTCTTCTGTTTGCAGATAATGTTAGCATATTGATACCAACATGCTCATTTCATTCCTCCATTCAAATTGTAATCTATCTATATAATACATACTCTTGTTCCTTAATCTTCCTACCGTTATCATCTTGCAACACCCTCTGGTTAAAAATGAGACCGTTCAAAAAAGTTTTTGTAAAAGTTATTTTACTTAATTATCTGGTGTTGCTTATCTGTTGAATTCTTATTGTCATTGTCGCCTCAGCTAAATAATGGATCATTCTTCCTTGAGATACTACTTTTCATTCCTCCATTCAAATTGTAATCTATCTATATAATACTCTTGTTCCTTAATCTTCCGACTGTTATCATCTTGCAACACCCTCTGGTTAAAAATGAGTGTAAAACTTAATTATCTGGTGTCACTTATTCGTCGAATTCTTATTTCTTATGAGTGTAGGCACCTCAGCTAAATAATTTTTTATATAAAGAAAGGACATGCTACACAGAAAAAAATATAAGAAAGAAAGAAAGAGAGTAGGGAAAAGATAGAGAGAGGGAGGGTGAGCACTGAGAAACAATAACTTTTATCTGTTTCAATCAAACATAATGGAAATTGCAATAGGTGGTGAAATGGTTGACAATCTAAGTATCATATGCTGATCCTTTACTACTGAATAGAAATGTATTCATTTAAATCATTTCTCTTTTTTAAAACCTCTAAACCATTTTATAAGAGGTGACAGGCAGTTTCGGTGGGGTGGGGGCATTTTGATCGTCATCGGTTTGGGGGGGGCTGTGGTAGATAAAGGGTTAAAATGTTTATTTCAAGATCTGTCTTTAGAATGGTTCACAATTGTTTAAAAAAAAAAAAATAAGTGAATAAAAAATAAAAAGCTATTTTTGTTCCATTCTAAGATAAAGTAACTGCATGCAGTGTTCCTAGGGATTTTAGGTGAGAACTATAAAACAAATAAAAAAAATAGATAAATAAAAAGATTAAAAAAATACTTATCTCTTAATTTAAGGAATGCCACAATAAGAACATAGTGCTGAAGTCATTCAAGTATTCAATGAGTGAGGGAAGTAAAAAGGGTGGAGTGGGAGAGTGTATTGAAAGAGGGAGTTACCATAAGAGAAAGAAAGAAAACAAACTATAGTCTATACTTCGCAGGGGTATGATTGCACAGTACAATAAAACTATTATGTCTCAAGAGCTTGGTTGAATGACTGGCATAGTAATGAATGAATGTTAAGTGGCTTGTGGTAGGAGTATATCAATTACACCAATCCTCCCATTCATAATTTTTATTCCACCTTCATACATACACACAATAAGAATTTATTATTGGCTTCAAACATAAAGAAGTGTTTGATGAGTTTTTACTAGAATTTTCAAAAAGTTTTCTTTATTAAAATAACACATAAAAATAATTACCACTAATATATTATGCCGCGTTTATTATATATTCTTATTTTCATTTTTAACTGAATATTCAATCTCACTGACAAGATAAAATGACTATTTTTTTCAAGCTGTAGTTGTCTCAGTGCTATTGTATGGCTGCACCACTTGGACCCTAATGAAGTGCCAAGAGAATTAGCGAGATGGGAGCTGCACAAAAATGCTGCACATGATATTAAACACATCATGGAAACAACACCCTACAAGAAAGTAGTTGTACGGACACTTGCCTCCTATCACACAGATCATCCGAGTGAGATGAACAAGACATGCTGGGCACTGCTGGAGAAGCAAGAATGAACTCATAAGTGACGTTCTACTGTGGAAACCAGCACATAGGCATGCCAGTATGGGCTGCCCAGCAAAGACTTACATTGACCAGCTCTGCACAGGTACTTGATGCTGCACAGAGGACCTCTCAAGAGCAATGAATGATAGGGACAGTTGGTGAGATTGTCATGGATATCCATGCTACTAGTGCGACATGATGATGATGATGATGATTGGTATCTCTATAGACTTTGGGTGAATAGACAATAAGTTTTCGAAAATGCACAAAACTTGTATAGAAATTAATCTTATAGTCAAAATCTTTGTGTTATTATTAAGAAGAAAATTTGAAGAAAATCCTAATATAAAAATAATTTGTGCAAGAATTCTTCCAAGCTGTAACTTTGTCAGTGCTACTGTATGGCTGTACCACTTGGACTCGAGATGTTTTGAGAAAAAAACTTGATGGGAACTGCACAAGGATGCTATGTGCTGTCTTGAACACATCTTGGAAGCAGGACCCTACAAAAAAGCAGCTGTATGGCCACTTGCCTTCTATCGCACCAACAATCCAAGTAAGACAAAAAAAAAACATGTTAGACAACACTGCTGGAAAAGCAGAGACAGACTCATAAGTGACATTCTACTGTGGATGCCTACACATGGATACAGCAGTGTAGACTGACCAGCAAAAACATACATTAGCTCTGTGTGGATTCTGTATACCATGCAGAAGACCTGCTAGGGGTGATTACCAATAGGTGCAGTTGGCAAGATAGTCATGGATAACCATGCTGTCAAAGTGACCTGATGATGATATAGAATTGGAGATATTTTTGTTTGAAAAGTTATTTATATTATATATATTGTAACCGTATGATGTGATAAATTGTATGAAAACATGCACGTAACATTCTGATTTTTTTAAAATCTATCAAAAATATGTTATCTGATATCAATAAAACTTTTAGGACTTATATATGGATGGATTTATTCATGAAAAGGATATTTTGTAAGAAATGCTTGTGGAAATAATTTTGATATTCAGATTATTTAAAAAAAAAAATACATTGAATTTTTCTTTTTTTCTTTAGAAAAGCTGTGTAGATAACTTCTGAATAAGTATTCTTTATTTTTATTTTTAATTTCATTTTATATATCTTTATTTCTGTAATGCATAGTAGACACTCTGTGAGTATATCCAGAAGATGTAGATAGCAAAACAACTGAATGGATTGAACTGAAATTGGGTTCATGCATGCTTTTTTAATTCCTCAAGTACAATTAGCATATTGAGGTTGCACTAAATTGATACTGAAAGAAAAACATACTTTAACATTTATCTAATGAATAAATGTGTATCACTACTCTAACAGGCAGTTACTTGCCATTATTTTATCATTTCTGAACCTATACTCGTTTTGACCCCAAAATAGAAGATTGTTTTATTACAGTTATGCTAAATTTAGGGGGAAATCAAAAATTTATTATTACGGTCAAATCCAGCTGAAAGCACCGGTTCCCACTAGATCACCAAAGTTAAGCAGCAATGAGCCTGTTTAATACTTAATTGGGTAACCACTTAAGCAACAGAAGGCACTGTAAGCAGCTTGAGTCCGTTGCTTATTAACAAAATGACTTGATTTGGCATTAAATGACCCCAAAATGATTGATATGCTGTAAAACAAAACAATTAAAAATTAATTTCAAATTATACATATTATACATGTATAAGTGCCCATAAGATAACATCACTTATAAGGTCATCCTTGTTTCTCCAGCAGTGCTCAGTATGTCTTGTTTGTCTTCCTTGAATGGTTTGTGTGATAGGAGTTAAGTGGCCATACAGCAGCTTCCAGGATTTGTTCAAGATTGCACGTCAGCATGTTTTTACAGTTCCCACCCAGCTTTTTCTCCAAGCGTTTTATTAGAATCCAAGTGGATCAGCCATACAGTAGCACTAACACGGTTACAACATGGAAGAATTCTTGCTTTGTCTTATCAGATAGATCAGATTTCCATATAATTGATAATCTGTCTATAGTAGTCCATGTCTTTCCTATGCTAATATTGACATCACTTTCTGTAGATGAGATATTACTACCCAGTTTAATCTGTCTATAGCAATCCATACCTTTCTTATGCATATATTGACATCACTTTCTGTTAGTTCATTTGAAAGTTAATAAATTTGTTTATTTATACCTTATTTGCAATAAAGCATGGACTAATTCTGATTTTAAGTAAAATTCATACTTTTTAAATATGTATCATCAAATTTTTTATTTTTTTTTGTCTAAATCTAGTTTTCATCCTTCTCCTTTTGTATCTAATTCAATCTGTCATCTTATGCCGCCTCTATTAATCTAACTCTGAAAATGAAGCTTTAAATACCAATAAACATTACATTTCACTTTATTTGGCTTTGTATATACAGATCAAGAATTAGTAGTTTCAGTTTCCAACTTAACAATGTTTCTCTTTATTCCCTCTGAATAACTTTCATATTCTTTCTTCTTAGATAAATTGTTACTGCCAAATCTAAAGCTTTTATTCTTGTTTCATCACTTTCACTTACAACCTTCCTATGATACTGTTCTCTGCATTACCCAGTATTATATACAAGAAATATAAAGAGTCTGAATACAGTTTCACTATAACTTGTTATCAATTTAAGCCTATTATTGTTGTTGCTTTCTCAAATCAAACCAACTGTAATTCGCTTTTGCTCTGCTTTCTTAGGCTGATTTACTTGACACGAATGCGTTTACCTAATTGTCAGATCAAAGCAAATCTTGATTTTGCTATTTACACATACTGTTTATAATATTTAACCATTAGTTTAGTTCTTGATCAATATCTTAACCCAATAGAAAATCATCTCTCTGTTCATTAGCTCATATAGATACACACTCTTTCTCTATCTGCTAATCTTTGAGCCGAGATCAAAATAACCTTTTTTTTGTTTATTTTTTCTTTAAGCTTGACTCTGATATTCGGGGTGTCATTTGAGCTGATTGTGAATTGAACCTTGTTCTTTTAATCTTTAGTTTTTGGGAGTGTACTGACTATATTGCACTGCATTAATAGAAAGGCCAATTCCCTTTGAAACCAATCAAGAAGGCACTGATCAACACGGGTATTTGCTTAACTGTTTTATACTCAGCTGCAGGGTTTCCACACATCTATGAGATTTTTTTTGCTCTTTGATTATATAAATTGGCTTGTTGTATTTTATTTTGAACATGGCCTTTCACTTGGTGTTATTTAAAAGATTCAGGCAATTAGATTAGCTATAACTTGTGGACATTCATTGCAGATTTGACATTTGAATCAAAGCAATGTTTTTACACATTTCCATATCTTCCCCAAATAATAACAATTTCAAAACAACTAACAAATTTAAGTAGCTGACTTAAAAATACAATATGATTTGTAGGGACAATGTTTTTATTAAAATGGTTTGATTAGAATATTCATGGAGCTTCTTCAAATGACAGCTACTTGAAATAGAAATATTCTTGGATCATCTTTGAATGGCATGTTAGCTTTGATGCATGAGCATGTCATCAGATGCTTTTCAAGTAATAACTTATTCTTGTTTTCACAAGAATATTAGCTAGATAAATATTAGATAAAATTTACACATCTTTCACAATAAGTGTAGGCAACATTTTGTATTCATCCTGATATTACAATCAGAATTTTAAAATTCTAGCAATCTATAAATATAATAATTTATATAAAATAATGATTGTACAGGGTATCTATAAAATCCTGCAACAGATTTAAAATGTAACAACTAAGATTGCAGTCTTGTTGAAATGCAATAATGAAAACATGTAAAAATTAAACTACAAGAGTTGAACTTTTATACAGCATGAGTTATTAAGTTTTAAATTTTCAAACTGCTGCACACACACACTCACACACAGACACAGACACACACACACACAGGGTGTCTATAAAGTCCTGCAACAGATTTAAAATGTAACAACAAAGATTGCAGTCTTGTTGAAACGCAATAATCAAAACATACATAAAAAATAAAACTCTACAAGTTGAACTTTCGTGTAGTATTTACTAAATGATTCTATCATTTATACCACCTGAGATATTTAATTTTCCACTTTAAAACTGCTGCAAAACTTTATAAACACCCTGTATTTATATTCAAATGCAGCAGGGGGAGTCCCCATAGTGTAGTGGGTAATGTGCTGGGCCGCAACATTGTGGTAAGCGAGTTTGAACTCAAAGGCGTGTGGTCTAATGGTTAGAGTCATAGGAAATGAATTTGTCGAGCCGAGTTCAATTCCTGGATGAAGCTTTTGCATTTCACATGGTGCTAATATCCTTGGGAAAGGTATGAATCCAATTCTCCCTCCAGCTATGGGCAAATAGCAGAGCAGACTGGGCTCTTTAACCATGGCTAGGTTACCAGTCTAGGAGAAGGAAAACTCTGAATTCAAACCTATTAAACTTCACTTAAGAAATTAACCTTGTGTCTCATCCTGCTTGTGAGGAGGGGTTGGTAAATATACTTACTGTTATGTTGCACTTTTCAACTAATACCCTTGAGAAAGGTATGAAAACGCTCTTCCTCCCAGCTATGGGTTAAATAATACCAGTTCTGTTCTTCTACAAGGATGGCTTTGGCATTAAATAACCCATGAAGGTTGATATGCCATTAAACAAAGAAACCAAACCAACACAAAGCCTACAGTTAATTACTCATGTGAGGTTATTTATTTAAATTTTAGTTAATTGACTACAAAGTGATGTTGCTCCATATATAATTCTAATTGTGATGTTTTATGATGAATTAATTGTTGCTAAATTCTTCAGGATTATCAAATAACATCTTGAAGAACTAAGGATTAAATGAGGACCTACTATATCAGGGGTCATCAAACAAGGGCCTTTTATCAGGCCTGCGGATGGTACTTGAATTGGTTTGTTAAAACATACGAAACGTGAGACGTTCTTATACCATTTAAATTTAAATATCATGTTAAGATTACTAAATCTTCATAAACACTTGAAAGCAATTCTCTTGATTGGATGTAGCAATTCCAAACAAAACATTGACAATATCTTGAAAGACAAACTTCAGTTTCACAAATCTCACTAAACCTTTCTGCTAATGTTGTGTTCTTTGATAATGTTATGAAAATAAATATGTTGGTAAAATTTGTTTTTGTGTATCTTATGCCACTCATCCATGAATATAACATCGGAAAGATAAATTTTGTTTTACATCTTTTTCCCAGGGCTTTCATTCTGGCTAGCAAGTATTGAACTAAATAATAAGGTGGCCCGTGCTCATTATTTTTTCAATTATCTGGACTATCATATAAAAAGTTTGATGATCTCTGTACTATATCAATGGTTGTCAAGCTGAGTGTTGCTATTCACTAGTATTTTAGATTTTAGGTGTACAGTCAGCATAAAGGTACGGTTTA
>CM042148.1:101501542-101594042 GCA_023376005.1 Doryteuthis pealeii
AGCGATGAGCCTGTTCAATACATAATTGGGTGACTACTTAAGCAACAGCAGGTACTGTAAGAAACCTGACGCCTTTCTTTATCAAAATGACTTGATTCAGCATTAAATGACCTGAAAAGGATTGATATGCTATAATACAAAAGAAAAAACAAATCTTAAATAAGTGTAAAAGACAAGGCATAGTAATATATAACTGACATAGAAGTCTTACACAATGGCTTATTATTGTCTTGTCAGTGTGGCTTAGAATATGCTGACTGTATTCCCTGCAGAAGTGGTGAGCCCCACCAGGGGTGCCCTGGGTATGACACTAAATTGCATCTGGAAATCTGGAGAGAGTGGAGTACACCTTCATTGCCATTACTACCAGGTTCACTCTAACCTGGAGTAGTAGTAGTGCCTGTTAGGGTCCCAGCTAAGAGTCAAATAGATTTGTTTAAAAGGTATTTGTATTCAATAGGACTGTGTGCAAAAAAAGAAAGAAAACTCCTCTTAAGAAACAACACCACACTCCCTAGATCTCCAGAACTGGAGCCTGACCATCAAATTCAGTTCAGTGTCATACTCAGGACACCCCTTTTTTTTTGGGGGGGGGGTCATACCTCTCTGCAGAGGATACAATTAGCATATTCTAAGCTAGTCTTGCAGATCCTTTACTACTGAATACCAAATTTGACCCTTGCTTGGGTGCTCATACTTGCAACCTTGTATCACATTCTAGTAAGTAAAGTCAATGAAGTGGCCTATTGTCAGTATCAGCCAGACAGCGAGGGAGTCTATCCCCTTTTCACTAGTGCTAGACCAGGGAGTTTGTTTTTGCATCTGAGGTGGAGTGCCACACCTATCATCAGCTCTCAACTTTACTGCACAAATCTCTGTGCTACTCATACGCTGAGTTTGCAAGGGCCGGTATTGAACCCGAAACCTTGTGGTTCCAAGCCGGATGCTCTACCGACTATGGTAGATAACCTTCAGCTTGAATGCAGACCTTATAAGAATTAATTTATGGAGGCACGTGGTGTAGAGGTTAGTCATAGATGGACTCGTCCACACGAGTTCAAATCCTAGACAAAGCTATATGCATCCAATTCTCCCACCAGCTATGGGTAAATAACATGACAGACTGGACTCTTTAACCTTGGTTAGGCAACCAGACTAGGAGAAGGAAAACTCTGAATTCAAACCTGTTAGCTTAAGAAAATGACCTTGTGCCACATCCTGCTCGTGCAGAGGGGTTGGGTAAATATATATATAAGAATTCATCATTTATATCTGAAAGACTAATGCATAAATAATTATTTTCAGAATGATATAGGAAACAGATACAATGTATTTGAAATAGAAAAACTTTGATGATCATGAAAACATGAAATTCATAGCTGTGATTAACATGTAATATACAAATCACTCCATCTGTTATGAAAAAGACTTCTGGGCTACAGTAATTTGTCATTTATATTTTTCAATGTGTATGTGTACTGTATAACCATAACCGAGCAATCATCATCAAGGTATGCCAACAGCATGGATTCCTTTGACTCTCTCTCACCGTTCATCCCTATCAGCCATCACTCTTGGCAAGTTCTTTAGATGGCATCCACTGAATGTAAGTTTTTGCTGGTCAACTCATATATAGAAGTACTCTAAAGGAGAATGTTGTTTATAAGTTCATCTTACTTCTCCAGCAATGCCCAGCATGTCTTGTTCATCTTAATTTGATGGTTTGTGTGATGGGAGGTAAGTGACCGTACAACTAATGTTTTGTGGGTACTACACATCTTACTTCTCTAGCAGTGGCCAACATGTCTTATTTATCTTACTTGGATGGTTTGTGTGATGGGAGGTAAGTGACCGTATAGTTGCTGTTTTTTGTAGGGAGTTGCTTCCAGGGTTTGTTCAAAACAGCATGCAGCATCCTTATGAAGTTCCCATTTAGTTTTTTTTAGAGAATAAAATAATTTTCAGTCCAACTTGCAACTGAATGATGATTTTGTAGAGTCTTCATCATTTTTTAATAATTCAAATTCTCCATGTAGTGGAGATAAGTAAGTTGGTATCAGCCAATCAGCGAGGGAGTCTATCCCCCTTTTTCACTAGCGCTAGACTAAAAAGATTGTTTTTGCATCTGAGGTGGAGCGCCACACCTACAATCAGCTCGTTAAGTGGAGATGAGTAGAAAATGCTAATCAGAATTATCCAGTCCTTCCTTAAATATAAGTATCAGTATCATCATGGACTACAATTAATATTGGAACACAATTGTTTTTCATGTTGTGTAGTAACATCTAATGTAGTATATTGATATATATATATATATATATATATATATGTAAAAGCAGGATGTGACACAAGGTTAATTTCTTAAGCGGAGTTTAACAGGTTTGAATTCAGAGTTTTCCTTCTTCTAGACTGGTTGCCATACCAAGGTTAAAGAGTTCAGTTTGCCCTACTATTTACCCATAACTGGAGGGAAAGTAGATGAATGCACACCTTTCCCAAGAGTATTAGTATCATGTGAACAGCCTTGTCCTGGATTTCCTACAACTCTAGCCATTACACCACATACCTCCACTAGTATATTGATATAAGAAGAAAATAAAAATTTATTTTGCCAATAGTTTTAATTTTCTGAAATGATTGCTTAGCAGTGAGCTTCATTGCTCTCTTTCTGATATCCAAATGCATTCCTCTGTTGAATTGCAATAATTTTATTTTATTTTATTTTCATGCTACATCCATTTTTGCCAGGTAATCCAGAAAATTGATTATTATAAATAGACTGTATTCAATAGTCAGGTTTCTTTCTTTTCTTTTTTTTTTTTAGAGAGAGAGTGAGAGAGGGAGAGAGAGAGAGAGATAGATTGGATAAAAGTTTTAAAAAAAAAAAAAAAAAAAGAAAAATATATATTGGAAGGAACCTTTTCTACCAACTCCAAAACAGAATAAGCAACAACCCCAAAAAATCTATGCCTTCTATACAAGTCAGTTCTCAGAAAAAGAAAATAATTATGATTAAGAAGACATTTCAGAGGTGCACACCAACAGGCAACCTATTCAATTTAGCCATCTAGTAGACCATCAAAGTTCACAGTTCTCTTGGAAGTTTTCCAAACACAACACAGGAGGAGAAGAAGGAGGAACATTTTTTATTTACAGATTAAACAGCCACAAAATCAAATTGTTTTTATTTCATGTTAAGTCTAAACTTCTATTACATATGTAAGAAATTTCAAAGATATTCCAGTGGAGCCAGCCAATGAAAAGAAGTTCCTTTGACAGATGCATCTACAAGTCTCTCTGCTGTTAGTAATGATCAAAGCAGTAAATCTCAGAAAAACAAATCAAGAAAGGTAGCATTAAAATAATATACCTGTATGTACAAATGTTTACAGTTACATTGGTCATATACTTATTTTAATGGTACTTACTTAAATAGCCCTGTTGGCTAGGGTTGTAGAATACACCAGTTGCACCACTGAAGAGAGGCAAGAGCCCCACCCCCACAATGGAGCCACCTGTTGGCCATGGGTGGCGACCCATAATGCTTAAGGATGGGACCCTGGTTGCTGAGCAGTCCATGACATGCAACGCTCCACTTTGGCCCTTACTTAGGCTAAATGGGCGGTCGGAGAGGCCCTCTTCGATCAATCGGCTGGTCATGTTGAGCCCTAGAACCTATATAATTGTCCCAACCCTATTGCCCTTATGGCAACCCTCAACCCTTTTTATCATATATGTGCTAGGTGGTGACTGAGGGTCTTGGTATCATAGGTATGATGTTAAACTATATCTGATGGAGCTCGAGAATGTTGAGTACCCCTTCATCACCAGTATTCCCAGGTCCACTCTTACCCAGTGTGAGAGTACCTGTTAGGGTCCCTTCTATGGGTTGAATTGAAAAAATGAGTTTAAAAATGCGGTTTAAAAAATTTGAGTAAAAATAAATCAAGTACCCATCAAGAAGGAATATAATAAAAACGTCTTTGGCATAAAATAACCCAATAGGTTAACATGCCGTAAAACCTAACCAAAAGCTTAAAAGGTCATATTCAGTAGCAATAAGATCAACTTTGTAATATTTTATCTACCAGCCCTGAACACCCTATCAATAAATCTTAGAATGTACTGACTGTACCCAGTCTAGGAGAACAAAAACTCTGACTTAAAACCAGTTAAGCTCCAGTTAAAAATTAACCTTCTAGCACATTCCACTCATACGGAGAGGTTGGTAAATACATTATCAATAGATAAATCTCTTTTATCTTATGAAAATTAACCCCTTGAAACCAACAAACAAGATTCTGTATACATTCACGTGTGAGTTGATTTTGTGTTTAGGTCAACCCTTGATTTATAGCCTGAAGATGATTAATTTGTAGAATTGATTTTTTGAACATAGAGGTTATTTCTTGTCTCATTTTCATAAATGATCTTTTATTGACTTAATTTTCTGAGACTAAATTTGTCCAATTCTGGAGCTCTAGGGAATGTGGAGCATACCTTCATCACCATTACTCCAAGGTCCACTCTGACCCGGAGTGGTAGTTCTTGTTAGGGTCACATCTATGGGTTAAATAGAAAAAAAATGAGTTAGAAAAAAATGTGTTTAAAAAACATTTGAGTTTTTGAAAAATTGAATACCCATCAAGAATGAATAAAACAAAAATTTCTTTGGCATAAAATAACCCAAGAGGTTGACATGCTGTAAAACCCAACCAATAATTTGCTTAAAAGGTCACATTCAGCAGCAATAAGATCAAGTTTGTCAATTTTTTCCAATTCTGGAGCTCTAGGGAATGTGGAGTATTCCTTCATCACCATTACTCCCAGGTCTACTCTGACCTGGAATGGTAGTACCTTTAAGGGTCCAATCTATGGATTAAATAGAAAAAATTAGTTTAAAAAAATTTGAGTTTAAAAAAAAATTGAGTACCCATCAAGAATGAATAAAATGTCTTCAGGATAGAATAACTTAACAAGTGTTGACATGCCGTAAAATCCAATTGACCAAATTTTGCCTAGCATCTATTTCTATTTGCAAAAATTAAGGTACTAGTCTAACGAGGGTGAGTCAAAATGTAATGCTATTTTGTTTAGGGCAGATATAATTACCAACAAAGGAACATGTATCCTACATCAAAATGAAGCTGGTCCTCTGTGAGTCACATCCCTACTTCTCCACTTAGTCACTATTTTTCTCAATAGCAATGTTCCACCTTCGAATGAGAACATGTATCCCTGTCCAGTAAAATTCTGTTGGCTGTTCTTTGAGCCACTTCTTCACTACAGATTTCACTTCCTCGTCACTGGAATAATGTTTGTCTCTCAAACCCTCTTTCATGGGGCCAAAGAGATGATAGTCTGAGGCAAACATTATTTTCGAGTGACAAAGAAGTGAAATCTGTAGTGAAGAAGTGGCTCAAAGAACAATCAACAGAATTTTACTGGGTAGGGATACATGTTCTCAATCGAAGGTGAAACATTGTTATTGAGAGAAATGGTGACTATGTAGAAAAGTAGGGATGTGATTCACACAGGACTAGCTTCATTTTGATATATGATACATGTTCCTGTGTTGGTAATTATACCTGTTCTAAACAAAATGGTCTTACTTTTTGACTCACCCTCGTATTTCCAATGATCAATTAGAAGATCTCAAAACATTGGATCTGCTCATTTGACCCTCACTCTTTTGTATATATCTATCTTTTTATTAAACAACTGTGTTATTCCATTGATCATTTAATTGATTATCTTGTAAACATCTTTTTTTTTCCTGTGATTGTAAATGGAGTTGGTTTATTCATTACCAGATCAAATATTCAAAGCTCATAATACAGTGCTACTTGAGTAGACAGAATATTTTATCTAATTTTATTAGACTTCTATTAATACTTGTGATTTTTAAGTTTGCAACTAACTGAATATACCAATGTTCATTTTCCATATGAGAAAATAAAATCTTAGCTGAAGTATTGTTAAACAATTTGATGTCAGATCTATATAATTGTTTAGCTTATATTTAGCCTAAAACCAAATGATAAACATGGTCGCTTGGAGAAATATTACTGATATTTAAAAAGAAAATTACTTCAGATTCCTATGCAGAAGCAAATCAATTAACAGACTAATTCATATAAACCAAATTCATTAGATTAACACTTTATATTCTTGTAAGTTTAAAAGGTTTGAGCTTGTATCATCAATAATAATGGAAATTAGGTCTCTATTTGTCTGTAACAAAAACTATGTCACAGCTTATGTCACATCACACAAAATCATCATAACATAAAATGAATAAACTCAAAATCTGAGCATGCAAACTTAGACGGTCTTCATTGTTTTTAAAACAATTTTTAATAAGTACATGCCCAGTAGTATATATACATATATAATTTATTTTATTTTAATATATATCTAAAGCTATCAGAACTAGGTTTTCCATTTCAAATTGTTTTATTTGTTTTTTTTACCCGTTTGATGGTATTACTTATTAATGATACAAACTCTCTGACATTGAATTTTTAACTCCCATCACTCAGGTAATATTTTTCCAAAATTAATTTTTACACCACTCAGAGGCTGTTTTTTTTCTTTGGTAGTCAATAATAATATAACTTCTTTTTAGCTCTTATGCAAGTCAATCTCTTAATGAAGAAATTGCCAGATTTACTGTTTTTACCTCAAAAATTTTCTGAACCATCCAAGTACACACTAAGTTTTCTATCTAAAATTAATTAGTATTATTTGGATTATTCAAACTATTGTCCTCATCTTTATTGTTATCTGTACAACATTTAGGCTGATGTGCCATCCACGGAGCTCAGGCTTTCTTCAAGTATTTCTTGTCGGGACTCAGGAACCTTCTTTTCAAACTCGGACACATAATTGTCGTAATTGGGAGCCATCATGGAACTTTGAACCCAACCCTTTATTCAATCCATGGGGGTATCCTGTTCACATCCCACTAACCATAGCTGGTTATTAAGCTGTGTTAATTATCATTCTATGTTACTGCCACCCTAGACCAGGATTGAACCTGCAACCTAGAAATAACTGTCACTTAGAACTGCTTAATAGTTAATTTCTTGAAATCTATGATATATGTTGAAGTTTATGCCTTTATTCTTCTTTTTATCACACAATTTCAAGCTAACTGTAAATAAATTTCAATATTTTCTCAAACAAATTACACAGGATGGGGTACAATGTAGGGGTTAGATGGCTTTAGTTGTTTCATCAAAGAAAAATTTCCCTTTCCTTTTCTCCTGTTCATAAATAAAAATTCTACAATTTATTAAAGCCCCCTCTCCAAATTTTCCCTGGGACTCATTTAAATCAAATTTATACATCCCAGGATGTGCACTAAATTAAAAAGCTATCAGCATCACTGTATCATGTTCATATTTTTGTGTAAGTAGAATCTTGCTGAAATGTATATTAAAATTATTTCTTATGCCTCATATCATTTATCCTGGACATGGCCAAGTAACTCTACTAGTCATCACAAATTATAACATATTTCCATCTAAAACTTTAGAATTTTTATTCTTCAAGGAAACCCTTTAATTCCTGTTCTATTTACTTCAAGGTGATTATTCTCCAATTAAAATTAGTAGAAAGCTAATATAGTTACCACTTTCTTTATATATATCGGTTTAATGTGAAATTCTATAAATATGTATGAATTCTAAATATGTTCCTATGAGTAGATATAATCCTGATAAGTAGGTTTGGAAATAAACCTGGCTATTTCAAGTAAGTAAGCATAAGTCTGAGTGGTTGTTATGGATACCTGCTATATTGTTCTCATAAGCAACACTATCAAATCAATTATGACTCAAAAACTTGAGCCAAAAGTTTATCTATCATTTGTTTGTATCTTTTTAATGGCAAACATTTGTCAATTTTATATCACGAGCAATTAAGAGTGTTTTTATAGTTTTAAAAATGTTATCATTATTTTATTAGTATTGGAAATCTATTAGTTTTATGTTTGAATATTATTACTGTAATGGTAAAGTGGACTTGAACAAATTCTAAAAATATGACTTATATCTGAGATTCTTTCAAATTATTGTAAAATGCCATCAAACCATATGTTGACATTATGTGGTTTTTATATATATATATATATATATATATATATATATATATATATGAGAGGTAAATGGATATTGAATCCAACAATATGTGTAGAAAGTTTTGTAGAAAAAATAACAAGATGTTAAAAGTTTTGCTGACAGAAATCTGGCTTTGACATTATGAAGATGTCTTTATCAAAGTAACATTGTAAACGGAAAAACGAAATAAATATATCATTAATCACTAGGCACAGAACGCTCTAGATCAGTACCGGAATAAAAAAAAAAAATTTTTAAATGCGTATTTATTGTTAAAAATAAATAAATTTTATTTTTAAAAATTATAAGCATTTTTATCATTAAAAAAGCTCAAAAGAGTTTGCAGTAAAAGTGTATATGAATATCAAAAAAGTTCAGGAAAATGTTCAGGTTACAAATGAAAGTTTAAAAAATATAACAAGTCCAACAACATGAATCTGCAATGATGATAAACTCGCTGTGTCGGGATCCTTATATCTTTTAATGATAAAAATGTTTATCATTTTTTAAAATAAAATTTATTTCATTTTTAACAATAAATACGCATTAAAAAAATTTTTTTTTTAAAGTTCCGGTACTGATCGAGAGCATTCTGTGCCTCATGATTAATGATATATTTATTTCGTTTTTCCATTTACAATGTTGCTTTGATAAAAGACATCTTCATAATGTCAAAACAGATTTCTGTCAGCAAAACTTTTAACATCTTGTTATTTTTTCTACAAAACTTTCTACATTATATATACTAGTAAATATATGCACCCTCCAGGTGCAAGTATTTAAGTTTTAATGTAATAAAATATTGTATTAAATTAGAAAGGCTAATGAAACTAAATAAGAATACAGATAAAAAGATTTGAAACAGAGGGAGTATAATAAAAAATGGAACAACTGAAACTTACTCTTCCATCACTCTCGTCTTTCATTGTTATTTTTTCTAATTTAATTATTTAGTTATAAGAGGAAGTAAAGAATAAAATGACAGTTATTTTATCTTGTTAATGGATTTCATTTAAGATTTCTTTGAAGAGATTTTTGCTTATATTCATTAAAATAAAACCAAACAGTTAGAAATCAATAATACTAAGCACATATTTATTAAATTCGATTTTTTAATATTGATATGCAAATTAGCCTTTCCGTTCACACTGTAAACCCTATTTTGTTGTATATATAAATATAATTGCATGTTGTCAGTATGTAGACATAGTTAACAGTATTAATAATGTAAGATAATTTTATTAATAATTGAGGTTTAGATAAAAATAAAATCATGGAGAATGTGATGTCGATAACTAAGAGAATTGTGACTTGAGTAGGAATATAGTTTCGGTTACAGACAGAAAAACACACAATCTCCATTATAATAAGATATATATATATATATATATATATTATATACTATCTTTCATTTCCTATTTGCTTGAATTTTGTTTCTCATTGAAGAAAAGCCAATGCACAAAAAGTTTGGGACAATCTTCCAACTGTGCACACTCTCAACAATCACTGTTTCCTTCTCAAACTCTCCAGTTCAAATCCTTGGTCAGATGAACAATAAACACCACTTTCTCTGTCTCCTACACTGTCACTCCTTCCATTGCCTGGTTCGTTCTGCCCCAATGTGAACAACTGCCTGCTTTTATTACAGATCACCCATCTTTACATCTTGTGCCGTTCGAGGCTTTCATGCATGGCACAGGCGATTCTTTACCACTTACGTTAGGGGCATCAGCTATGCCCATTACACTTATCTAATTGGGCACACACACATACTCACACTGAATTTAGATTAAGTTAAGAATAAAAATGAATAATTATGAATTTTAAATTTCTTTTCTTTTTACTAATAAAATCTTTTCTTTGGATTTCTCTTATAGAAAAACAGTTTATTAAATCATTACTATTTCGTGTACCAACAAAATTAAAGAATCTTTGATAGTTTGTAGAGAATTCCTGTTTTTGAATTTCTTTAGAGAAAAGAGGAAAAAAAATTACCATCCAGTTGCAACATATGGTTTTAATGTATTCTTCCATAAAACTCAGAAAATTTAAGACAGTTTAATATCTATCTATTTGAGTTTTATTATTAAAGGGAAAATGTGTTCTGTTGCTAATTGTATTATCATTCAAAGATTGCTTGTAATATAATTATACAATTTTTACAATGTAGAAATAAAAGCTGATAATCATTTTGAAAATGAGGTCATTCAATGTTTGAATGTTTAACCCCTTCATTACTAATCCTAAATATATAATTGTCATTACAAATTCTTGATTCTACTATCTTGATTGGTTTGGTTTCTTTGTTAATGGCAATATCAACCTTCATGGGTTATTTAATGCCAACAAGATATTCCTCAGCAGTCTTTTCTTTGGATTCAGTTTGATTGGTTTGGTTTGATTTCTTTGATTAAAGGCATATCAACCTTTGTGGGTTATTTAATGACAACAAATTTCCAATAAGAATAAAATGACAAAATAATAATAATACAAAATACTCTTCAGCATAGACAGTAGAATGAGAACAGTCTGTCTCTTTGGCTTTAATACAGGGTTCAGTTTGATTGGTTTGGATTCTTCATTTTAATGGCATATCAATGTTCATGGGCTATTTAAAACCAATGCTACCCTTGTAAAAGATGTGTTGTGGTACTATTTAACCCATAGCTAAGGGATGAGGAGGTTCATACCTTTCCCAAGAGTATTAGTCCAAAAGTTAACATAAGAGTACAACTGAAGTTCAAACTCAGTTACTAAGATATTGCAGACTAGCACATTGGAAATTATTTTTATGACTCTTTATTTTTATGGAGCTCCTCTCAACTATACTGAGTTAACTCTAAAAAAACATTTAGATTTCTATTTAACTTTATGTCCTAGGTATGATATTAAACTGCATCCAGGGGTGAAACACTAGTTCAGGAGTTCTTGGAAGTTTATAGTCACCCCTTCATTGCCATTACTCTTAGATCCACTCTGTAGTGTTAGTACCAGATAGAGTCCCATCTATGGCTTAAATAGATTTCTTAGAAAATTATTAGATAGAAAATTAGAAATTTTATTATTACAAGATAGAAATTATTAGATAGAAAATTATTACAAGATAGAAATTCTTGAAACTATATAATTACTTATTATTACAAGATAGAAATTATTAGATAGAAAATTATTACAAGATAGAAATTCTTGAAACTATATAATTACTTATTATTACAAGATAGAAATTATTAGATAGAAAATTATTACAAGATAGAAATTCTTGAAACTATATAATTACTTATTATTACAGATAGAAATTATTAGATAGAAAATTATTACAAGATAGAAATTAAACTATATAATTACTTATTATTACAAGATAGAAATTATTAGATAGAAAATTATTACAAGATAGAAATTCTTGAAACTATATAATTACTTGCATATTATTACTTGGAACCATATAACTGTTGATTGATTGAACTTCCTCCACTAGGTCATTGAAAGAGATGTTGAATTCTCTCAACTCGTCTTTCTTTTAACTGCTGGCTTTTTTTTAACAATTTATCTATTTGTGTTGTGTATTGATGAGTTCAGTCAGTTTTTAGTGTAGAGACAAATTTAGAATCAGGTGTTGTTGAATTCGGGATCTGAGGCATTAGGTGATTGAGACAAGATAACCTTTGCATAACCTTCCTTCCAGTTATGAAGACTGTGGGAAAGAAGCTTTAGTTAGCTTAGAGTCAGTTAAGCCATGAGACATCCCAATGTAAGCCCAGACTGTCTTCACTCCCCGCATGCGGTTGAGAATCCTGGCTAGAAAGTCCTGGTTCTTAAGTTAATAGAAATGTGATCACATCAAAGTATATGTCTTGTGTTGTCACCGAGAACTAATAGCCGCCTTGGCATAATCAGACCAGCATCTCGATGTACCAGACCTGTATCAAAACCAGACCAGTCAAAAGAAATAGAAGGAGCCATGAAGATAGCTATAGACTACAAGAAACAGAAGAGAATAACAGCCAGCTACACTCCAGAAAGTGTGAGGTAAGGTAAAAGGAAAAGTGGACAAAAAATAATTAACCCACTTCTCCCAACCACCCCCTTTCCCAACAAACACCTAGCAACCTCCTCATCTCATCTTCCCATACAAACTACTATCCTCTGAACTTCCCCCTCCACTTTATATGATGTTATTCTCTGTTCAATCAAATCCTCTCTAACCTCCTTACCCCTCAATTTCACCACAAACTCACTTTCTCTTCTATAAATACAAATGTATGTACTTTGTTTTGAATAAAGTTAAACTGATGATGTTCTTTACGTAAAGAAGGACAAAATATTTCTCTCCTACCTCTATTTGTTTGAGTTATTATTTTTTGTCCACTTTTCCTTTTACCTTACTTCATACTGTCGGATTTTACTCCAACCCTCCTATCTTCACTCCAGAAAGTAAGTAAAGGGTTAAATATGAGGAATTACCCTTCTCATAATATATATGCAGTTAAGGGGGGATATAACATTTGAAACCTGGTATCATTTGCTTACAATGCTGCATAAGTATACAAAAACTATTGATATGTTTTTGGAAAGTATTAATACAAAATAACTTTATAATTTATCAATGGGTCATAAGCTGTGTCACTAATATTGATAGTTGATAATTTCTTTCTGAATTTCTAAGATGACAAATTCTCATTATTGTTCACTGATTTATTTCATCTGTGTTCCTCATGAAGGAGGCATAGCTATGGGATTTCTATTGTCCCTCTTGATGGTAAATATATACTCAGAATACTTTGAGGATATAAGTATAAGAATGACACAGTTGAAGCCAAACATCTTGCTGAGATATGTAATTGATACCCTCATCTCTGGCCTTCCAAGAATATACACAAGTGCTGCTTTATATTAATTCAATAAGACCTTCAATTTCAGTTCAGAATAGAAAAATAAATGGAGGATAAGCTGGCTTTCCTGGATATACTAATAACTTACAGATATCATAAAATTAGTTGATATCTGAATTTTCATTCCCACTATCCACACAGTAAGAAAAATAAAAAGGGATCTACAACATTGAACCAAGCTCATTATGGGGCAATCCAGATTCACAACAACAAGATGATCCATATTCAGAAATATTATTACTGTTACTACTGCAGCATTCACCCTGGACCAGTTGAGCCAGCTCCACCCAATGAATTCACTGCATCCTGAATGAATGCAGACCATATGCGGTGATCCAATGCAATTGAGGTTATGAGTGTCAGCCATTTGTGGTTTCATCCATAACCTCCATAAAGGCCTGGGCTCAGGAACAGCTCGGTATCTTGCTTGACTGTTTTGAGCCATGTTTTCAGTCAACCCCCTTGGTTTTTTTTTCATCCTTGAGGTGGTATTGGGTCAAATTTCGAAACACTTCAGAGTAACAACTACTTTGCAAGTAGGTCTTTACCCAACCCATTGGCCATGGGTAGGGATGTGACACAAGGTTACAGGTATGAGGCATCCAGTGTGGATCTGCAAGATTAGTTTGCTAACTATTAAACCAACTATTTTGCAAGTATAACATTGGCTTCCACAAGCAAATGTAGAAGAGTGGATAATAATACTTGGAAAACTGTCACACTCCATCTACCTTAAATCAGAAGTGGCCTATTAACAGGGCTTAGAATACACTGACTGTTTCCCCCCTGCAGAGGTGTAAGATTCCCTCTCAAAAAGGATGTGCTGGTTATGACTCCAAAAAGAATCTATTGGTGAGGCTCCAGCTCTTTCATTGCCATTACTCTGGGGTCCACTGAATCTGAGTAGTAGTACTTGTTAGGGTCCCATCTATGGGTCAAATAGATCTATTTAAAAATCAATCATGTCTGATTGGGCCATATACAATATAAGACCCTTAAGAAACTGCTACATAAAGAATGTAAACATGAACATACAAAGTGTGTCACAAAAGGACCAAGTTTAAAGCTATGTTTACCAAGATAGAAATGAAGAATAAATGGAACATTATTTTTTTTCCAGAATACAAGGTGTGTCAAAAAGTACAAAAATCTTGATACTTTTTTGACATACCTTGTATAATGAATGTAATTCCCTAAATTCTAGGCATGAAATAACCCGTGATCAGTTGACATGTCATTAAAATTGATCAATCAATCAATCTTAAACCAGAAGTATATTGGAAATAATTTAATCTACAGTTTATGCATCAGGTCAACATCCAAAAGCAGTTCTACTTTCAAAGATACCTGACCAGATTCAAGACTATCAGATGAGAATACAACCAGGAACCATATGTGTGTATAAATATATATATATGTGTATAAATATATCTATTTATTTATTTACCAACCCCTCCGCATGAGCAGGATGTGACACAAGCAGAGTTTAACAGGTTTTAATTCAGAGTTTTCTTTCTCCTAGACATGTTGAAAGTTGAAGAGCCCAGTTTGCCCTACTATTTGCCCATAGCTGGAGGAAGTATAATTGGATTCATATCTTTCCCAAGGGCATTAGCGCTATGTGAAATGCAAATAGTTTCGTCTAGGATTTGAACTTGGATGGACGAGTCCATTTCCTACAACTCTAACCATTATGCTACACGCCTCCATGTATATAGCATTTGATGCAGTTATGGCAGGTAATATAAAGGTCAGACTGACATTCTTCTAAAGGTAAGGCTGGAAGAATATCAAGAAGTCAAGTATAGCTGATCACGTGTGGAGGGAAAAGTTGATGCTCACCACTACTCAATCTTCAAGATAATAATGAAACAGTAAAGAATAAGATGATTAAAAGAAGCAGTATACCAGCTAATCCCTGATAATCTCCTCTGTAGGTTTAGCATAAAACTGAATGCCATATGGAAGCATTTGATAAAACAAAGAGTAGACGTTAGGTTTAAAGCTAAAAAATTACAACAACATGATTGTTCTCAAGGACAATGGCTTTGTAAATAAAAGCACTGCAGCAGCTTACTGGTGGTTGTGAGTTCAATTCCTGGCTCAGGTAGAGGAACTCATATAGTTTGGTTTAACTGAACAAGCAGATGGGGCGTCACTAGAACACATTTCCAAAAAAGGATAAAATGACAAAATAATTATACAAAATACTCCACAGCATGGACAGCAGAATGAGAACAGTCTATCTCTTTGCATTGAATATTGGGTTCAATTTGATTGGTTTGGTTTCTTTGTTTAAAGGCATATCAACCTTTGGGATTATCTAATACCAACAAATTTCCAAAAGAATGAAATGACAAAATAATAATATAAATACTCCACAGCATGACAGCAGAATGAGAACAGTCTATCTTTTTGCATTGAATATTGGGTTCAATTTGATTGGTTGGTTTCTTTGTTTAAAGGCATATCAACCTTTGCGGATTATCTAATACCAAAGCCATCCTTGTAGAAAAACAGTAATAGTACTATTTAACCAATGGCTGGGGAATGAGGAAGTTCATTAATATTGTATTCTCTATTACTGATTTAACAAAAAAAATGAATGATTGGATTGATTGCTTTTAATGGCATGTCAATCAGTCTAGGGTTATTTTATGGCTAGAGGTTAGGGAATTGCATTCATATTTCGATTTTTTCTTTCCCAAGGGTATTAATCTGAAAGTGAATGTAATAGTATGACCTGAGTTCAAATTTGCTCAAATGCTTCCATATGATTCAGTTTATGCTAAACCTACAGAGGAGATGGACAATACTTGACTTCTGATATTCTTCCAGCCTTAATGTCACAGTCCAGGACATTAGTCATTATGCCATAGGAGCTTTTCCAGTTCAGTTTGAAATTCCAAGAATATTAAATTAATATACAATGGTCAAAACGTTGTGACTATAACAACCAAGATGAGGACAACAGTTTGAATAAATTAGTGTATGTCTTATTGATTAAAGCTTAGCATCTTTTATTTGAAAAGCCACATTTCTGACTTGTGCCTTCATAGGATTATCAGTTTTGAATTATTTGGACTATTGTCCTCATCTTTATTGTTTTCTGCACAACGTTTTGGCTGATGTGCTCTCCGGCCTTCTTTTTAGATTATTTTGATTATTCAGACTATTTTCCTCATCTTTATTGTATTCTGCACAACATTTTGGCCGATGTGCCCCAGGTAGATCTCAGGAACCCCTTCCTCAAATTTAGGAACCTTCTTGTGCAAATAATAATAAAGATGAGGACAATAGTCCAAATAATCGAAATTATCAAGCCTCATCTCAAAAATTCAAAGAAACTTATCAGTTTTATTTGAATAAGACAAAACAATTTTCTTTAATAAAACAAAGAAAAATGTTAGGTATCAATTACATTAAATACAATATTGCTGATTCATTTTTCAATAAATCTAAAACAAAAGATAGGTTTGAGAAAATACTTTCTTGAATTTTCTCTCCATAAATTAAGCAGTTAGATAAGAGCTTATCAAGATTTATATTTTCTTTCTTTTTTTTTTTTTTTTCTGAAAGAGAAGCTTGTAAAAAAGGGGAAGGAATTGATGATAGCTTCACTACAGCCACTTTCTGTTTTTGTTTAGATTTTCAGATAATAGTTGAGGAATCACATGAGTACAAAATGGCATTTCTGTGTAGAGAGAAAGTCAGTTCAACAGGAAATAATGTTTACTCAAATTTACTTCATGTCTTGAATTTTTTGTGGCTTTCTCTTTTTTTTTTTTTTTTTTTTTTTAATTTGATTTAATTTTTGAAATCCAATTCTAGGATGTTATCTCATTAAGAATTATTAAATTAAGAGATGTCACCTACTTAAATAGGTTGAAAGCAGAGGCATTATGCAAACAGCTACACACAAGAGAGATTATGCTTAGTAGATAAGAACTACTGGAAAAAAGGCTTGACAAAATTTTCAGCAAAATAGTTTATGCAAATGCATAATATTAAGATTGATATGAAATAACAATGCTTATAATTATTTAATAAAAAAAAAAAGATTTACTAGGGTGAGTCAAAAGAATTGACATTTTGGTATATGCTAGTTTGCAGCATGTAGATCACATGACTGAAGCAATTCAAGCCATGATTGGTTGGTTGGTTATTTTGTTTTACAGGATATCAACCACTTTCAAGTCATTTAATTCTGAATCTCCAAAAAATCATACATAATAAGTGTAAATGTAAAAATTCTAGGTAAAAATAGCATTAGGTTTATAAGTCATTGTCGGGGTTGCCTAAAGTCGGTATCAGCCAGACAGCAAGGGAGTCTATCCACTTTTCACTAGTACTAGACCAAGGAGATTGTTTTTAGCATCTGAGGTGCTCACTTTACTGCACATATCCTTGTGCTACTCATACGCTGAATTGGTGAGGGCCGGTATCGAACCAGGAACCTTGAGGTTCCCAGCCAATCACTATACTGACTACTATGGATTGTCCAATTGGACACATGGTACAACAGATATAAGGGTTAAGTTGATAAAGTTCTAAGTTACTATCATCTGTAGACTGGGCACCATATTTGAATCCTTTTTAATTTGACTTTATTTGATAAAAAAGCATCCCTGATATGACAAAAACATGATTTGTGAGAATAAGTTATAATGCAAATGATAACAATAAAATTTTGATTACCTTGCCAAGTTTAAAGAGCCCAGTTTGCCCTACTATTTGCCCATAGCTGGAGGGAGAGTAGCTGGATGCATACCTTTCCAAAGGGTATTAACGCTATGTGAAATGCAAACAGCCTCATCCAGGATATGGATATGTGTATATGTGTGTATCATTACATTATAAGACATGTTGAAGAAGAATCCGTGTAATGTCAATATTTAAAGAAAATGTGAATTTTATTTATATAACACAAAGAAGGAACTCGAATTATGAAATGTATTTATTTACAGAATTCATAAATGTAAAAAAGAAGTATAATGTAATGTATTAAAAAGTATGGAAATTCATTGACTAACTCATATACATGCGTGTGAGGGTATATATGTATGTGTGTGTATGATATATATATGTATGTCAGGTTTATTCATTTATATAAAGTCTCACATTTTTTATATATATATATATATGTGTGTGTGTAATATATATATATATATATATATATATATATATCTTTGGCAGGTATATACATTTATATAAATGATCACATTGTGTTTTTATATATAAAGAGATAATGCAAGTTGGAAATGAAAGAAAGAGAAAAGTGGTTTGAAAGTAGATGGAAAAAATGAGGAATAAATAAATATAATTGCAAAATAAGGATCAATAGATTAATTGTAGAGAATGATATTAAAATTATAATAAAAAGAAACAGTCTTTGTAAAACAGACAATAATATTAATAATAATCTCAATACAATAATGTACAAACATCTTTTTTCAGAATTAGAAACTGTGTGCCTGATAACTTAAAAAAAAAAAAGAATATTAATCTTAATTCATTTGATGAATAATAGAATGTAGTTAGATATCAATTCCACTGAAATTCTCTTCATATTAGATGTTAAAACCAATTGAATGCATCTTACTTTTTAAGCAATTGTAGATCGAGTATAAAGAATTCTCTTCTTTTTTTTTTTTACCTTAAATGGTTTATTGTCGTAGTCTTATTGTAAACATGTCATTTACTGAATCTGAATGATTCAAGGATTTCTCTGTCTCTGTCTCTGTCTCTCTCTCTCTCAGATGATATGAGTCAAGTGAAAAGATGAGACAAACCTCAGGAAAAATTGTCATTTATCCAATCAGAGATGAAGAGATCTTAGCATGAACAATCTACCTTATCTTGTGCTGCTACCTTGAAGCTAGATCAGTTTTGTGTGGATATAAAGCTGTGTAGAATGTCAAATTAGGAGGAGAAAGGAATTATCCTGGGAAAAAAACACAGTATCGTATTCTGGATAATAGATTTACTACAGCTTAATAATGTCTACTAATACAGATATTTGGAATGGATGAAAACAAGAAGATTTCTGAAGAAGGAAATTTTAGCTTGTGTCTGTGAATTTGATTGTAACAATAAGTAGTAAAAGGCAGAGAGAGATTGTATAATGCTTGATACATTTAAGAGTTTGAATAATTCAATGGCCTTTTATGGTACGTAGCTATAATATTGAAAGAGACCTTAGATAAATAAAATAAATAATATCACTTAATTTGAAAGTTGAACAAGTGTACTGAAAAAAAAAAGAAATCTCTCAATTGCATATACTAGAGTAAAAATTTTGTAATATTTTGGTAGCAAATCTTTCAGTTGCATATACTATAGTGAGTCAAATGTTTTGCAATATTTGGTAGCAAATCATTCAGTTGGATATACTATAGTGAGTCAAACATTTTGCAATATTTTGGTAGCAAATCATTCAATTGGATATACTATAGTGAGTCAAACATTTTGCAATATTTTGGTAGCAAATCATTCAATTGGATATACTATAGTGAGTCAAACATTTGCAATATTTGGTAGCAAATCATTCAATTGGATATACTATAGTGAGTCAAATGTTTTGCAATATTTTGGTAGCAAATCATTCAATTGGATATACTATAGTGAGTCAAACGTTTTGCAATATTTAGATAGCAAATCTCACAATTGCATATATTAGGGGAATCAAAGATTTTGCATATGCTAGATATACTATGGTGTGCAGTATGTAAGGGTTAGAGTTATAGAGAATGGACAAGGGTGTTTGCATTTTACATAGTGCTAATACCCTTGAGAAAGATATGCATCCAACTACTCTCTCTCCACCTATGCTCTACTATTTATCCATAGCTAGCTTGCCTGATACTCTCCATATGCTACTCACCAGATCAAAGATTCTGTAATATTTTGGTAACAAATCTCTAACTTGCATATTCTAGGGTAAGTAAAAGGTTTTGCAATATTTTGGTTGCAAATCTCTCAATTGCATATATTTAAGTGAGTCAAATGTTTTGCAATATTTTGATAATCAATCTCTCAATTGCATATACAAAGAGGAATCAAAGGTTTTGCGTGTACTAGATATACTATGGGGTGCTTGTGTAAGGGTTAGAGTTGTAAATAATAGGCGAATCTATTTGAATTTCACATCGCATTAATTCCCTTGGGAAAGATATGCATCCAACTTGTCTCTCTACAACTATAGGTAAATAGTAGGGCAGACTGTGCTCTTTACCCTTGGCTAGGTAACCAGTCTAGGAGATGAAAAACTCTGAATTCAAAATTCAAACCAGTTTAAACTCCACTTAAGAAATTGACCTTTTGTGTTTCACATCCTGCTTGTGCAGAGGAGTTGGTTAATATATATACTATAGTGAGTCAAATGTTTGCAATTTTTTGCTAACAAATTGATATAATGAATATGTAAATACCTTGGTACCCCCTTACTATAATCTGATTGGACAGTTCATGTATATATAGTCGACACTATTGGTTCTACACCAACGACCTACACTTACTCGATAGCCGACAACCTTATGCTTACAAGCTAACTTACTCGCTAGACGACCCCACGACAGACGGATGTACCAATTACTACTGCGATAATATACCAAATACGAATTTCAGAATATATCCCTTAACCCGGATATATCACAAATCTTTCAATTGCATATACTAGAGTGAGACAAAAGTTTTGCAATATTTTCGTAATGTGAGGCACAATTTAGCAGCTCCGGATGATTTTTCCAAGGTGAGAAAGGTGATGAATCACACTGGATCATGAGATGCTGAGCTCGACTGATACTCACCATGTGCTACTACTCAATTTACCTCTATGGCTTAGAGCATGGTCTCCAAATTCACAGGTTTACTGAACCTTGCCTGATTGTCAATATTCTTGCAAGCTGAGCAAAACTTCTTGAACCAAATAATAATTGTACTATGATCAACTGCAACTTCGCCTTTTGCACAACCAATAGGCAAATATTTAGACATCTCAATAATTATAGTCATTTATACTTTGGGAATTTATTTTCAGGTCTACCTCTCCATTGTATTGAATAATGTATGATCAATATCAGTGTGATTTCCAATGATTTTTTAAATCACATTGCCGTGTACTACAACTTTAATCCAATTAATTTTGAACTGCAATTGCTTATTTTTGATAGATTAATACAATTTTTTTTTTTAAAGATTATATTCATTTAGATTGATATTGTTTTATTTCTATAAAAGGTTTTCTAATTTCTTTTTTTTTTTGTTGTTGTTGCAAATTACCTTTTTTTTATTCTTATGAAAGATATCTTATGGAGAAGAAGTCAGAGGTAGCCTAATGGTTATTGTCACAGAAAATGGATACAATGAGCCAAATTCAAAGTCTGGACAAGGCTGTTTGCATTTTACTTTTGTGGTAATGCTCTTGAGAAAAGCATGAATTATTTTTTTCTATCCCAGCTATTTATCCAACCCCTCTGCCATGGGCAGGATGTGACATAAGGTCAATTTTTAAGTGGAGTTCCCCAGTTTAAATTAAAAGTTTTCCTTCTAGACTGGTTGCCTAACCAAGGCTAACCTAATATTTACTCATAGCTTGAGGGAAAAACAGATGAATCCATGCAATTCCCAAGAGCATTAACCATTGTCCAGGATTTGAACCTGGATTGCCGATTCCATTTCCTACAGTGATAACCATTATGCTAAGTGTGCCTGCTCTCTAGGTAAATAGTAAGTCAGACTGGGCTCTTTGGTATGACAACCGGTCTGCAAGAAGGAAAACTGGATGCAAACCAAACTTTAAATTTGTTGAAGTGCTTGGTGTCAGGAGAGCATCCAACCTATAAAAATGCCCATCACATAGAAAAACCCTGCCAATTTTGGACAGAACAAGGCTGACAGAGGTTAAGAAGGAAACCTGAAACCTGCCAACTGAAAAGTAGATTCAGTGAAAGCAGTTAAGCATATATCTAGTTGGAAGTGTGGTCTAATGGTTAGAGAACACTAAGAATAATAATTAACATTACTGTTTCAATAAAATTTACATGTGATGAGCTACTTGAGATATGTTCTTTCTTTAGGATCTTAGAGTTGTATAATCAAGGCAAACATTGATCAGTTTACTAGGTAATTAGAATGGCCACTTTAATTTCTAAACCAACTATCAGGGTGGTAGAGAGTAGATTATCCACAGAGGAAATAGAGACTTGTTATTTTTATTGTAGAAAACTTCATTAAAAAAAAACAACAAACTTATGTGGACTACGAGGTGCAGGGTGTAATGGTTAGAGTCCTAAGAAATAGACTCTGCAACCCGAGTTCAAATCCTGGACAAGCCTGTTTGAATTTTACATAGTGCTAACTGACCTTGTGCCACATTCTGCTTGTGTGGAGGGGTTGGTAGATATATATAAAAAATTGTTGGGGTGGCCTAAGGTCGGTATCAGCTGGACAGCGAGGAAGTCTATCCCCTTTTCACTAGTGCTAGACCAGGGAGATTGTTTTTGCATCTGAGGTGTAGCACCACACCTACCATCAGCTCCTTACTTTACTGCACAGATCCCTATGCTACTCATACGCTGAGTTGGCGAGGGCTGATATTGAACCAGGAACTTTGTGGTTCCTAGTCGGACACACTATCGAGTGAGCTAAACCGGCCCTATATATATATATATATGTGTGGAGTTGGGTTTAAAGTAACTATTAGGATTTCACTTAAGAAGAAGTTGGTGAAATTCCTATAGAAAAATAAAAGTGCCTATATTATGGCCTACTTATCTGACATATTTATTTTGTGTCAATTATCAATAAAAAAGACCTAAGATTAAAATCATGGAACACTTGAAGTTAATTATACCTTAGCCAAGAAGAGTAAATTCAGGTGATACTATATATCGGGTCACAGAGACATTTCAAACATAGCATTATTTTCTTTTATTTTTTATTCATTTTTTTTTCAGCTCCTAGAGCAATTAACTTTAGATAAAGACATGGACGGAAGGTTATTTGGAGATAAATCGGAAAGAGTGGTGATTGATTAAGGATAAAACCCGAGCTAGCAAACTCCGTGAGCATCACCAAGGTTAAGTAGTTAGGTATAGAATTAAAAAGAAGGATTTTTAGAGGTAAAAAGCATAGCTGCCAATTTACAAGTGGAACAGGGGAACTATGTGGTGCTCATCATCGGAGTCTTTCTATGACACTGCAATATAAAGAGAGGCGATATAATTTCTTTAACTGTTTTTTTTTTAAGAAAGATAAGCTGGGTGTTGGAGAAATAGATTGACAGTCTCTTGGCTTTTGACCAACAGATGATGATGATGATGATCAAACCAGCTGGCTGGGTGTGATAAAAGAATCTGTGAATGAGAAAATGCTGGGTATGTTAAGAATTAACACGAATCCAGGATTGGATGTGACACCTAATGTTCTGTATCAGTGATTGTCTTATATATAAGACTATCAATAATATAGATATGTAGCAGTCCAAAAATAAGACTCCCCTTTATATACATTTATGAATTTTATGTTTGTGTTATATACCCCATCGTCAGGTATATACATGAGAGAGTTCAGACTTCAGAGAGTTCACGGTGATAGAGGGAGAGATATTAGAGAGAGACAGAGATTAGAGACTTACTTGTTGCTATCTTGTCTGGTTGTCTCCTCTTCTTCTCTGGCCGACATCTTGTTGTTGGGTCTTCTAACTGCTTCTTCTTTTTCTTAACTAAGACCAACTTTAGTCATGTAATTAATTGAATGAACTACAAGACTTTTATTTCTTGATCAAGATTTTATTTAGTCTAGCCCATGTTCTTCCGCACAGGGATATAATGACCCCAGTAGAGAGAACCACATCCTCTCTCCCCAAAAGTCAGGTTGTATCTAATTCTCTTGAGTAACTAATCACATGATGTACAATATTCTCGCGCCTCTGGGGTCAGGGTTACCAACAGTCCTAGTATTTTTCCACTGGCCCCTTAAATTCATGCTACAGGGTCTGTCAACAATTTATGCTACCACATAAATTGTAACATTTGGTTACTGAGGTGTTGCAGTTTTATTTTTTGGTAACAGACAATCAATGCTGTAGAGTCTGTTTATAAATAATACCTAATAATATCTAATAATAATGGAGATTGTCTGTATTTCTGTCTGTAACAAAAACTATGTCATAGCTCTACGTCACAGATTATGTCACAATATTCTTATGCTATATACATTCAAAATATGAGTAAGCAATTTTAAAAATTGTTTTTTACCCTGATCCTTTGTTTTACAGTAAAAAGAGGTTAACAAAAAAATAAATACCTACAATTTTGTGTAAAATTGATGTGGAAAATATTCAAAATAATTGTTTGATTATTACATGCACACAACATTTTATTTGAGAGGGACGGGGCGCAGTTTTCATTCAAATTGTTTTATTTCATTTTCATTTTATTTTATTTATTTATTTATTTTTCTCTTTTAATAAATATGAGGATTTTGCTTACTTATGTTACAAACCCTCTGACATTGAATTTTTAACTCCCACCCTCTCAGGCAATGTCTTTCAAAAATTCCTTTTTACGACGCCGGGGGGGGGGGTTCTGTTTGGTAGTTAGTATAATGTTCACTAAAAATGAAAAAAATACCTCTTTTGGTAACGGATAATACCTAATGATATCAGTTTTGATTGTATAATGTTCCTCTAGAAATAAAATCTTATCTTGTTTAATGGGAAATACTCTAAATATGTATTAATGTATATACACTTGTAGTCATTTATACAAATATATATTTATGCATTCATTATCTCATCCAAGATAATAGCACAATTTTGTACAATAACTCAACCTCTACATGATAAATGTTAACTATAACAAGATATGGATAATGTACATATATATATATATATATATATTGTGTACAATAGAACACATCTGCCTCTCAGCAGGTTTATCCTAATTGTATGCTCTGAATTCTTTCACTCTTTGTTGAAGGCTTTGATCTTAAATGCAGCCACAATAGGAAAAGCAAAGCCATTCATTTAAATGAAATGGAAAATACTCTAGATTCAAAATTTGTAAATAATAAGAAAGATAATTCCCCAAGGGATTAAGTTTTCTTTGTTTTGTAAAGATATAAAGAAAAATTTCTTTTTCTTTGTTTCTCTGTTGCAATTGAAATGCAAGTATAAATTCACCAATGCATATAATGTAAAGAATTCGTTCATTTTATGTACTCATCTTTTATCTGATTTGCAAATAATATTTTGGATCAGAAATTCTCCAAGAAGCATCATCAGGTAGAAACCTGTTTGCTAAACAATATCTTATTTGCAGCTTTTTGTAGAAAATGATTTTAAAATTTGTTTATAATTTGTTTAAATTATAAACTAACCTCTTGCACCCTCTTTCTCACATCTCTTATTATAATGGAGATTGTGTGTTTATCTGTCTGTAACCGAAACTACATCACTACTCAAGTCTCAATTCCCTTTGTTATTTACATGACATTCTCCATGATTTATTTTTATTTAAACCTCAATTATTAATAAAATTGTTTTATATTATTAATACTGTTCATCATATCTACATACCAACAACAAGCTATTGTATATATATATATATATATACAACAAAATAGCAGTTTACAGTGGGAACGTGAAGGCTAATTTGCATATTGATATTAAAAGTTGGATTTTAAAAAAGATGTGCTTAGTATTATTGATTTCTAATTGTTTGGTTTTATCTAAATGAATATGAGCAAAAATCTCAGGAATAAATCTTAAAAGAAACCATTAACAAGAAGAAATAACTGTAATTTTATTCTTTACTTCCTATTCTAACTCAATAGATAAATTAAAAAATTTAGCAATGAAATACAGGAGTGATGGAAGAATAAGTTTCAGTTATTCTATTTTTCGATTATTTCCCCCTTTGCTCTTTTTCAAATCTTTTTATCTGCATTCTTATTTAGTTTCATTAGCCTTTCTAATTTGATATATTTTATTACATTAAAACTTAAAATTACTTGCACCCGGAGAATGCATATAGTTGCCAATATATTGTTTATTTTATGACAATGCTGTAGAATTTGATCATAAACATGAAACAAATAGTTTATTAAACAATATATTATTTTCAGCTTATGCTTTTTGGAGAACAGGATTTTGTAATTAGTTTCTAATTTGTTTGTAAAAATATATAGATAAGAATACATATATAACTATATTAGTTTGAGTACAAAAAATATATGTTGTATCTTAAGTTGAACCTAAAGAACTGATTTCTTTCTTTTTTTCTCATAGAGCTTTAACAAAGAAATAAGAGAGCCATTTTACAATTTTTTGTATGTTTAGATATCTATATATCTACTAACCCCTCCGCATGAGTTGGATGTGACAGAGTCAACAGAGTTTATCAGATTTATATTCAGTTTTCCTTCTCCTAGACCAGTGATTCTCAAACTTTATATAGTCTTTACAGTACTACAAATACTTGATAGCGCACTGTATACTAGGACTAATATGTTATTAAGTTAAGCAAACTTAACTACTTCTATGAAGTTTATTAATTCCTGTGTTAATAAGAAACATGAGCTTGATGAGACCTTGCGATTTCTTTAATGTTTAGTCTTATGTTTGAGAGACAAACTCTCATTTCCTCATCAATGCATTGAAGAGTTTCTCTCTTTTTACTCTTAATTGTTGCGAGGGTTGAAAATCCCAGTTCACATAAATAGATAGATTTTTCAGGAATACTACTGAGTGCACCTGAAAAAGCTCTGGGGCGCACTGTTTGAGAACCACTGTCCTTGACTGATTACCTAGCCAAGGTTAAAGAGCCAGTCTGCCCTACTATTTACCTCATAGCTGGAGGGAGAGTAGTTGGATGTATACCTTTCCCAAGGGTATTAGCGCTTTGGGAAATGCAAGTAGCCTCATCCAGTTTATATGATTATATAGTAAATTAACCCTCTCTCTCTCTCTCTCTCTCTCTCTCTCTCTCTCTGACACTCACACAATACAGTTTTGTTTGTTTTATGACAATAAGTTTTTTTAAAAACTATATGTTATTTGCAGTTTGCTTTTTGTAGAAAAGCATTTTACAATTAGTTTATAAATTGTTTAGATTGTAAACTAACCTCTTGCACTATCTCTCACTTTCACAACACACATATAGTAAAGTTTTGTTTGTTTTTATGACAATGCTATAGAATTTGAATGTTACAGATTTGACCATAAACTCTGAAACAATTTGGTCAGCAATCTGTTTACTGATGGATGCAAAGGAAAAAAAACAAACTGAATTATAGATTTAATGTTGTCTTTGAAGTTTTGATTGTGTACAAGTTCCAGTGTGATAGTAAAATAAACCTGACTGATGTTGTTAGAAAAAAAAATTACTTTTGTGACAAGAGTTATTACATTTCCCATCAGTGGAATATTCAGATAAAAAATAAAAATTGAATGAATCATAAAACTGGAAATGTCAAATGTTGGTGATCTTCACTTTCTTGAAATGTATCAATATTCATTTTATTCTGCCATCCAATTTTTCTGCCAAGTGGCAATCTGTTTGTCAATTTCTCTTCTTTGGCTTGACATGTTTTGGGCATTATAAAACAACTGATACTAGCTTTTATAAATAATCAGTGACATAGGACATTTTGGAAGTAGTTGAAAAATTATTGTTATTTAGCACTTACTGAACTTGAAACCTAGGCAAGGCTTTAGCATTTTCTATTTCTACCCACTGGCTTTACCAATACTCTACTGTTTCTGATTATCTATGAGGCTGTTGGCATTTAACATAGCACTAATATTCTTGGGAAAGGTATGAATCCAACTATTTTCTTTCCAACTATGGGTAAATAGTAGAGCAGATTGGGATCTTTAACCTTGGTTTGGCAACCGGTTTAGAAGGAGAATTCTGAATTCAAACCTGTTAAACTCTGCAGAAAAAATGAGCTTGTGTCAGATCCTATTAATTTAATAGGGGTTTATATAATATATATATATATATATATATATATATATATATATTGTTTTAGTGAAACTTGCTTTCCTGGCACTTCTAAACTGAAGGAAGTTGGCAGAGGATATACATTTTTCTGGATTGGCAAAAATGAAGATGAAGCTTGCCAATCTGGTGTAGGCTTTGTTATAAAAACAGATTTCACCAAATCCTTGTCATATCTTCCAAATGAAGTCATTGATTAGATCATGACATTAAATTTGCGCCTAGAAAAACAACCGGTCTATTTCGCTTATGAGTTGTTATGCCCCAACCATGTCCACTCCTGATGAGGAGATTGATGATTTTTTTATAACCAACTATATTCAGTCGTATAAAAAGGTCCTTTCTGATCATGGTCCTCTTGGGAGGCTTTAATGCTCAGGTTTAATCTGATCATCAAAAATGGCCTGGTGTCTCATAGTTTTGGCAAAGTAAACATACCATAATCCTTTATGCATAAATCACTAGAGAATATAAGACATAGTTAAAAAAAAAAAAAGTTTAAAAAAAAGTAGAGAAATTCCAGGGGAAAATTTTTTTATTTTCTTGGTGTTTTTTAATGGCATATCAACCCGTCTGGAGTCATTTCATGCCAAGAGGTTAGGTAATAACATATGTTGTATATCTATGTTTATACTTTTGTAGTTAACGGTTTTAATGATATGTTATCTTCATTGGGGATCATGTTAAGGAATTAGTTTTGTATGGCATTGATCAGGTTTACACCTGATTTTTGAGCAAAGAAAATTACTAAAACTTGTGAAAAAAAAAGAAGAGACCTCCCCCCCCCCACAAAAAATAGAAATAGAACATGTTTACTTTAAATGATTTTAAAATTCATGTAAGTGTCTAGACAGAATGAAATTTAAAAACAACATACAGGACTTAGAGAAACATTATGAAAGATTTATGTTGGTTTTGAGTCTTGGAAAAAAAGGGATTGTATTATAAACTAATGTATATATATATATATATATATATTATATATATATATATATATATATACATACACCAACCCTTCCACACAAGCAGGATGTGACACAAGATCAATTTCTTAAGTGAAATTTAACAGGTTTGAATTCAGAGTTTTCCTTCTCCTAGACTGGTTGCCTAACCAATGTTAAAGATCCCAGTCTGCTTACTATTTACCCATAGCTGGAGGGAGTGTAGTTGGATTCATACCTTTCCCATGGGTATTAGTGCTATGTGATATGCAAACAGCCTTTGATGAGAATTTGAACTCAGGTCAATGAGTCCATTTCCTATGACTCAAACCATTATGCCACTTGCCTACTAATGTATATATATTTACCACCCCCTCTGCACAAGTAGGATGTGACACATGGTCAATTTCTTAAGCAGAGTTTAACAAATTTGAATCCAAATTTGTACTTCTACTAGACTTGTTGCCAAAACAATGTTAAAGAGCCCAATCTGCTCTACTAAATATCTAGACATTTTATTGAATAAATTTATCTAAATATGAACATACACATAATGACCATCAATATATAAAATGTATTTTATGAAAATTAACCCCTTGAAACAAGTAGAAAATATTCTGTATCTACTCAGGTATAAAGTGATCTCATGTATACATATTTCCCAACCCCTCCGCACAAGCAGGATGTGACTCGTGTTCAATTTCTTAACAGGGTTAAACACGTTTGAATCCAAAGTTTTACTTCTACTAGACTGGTTGCCTAAACAATGTTAAAGAGCACAATCTGCCCTACTATTTACCCAAGGGTATTAGCACTATGTAAAATTCAAACAGCCTCATTCAGGATTTGAACTCGGATCACCGATTCCATTTCCTACAATAATAACAATTACACCATGCACTACTAACACGATTTTGGATGAAAAAACCTTGCATCTTTATACAAACAGATTTATGGTAAATGGATTGCGTCTTCTTTCCATCAGCAAAGAATTTGATCTGTCTATCACTAACACACTTTTCCAACAGCCAGATCATCAACAAACAACTTGGATGCATCCGAGATACAAAGACTGGCACATAATAGACTATGTAATAACCAAGAAATAGGATGTAAAGAATTTCCTCCTCACAGCATCTGTTTTCTTTCAGACAATTCCTTATTGTATAGCAAGGCACCTTTCCAACCCCCACCACAAGAGGTGCCTTATAAGCTCTACTATTCCCAGACAAATCAATGTGCTGCCTTTGAAGTCAGATATAAAGAGGAGAGAATTATCTTAGAAACTTGAAGCAATGCTTGATTTAGTTGCGATCTCTGATGATATTGAAGCTTCCAAATGATATTAAAATCTCTTAGGTATCCCACTTATTCCACTGCTTTTGAGGTTCTTAGGCTTTCCACGGGAAGTACCAGGATGGGTTCAATCATAACATCACAGAAACCCAATCTCTCTTAGACAAAATGCATGATCTGTATATATCTTATGGATCTATGGTAAAAAAAAACAACCTTCACCCACAAAGATGGCATACAAAAGGCAACTAATTCAGGAAACTCTTAGGAGAAGGAAGAAATCATGGTGGTCGGCTAAAGCTGCTGAATTTGTATTATTTATATTATTCAGACTATTGTCCTCATCTTTATTGTTATCTACACAATGTTTTGGGTGATTTGCCCTCCGGCTTTCCTCAGGTATTTCTTTTTGAACTCAGGGAACTTTCTTGTTGTAAGTGGGAGGCTTTATGGAACTTCAAACCGAACCCTTTATTCAACCTAAAAAGGTTCCCAAATTCAAAAAGGTTCCAGAGTCCAACAAGAAATACCTGAAGAAGCCTGGAGGGCACATTGACTGAAATGTTGTGTAAATAACAATAAAGATGAGAACAATAATCCAAATAATACAAATTATCAAGTCTCATCTAAAAAAAATCAATCTACTGAACTTCAAGACATAGCTAATATAAAAGATTCCAAAGTCTTTTGTAAAAGTCTTAAGAAAGTCTAGGATCCAAAAGAGCCGGGGGGGACCTTTTCCAGTCCTGTCTTCAGATGGTCAAACATGAAATTCCCTCTTGTCGAAAGAACGCTATGAGAATATCCTCAATAACGACTCTCCCATTGACAGAAATATTATTTTATAAATATCCCCAAATCCTTAATTACCTGAGTTGTCTCTTAATTAAACCTCGATTAAAGGTCAGTCTCAACTCATATGGTCTGGCCATGTCATCAGAATGACTGACCAATGAACACAAAAAAAGTCACACTGTATAGCCATCAAGGTGCTAGAAATCTAAGTAGACTCTTGTTGCATTTAAAGGACAACCTTAAAGACATTAATTTCCTTCTGTCCTGTTTTGGACATGACATTATAGATGGAAGACTGAAGGCCACAGTGGAATAATTGAATTTGAAATTGACAATCAAAGAGAATTGAGGACTAATTTGAAAACAAGATCTAATGTAACTGCTGTATTGCCTAACGGTGCTGTCATGTGCAGTAATTATGAACTGGTTTGCAGAATACTAGCAGGATTAAAATCTCATGTAAGACATAAATATGCACATTTATAATTGTATAAATCTGACTGTTGGACCCTCATACATTGATTATGACATATGAGGATATAACAGTTCAATTATACAATTATAAATTTGTATATTTATGTCTTAAATGAGATTTTAATCCTGCTAGTGTACTGCAAACTATTCCATCATTGTATATACTAGCAAATATATGCACCCTCCGGGTGCCAGTATTTAAGTTTAAATGTAATAAAATATTAGATTAAATCAGAAAGGCTAATGAAACTGAAGAAGAATTCAGATAAAAAGATTTGAAACGGAGGGGGTATAATCGGAAAATAGAACAACTGAAACTTACTCTTTCATCACTTCCGTTTTTCAATGCTGAATTTTCCTAATTTAACTATTTAGTTAAAATAGGAAGTAAAGAATAAAATTACAGTTATTTCTTCTTGTTAATGAATTTCTTTTAGGATTTATTGAAGAGATTTTTACTCATATTCATTAAGATAAAACCAAACAATTAGAAATCAATAATACCAAGCACATATTTATTAAAATCAGTTTTTTTAATATCAATATGCAAATTAGCTTTACGTTTACACTGAAAACTGGTATTTTCTTGTATATATAAATACAATTGCATGCTATTAGTATTTAGGTGAGGCCAACAGTATTAATAATGTCAAACAGTTTTATTATTAATTGAGGTTTAAATAGAAATAGAATCCTGGAGAATGTGACGTAAATAACTAAGGGAATTGTGACTTGAGTAATAATATAGTTTCGGTTACAGACAGAAAAACACACAATCTCCATTATAATAAGATATATATATATATATATATATATATATATATATATATATATATATATATATATATAAAATGTGTGTGTGTGTATTTGGGCAGCATTATTTCATTTATGCATGTTGAATTAAACAAAAGACACATCTCCTGTTTAACAATTTTATTTGTGATTTTTTTCAAGTTTTCTGGCCAACTTTTTAATATTTGGGTGTACTCAGGACATGAACTTTGGTGGACTAATCCACGAATTCCACCCAAATATTAAAAAGTTGGCCAGAAAACTTGAAAAAAATCACAAATAAAATTGTTAAACAGGAGATGTGTCTTTTGTTTAATTCAACACACACACACACACACACACACACACACACACACACATATATATATATATATATATATATATATATATATATATATGAATGGGAAAAAACAACATTCATTGGATGTATTTTTTATATATGATAATAGGGCAACATATATTTTTAAAAAACATCTTCAGGGCAATTAAGACAGATGTTAAAATGAACACCATTCAATAATAAAACAGAAATTTTTCATTTCATTTTTTAGCACATGAAGCATTTTAACATCAGCTATTAATTGCTCTAAAGATGGTTTAACAAAAAAAAAAAATGTTGGCATATTATCATTTATAATACATCCTCTGAATATTTTGTTTGTTTATATTTTCATGTTTATCTAACATTGGATTTATATAAATGAATATTCAAAGTTAAGTTAGCATTGACATAGAGTCAATGGTGCAAGGTTACTGACAGTTTCTCACCTATATGATCTTCAGACCATATATACAGTGATGCTCATAGCTTTTTGATTTAGTGCATCCTGGGACACGCATATTTGCTTTGAATGAGTCCCCGGGAAATCTGATGGGTCTCAACTAAAGTTTCTTAATAAATTGTAGAGTTATTATTTATGATCTGGAGAAATAACTAAAGCCATCTAACTTCTACCTATCCTGTGTAATTCGTTTCTATGAAACTGTTGAAATGTATTTACAGTTAGCTTGAAATGGTGAAGGAAGAAAAAAGAAAAGCACTGGGACACATGGATATGATTTTACTGCGTACTTTTGGATTTTTATGAGTCGCAGGACATTTACCTATCAGCATATCTCTCTCTCTCTCTCTCTCTCTCTCTATATATATATATATATATATATATATATATATATATATATATATATATTGAAAAGGAATTTTCTTTTTTACTTTTTGAGCTTATCTATGTCTTTAATATTAAAAATTGATAATATTCTAATTATTCTGTTTCCACTTTTAATCAGTTGATTTTGGCTACATTCCCTCAATCAATTCTTTTTGAACTCACCAAGGCCATGGAAATAATTCTCTTTACAAATGACCCACTATAGGAGGCTTGTATGTGAAACGGTTATCATTATAGAAAATAGAATTACCAACCCAAGTTCAAATCCTGGACAATGCTATTTGCCTTTCACTTCAAGCTGATCCCATTTGTAAAGGCATGAATCCATTTCTCCCCCCCCCCAGCTATGGGTAAATAGTAGGATAGACTTGTGTTCTTTACCCTTAGGCAACCAGTCAAAGAGAAAGAAATTTAGTTGATTTTGGTTGTATTCCCTCAGTCAATTATTTTTTTTAACTAAACAAGGCCATGGAATTACCTCTCTTTACAAAAAAAAAAAAAAAAAAACACAATAGGAGGTGTGTTCAGTGTTATAGTATCATCATAGGAAATGGAATTGGTGACCAGGTTTCAAATCCTGGACAAGGTTTCTTGTGTTTCACTTCAAGCTGATACTCTTGGAAAAGGTATGAATTCATCTTTTATTCCCCCCAGCTGGGTAAATAGTAAGGAAAACCAGGTTCTTTAGCCTTATTTAGGCAATCAGTTAAAAAGAAGGAAAACTGAATTTATACTGGGTGTACTTTGCTTAAAAATTGACATTGTTTCCCCTTTCTTCCCCATTCTAGAGGGGTTGGGTAAATATGTTTGAAAGACCCAAAATTCTCAATTTGGTTCACTTCATTAAATAATCTGTTTGTCTGGAGCTTTTGTTTTTACAGTATATAATAATTCTTATATGCTATTGTTATTAGTGTTGTTAATCTTTTATTGTACCTAATTTCTAAATTTTATCATAGATATTTATGTGGAGGAAAAAACATAATATGGGACTTGCCTAATATATGAATATAAATTTTTAGGCATACAATAACCCTAGACAGGTTGACATGCTGTTAAAATCAATCAAAATATTAAAAATACATAAAATGATAAAATAAATTTTCTCATAGAAAGATATGATATTGAAATTTGTAATTATCAAAGAATTAGGGTGAGTCTCCGTGACGTTGTGCCCAATGTCCTGGACTACAACTTTATAGTAAGTGAATTTAAACTCCATTTGTGCTATTACATTCACTTTTTGGACTAATACCCTTGGGAAAGGTATAAATCCCCCCAACTATGGGTTAAATAGTACAACTACTGTCTGTCTACAAGGATGGCTTTAGCATTAAATAACCCATGAAGGTTGATATGCCATTAAACAAAGAAACCCAGCCAAACCAAAGATTTATATAAATCTTTATCTAAAGTATCACTTTCCTGTTTTCCAAAATTAATCTAAAAACTTATTTATTTCTACTGCAAAGCGTTTAACTAACTTATGAATATATTAATATGTACAAGGAATTTATCTTGTCACTTTTATTTAGAGAAATTTATGGTTTTATGCATCTATTAAATTCTCTTTCTTTTAGTTTTAATTTTTTTTTTTTTTCCAGATAAAATAACAAAATTATGAATATTAGATGTGGCACAATTTTGATCCGGCTTTCCTATTTATTTTTTTTATTCATTTCTCTACAAACTTTTGTCTTTAAACAAAAATATACTCAAATTGATCCACTAAATAAATCAACTGTTAATATCTCTCTAAGCACATTTCAGCTTGTCTCCATAAAGCATCGATAACTGAAATTAGAATAAATTCCTCTGCCAATGTAATGGTGAACAAATTTTTCATTCATATTCGTGTTTGCCTTTTCTATCGCTTTTACTTTAGGGAGCACGATGTGCCTTTTCCCCAGATGCTAATAAGTCATTCCCCAATGACTTTACTTAGACATGTGTAATTCCTTGCCATTTTACAGAACTGAGCATATCTCAAAATCTTGCTAATTCTAAATGCATATTAATATTGATGTATGCATTGTAGGCATTAATGCAGTCACAAGTGTTATATGGCAGTGTCGGCTGATCTCTGGTGTTGTCTACCACATTATTGAGCTCAGTTTGAGCTATTTCAACAGGCGAGAAATATTGTTCTGCATGATTTATGATCATAAATGAGTTTTTACGGTCCACGGAGAAACATATGCAATTTTTTTTTCTTTCTTTTTTTTTTCTCCCCTCCCCCCCAAAAAAAAAGGAGGGATGGCAAAATATTAAGGCTAATTTACATTCAAGAGTAAAAACCTCCAGTGTATCAAGAAACCAATAATATCTTATTGGTATTATACTTTTCTAATTCCTTCTCTACAAACTCCTACCCATATGTATGTGTGTGTGTGTCTATATATATATATATATATATATATATATATATATAATATAATATAATATATATAATATAATATGTGTGTCTGTCTGTCTGTGTGTCTATATGTCTATATATGTGTGAGTGTGTGTGTGTGTGTGTATGTGTCTATATATTTGTATGTGTCTGTATATATATATATATATATATATATATATGTGTGTGTGTGTGTGTGTGTGATATATATGTGTGTGTGTGTGTATAAATATATGTGTATATATATAAAAATAAATAATTTGGATGGCCTAAAGTTGGTATCAGCAAGGGAGTCTATCCTCTTTCCACCAGCACTAGGAGATTGTTTTTGGCATCTGAGGTGGAGCCCTCCCTTTACTGCACAGATGCCTGTGCTACTTATATGCTGAGTTGGCGAGGGCCGGTATCGAACCCAATGCTCTATCGACTGAGCTAAATCGGCCCTATATATATATATATATATATATATATATATATAGCAGGAGTTTACCCTCCAGGGTACAAAACCATGAAGCCAAAGACAAAAAAACTAGCACAAATTATTAATTATTATGAAACTCATAAGTGATGTTCTTCTGTGGACTCCTACACTTGGACACACCAGTGCAAAAACATACATACAACAGCTCGAACCCAGATGCTCTATCGACTGAGCTAAATCGGCCCTATATATATATATATATATATATATATATATATATATATATATATATATAGCAGGAGTTTACCCTCCAGGGTACAAAACCATGAAGCCAAAGACAAAAAAAAACTAGCACAAATTATTAATTATTATGAAACTCATAAGTGATGTTCTTCTGTTTACTCCTACACTTGGACACACCAGTGTTGACTGACCAGCAAAAACATACATACAACAGCTCTGTGTGGAAACTGGATACCATGTTGAGGACTTGCCAGGAGCAATGATCAATAGGAATGGATGGCGAGAGGGAGAGAATCAACACAACTGTCAGCATTACATAATGATGATGATAATGATGATGATGTCCCTTTAGAATGCAGACATTAGTCTAAACCAGGGATCACTAAATTTTTTTCACAGTGGACCAGATAATTGAAAAAATAACGAGAGCAGGCCATATTATTATTGTGTTCAATACTTGCTAGCCAGAACAAAAGCTCTGAGAAAAAGATGTAAAACAAAATTTATCTTACCATGTTATATTCATGGATGAGTGGCATAAGGTGCACAAAAACAAATTTTACCAACATATTTATTTTCAAAACATTATCAAAGAATGCAACATTAGCAGAAAGCTTTAGTGAGATTTGTGAAACTGAAGTTTACCTGTCAATGTTTGGTTTGGAATTGCTACATCCAATCAGGAGAAATGCTTTCAAATGTTTATCAGTCAATTTCGTTCAATGGGTTGATTTCACATATTTCAATTTTGAAAAGGCTTCCTCGCATTTTGCACTCCATACATTTTAACAAACAAATTCAAGTACTGGCAGACCTGATAAAATGTTTTCGTGGGCAAGATCCGGCCCATGGCCTGTAGTTTAGTGACCCCTGGTCTAAACAATATACAGATAAATTTGAATGAACATTCCATTTTAGAGTAAACAACTATAGATACATATTTAAATCTCTGAATCATAATAAACATCTTTTAAGAGTACAAGATTTCCAGTTAAGTGATCACAATTTTAGCAGAGATGCTAATACGATATCACCATAATAGAAAAGATTGAAAAAAATGATCAAAGATAGATGAATAATTCATCTTGAAATCCTTACCCTAAAAGGACTTTACAACAAATTGGTCCCCCCTCCAAAAAAAAAAAAAGGAAAGAAAAAAACAAAAAACAATACTACATTTTAACCTCCAAGCACTCATTCAATAACATTTATATCAGAATATTCATATGTTAAAAAATTCATCTAATTTTATAATTTTTCCAAATGATTTTCCAATTAACCACCAAGTGGAAATAAAAAGATAAAATCATTTTCAAATTTGAGAGTATTTTTAAACAACAACCAATCAAATCAAATGCTGTTAAGAAACTACTCTATTTCCATCCACATGTGAACGCTAATCCCCTAGTGTGTGTAAGTCTATCAGTCTTGAAATGTAAACAGTCTTAAAATAAACACTCCTGATGATGGCCTAAAGGTTGAAACCATTTGAGATTTAAAAAATCTATATAATTTATTTACCAATATTTACGTGTCTAATCTATATATATACATATATGTGTGTGCGTTTGTGTATGTGTGAGGTGTGTTAAAACATATATAAATATATAAAACGTATGTGTATGTGATGTTAAAACATGTGTGTATGTGTTAAAACATATATAAATATATAAAACGTGTGTGTATGTGTGAGGTGTTTTAAAACATATATAAATATATAAAACGTGTGTGTATGTGTGAGGTGTTTTAAAACATATATAAATATATAAAAACGTGTGTGTATGTGTGAGGTGTTTTAAAACATATTGAAATTGAAGCTGTGTTTACAAAACTAGAAATGAACAAAAAATGAGACATTAATTTTCTTCAAAAGAATTCCTTTGGTATTCAACACTTATTTGAATTTCTGAAACACCTCTTTTATTATAAGCAACAGCTGCACTGTCATATTTTTTTCTAATGTCTAACACATCCTCAAATCTTATTGTTATGAGGAATTTTTAGTCTAGGAAAGAAGAATAAGTCACACAGAGTTGAGGGTCTGATGGATTTAGAGGATACTACACTTGCACAATCCTGTGTTTTGCCAAAAACTGCTCATCAAAAATATTGATACTGCCGATCAAAGAAGTATTGAGAATTGGCACTAGATAGTTAGACATACTTTATTATACACTGGAAGTGGCTACCCAGTGTCATCTAGGTAGAGTGGGGAAAACTGGTGTATTGATTTGTTTACTTTTGAGATTTACAAATGCTGGATATTCTAATAGAATTTTGATGCTATTTCTATGTATATTTTAATTCTTAAATATCTTCAAATCTAAATGAAATGTTGTTGTATTTTCATAGTTTCATTCGGACATACATACATACATACAAACTGCCCTTTATATATGTATAGATAGAAGATAGCCCATAAAAGATAGAAGTCAGGCAGATGAAGAACATAAATGGGGAGACCATTTGAATTCTGAACTGTTAAAAATTATTCTGCCACCAAAAATGTATTTTTGTTAAAATCATAAACCTTTCAGTTGAATAGTAATATTCTATTATTCTAATTCATTCTTTCACATTGTAAGTTGACATTTTTAATTTGCTTAGGTTATTTATAACATCTGAAAAATAATATGAAAAATAAATTAAAAACAAGAAGGTTATGAATTATTTTAAATGTTTCAGTATTTTGTGGGCCACCCTGTATAAATTGTCAGCTTGTGCATCTTTATTTAAATTCTAAATTTTATCACACCTTATATATCAGTATCAGTTGGTATAGCACCTGCCTAGGAATTGCAATGTTCTGGCTTTGATACTGGTTCCGTCAACTCAATGCATAAAGTAGCACAGATTGGGTAATCTGATCTGTGCAGTAAAGTGAGGAGCTGATGGTAGGTGTAGTGCTCCACCTCAGCAAAACAATCTCTCTGGTCTAGCTCTAGTGAAAGGGGATTAGAATCCCTCATTGTCCGGCTGATACTGACAATTGACCACTCCGCCAACTTTACTTTATATATATATATATATATATATATATATATATTTTGTATCATATTTGTACAAACAAACAATTTGTATGTAATTACTTGGTTTAGCATTAAAACAAGAACAATATATAAGAAAAAAAAAACAATGATTTTATTGCCTTATGGGTACAGTTTAGCTCAGTCGGTAGAGTGTCTGGCTGGGAACCTCAAGGTTCCTGGTTCGATAATGGCCCTCGCAAACTCAGCATATGAGTAACACAAGGATCTGTGCAGTAAAGTGACGAGCTGATGGTAGGTGTGGAACACTGCCTCAGATGCAAAAACAATCTTCTTGGTCTAGCGCAAAGGAAAAAAGGATAGACTACTTCACTGTCTGGCTGATACCAACTTTAGGCCACCCCGACGACTTTAATTTTTACTTATGGTTCTAAAAGCTACATTTTTGGAGAAAAATTTTTCATAGAATTGTTAAATACATTTTATATAAACAAAATAAGTTTTATTTTTATCGTTCTAAAATCTAATTCAGAATCAATGAAGGATATTGATAAGCCAAAATTCACATTGTTATTTGGAAAAGTTGCCAAACTATTAAGTTAATATGGATCCTCCACCCCTGCTCAAATTCTGGATGGCCCCAGAAGTCTTGGGTAATAAAAAAAATTAGATTTTGTGCTTGTTCAAATACAAGATATGACCAGTGCTTTCTGCAGAGTAAGGCCCATGAGCACTATAAAAAGTAATACTTATAAGTATTTGAACACTCACAAAATCTGTTGTTTTATTACTTAATATTACAGGAGCCATTAAAGATGTGAAGCATGATGAATATTCAAATTGATTTACTTTAGGTTGGCAACACATCCAAATAGAAATGTAAATTTGACTTTTCATTCTCTTTTGATTGATTTTGAATAATAATAAAAAAAGCAAAACAAACAACTTAGGTTTTTCTTTAACAATTTAATTCTATTAAAAGATATTCTCCATTTAGTATTCAAACTCACAAAATGGTATGTTGACTGCTGTAAAATTTGGTTCTCTATGTGTAATATCTCTGTTTTTAACTCTTAAAACTAGTAAATTAGAAGCAAATTATGTTTAGATACTTAAAACTACTTCTACTACCACAGACACACACACACACACACACACACACACTATATATATATATTATATATATAATATATATATATAAATTGCTATCAAGAGATAAGTTTTGCATATACATACACAGATATGTATGCAACACACACACACACACACACACACACACACATATATATATATATATATATATATATATATATATATATATTTGCTTTAAAAGGTAAGTTTTGCTTAAAGATATTGATATATATGCAATACACACTCACACATATATATGTAGCTGTCAAAAAATAAGTTTTGCATATATATAGACAGTTATATAGACAGTATATATATATATATATATATATATATATATATATATATATCTGTCAAAAAATAACTTTTGCATATACATAGACAGTTATATATATATATATATATATATATATATATATATATATATATATATCTGTCAAAAAATAAGTTTTGCATATACATAGACAGTTATATATATATATATATATATATATATATATATATATGTCAAAAAATAAGTTTGCATATACATAGACATATATATATATATATATATATATATCTGTCAAAAAATAAGTTTTGCATATACATAGACATATATATATATATATATATATATATATATATATAGCTGTCAAAAATAAGTTTTGCATATATATAGACAGTTATATATATATATATATATATTTTTTTCTCTATTATTTTGAGCTCTTATTGATGCTACATGCCACTTTACTGAAAATTACCCAAAACTTTTCTCTCTTGTATATTTATAGACAGCCATTTATCTTATAACAAATTAGTTTTCATTCTCGCATATTAAAATGACCTGCAATTGTCTGAAATGAAATGGCTTTCCAGATCATTAATCAAACTTTGAAAAAAAAAAAAAGTCACAATTCTGATGTGGAAACGTACACATACTATCTTATCTGTAAATGTTCAACTGTAAATTTTATTTGAAGAAAAATGTAATTTTAATGAATATTAGAATTACTAGCATACAGACGGCTTCTGCCATTAATTGAACAAATAATAGAAATTGATATGTTAATTAATATGAATAAATTGATAGATAATTAATTCAGATGCGTATTTAGGCAAACAAAAACAGTTATTGAGTCCGAGAGTTGTCTATAGATAGAATAACAGAGAATCAGATAAGTCTGGAAGGTATGTTTGAAAAATGATAAAAATAAAAAATGTATTCCTGGAAATTTATCGAGTTAAAAAGAAACAATAGAAATGTTAAAAATCTGCAATTTCCTAAAATGAAATTGTCAAAAAAATCCCCAAAAAAAAAAAATGTTTAATGTCTAAATGAGGACAATCATAGAGGGTATACATTTAATACTTTACTTTGAAGGGGACTCTAGAAAAATAGTTTTATTCTTAAGTAAGCTATTATTGATATTAGTTTTTGAGGAATAAAGAGCCTTACTTTAACATGCTAGCACATGATGGATTGGCAAGGGGTTTGTTCAAAGTTGTCCTATTCCTAGAATGGTTGCTCTGATAAAGGCTAAAAGCCCAGTCTGCATTCTATTATATATCCACCCAACTATGGGTTCAAATAGTACTACTACTGTTCTTCTACAAGGATGACTTTGGCATTAGATAACCCACAAAGGTTGATATGCAATGTGAGTCCTTTCGGCATTAAATAATCTGAAATGGGTTGATATGCTGTAAAAAAGAAAATAATACAATCAACCTCACTCCCCCAGCTATGAGTTAAATAGTGCCACTAGTGGTCTTCTGCAATGATGGATTTGGCATTAAATAACCCACAAAGGTTGATATGCCTTTAGACAAAGAAACCAAACCAAACTAAACCATATATTCAATCCAAAGAGATAGACTCTCATTCTGCTGTCCATGCTGGGGAGTATCTTGTTGGCATTGAATAACCCACAAAGATTGATATGCCAATAAACAAAGAAACCATACCATCCCTTGTTTGAAGACCTGCTTCTGAGGGGGATGTGGGGTGAGGTTGGGGTGGAGTGGTTTATGAAACAATTTGGCAGATTTCACAGCTGTTAAACTGTAGTAATTAATTTCTAAGAGAAGCATCTGTGTACAGACATCAATAAGTGCATTCGTGTCTGCTAATTAGTATTTTGTGATCAGTGTTACAAAAGCTTCTCTTCTTTTTCTCTTGGAATTATTATTATTTTTTTATTTTTTTACAATCAGCCCCCTCCCTCTGCCACCACACCCCACTCTTCTTGTTGTTTCATTGGCTGATTTGATATCATTCTGAACAGCAAAACTTTCTTCATAATTGGTTCCTGCTTATTGATAGCAGCCAAAGAAGCAGATAGATCAATACAACTTTTTTTTTACTGTTTTTTTTTTCTATCATTGTTACTCCTTTGCTTCTTCACTGACTGTAACTATAAAATCATTTGTTTCTTATCAAAATACGACCTCATCATGTTAACTCTTAACATCCTGTTGAGAATTCCAGAGCCCCATTCCTATAAGAATTTATTAAAAAAAATGGCTAAAAATGATCCTTTTCATTTAAAGATCCCTGAGATATTTCCCTTAAAGACTTCCAAATATGTTTAATATTACATTTAAACAAAGTCTATCATTTGGGGTGGATTAGGAAAACAAATGTGACTTCCGTCTGGACATTAAGAGTTAACATAGTTTAAAATTGTTAAAGAGCTTTCCAGTTAACTTATTTCATTTATCTATTATTAGGATTAAACAGAAAATTTGCTATTTCTCTGAATTTTTGAGATGAGGCTTGATAATTGGTATTACTTGGATTATTTGGATTATTGTCCTCATCTTTATTGTTATCTGTACAAAAAGAAGGTTCCTGAGTTTGAAGAGAATGTTCTTGAGTTCGACAAGAAATACCTGAAGAAGGCCAGAGGGCACATCAACCGAAACGCTGTAAAGATAACAATAAAGATGAGGACAATAGTCTGAATAATCCAAGTAATACAGAAAATTTGCTAATTCAACCTTACTGTTATTATAAGTTTACAAGCATTTATTTGCTATTTCGCTGAATTTTTAAGATGAGGCTTGATAATTGGTATTAATTGGATTATTTGGACTATTGTCCTCATCTTTATTGTCATCTGTACAAAAAGAAGGTTCCTAAGTCTGACAAGAAATACTTGAAGAAGGCCAGAGGGCACATCGGTTGAAATGCTGTACAGCGTGTTTGATTGGAACTGAGCTAAACCAGAGTCATTGAAAAAAAATGTAATTGCCGTATGGTTGGGCTCTTGAAATTATAACTTTACATAGAAAGTTCCAGGTTCAATACTGGCCCTCGCCAACTCAGTGTATGAGTAGCACAGGGGACTGTGCAGTAAAGAAGCTGAGGGTAGGTATGGCACTCCACCTCAGAGGCCAAAACAATCTCCTTGGTCTAGTGCTAGTGAAAAGGTTATAGATTCCCTCGCTGTCTGGCTGATACCAACTTTAGGTTACCCCAATGACTTTACTTACTTATTTGTACTGTCAGGTATTGTTGACATTTACTAAGTTTTATTAATCTGATACAAAGGTGGAAGTACGAGTCACTCAGTCAGAATCAAACTCACTAACAATGGTTTGCTAACCATTACAACATCTTTCCATTCACCTGTAGTTGTTTACTGAATTCAGGCAATTGAATTACTGGAGAAACACTTTCTGAATAATAGCTTATAAGTATGTTTCTATTTAATAAATAATGGACAATAGTCTAGAGAATAAGTCTTGTTTGTTGTCCTGAGCAACAATTAGAAAGAAAAGTCTCTCTCTCTCTCTCTCTTTCTCTCTCTCTCTCTCAAAGGAAAAGAGTTGCTAACAAGGGACAAAGTACTTATTCTGATACAGTGGTTAATGTCTCATTTTTATAAGTTACTGATAGTGATTCTCACCGGGTGTTCAGTTCAATAAATATAGTCTTGTCTTCTAGACACTGCTGGAGAAGTAAAGACAAACTCATAAACAACATTCTCTTGTGGAAACCAGCACATGGACATGCTAATGTGGGCCGCCCAGCAAGGACCTACATTGACCACCTCTGTGTGGATATTGAATGCTGTGCAGAGGACCTCCCGGGACAATGAATGATAGAGAAGTTTGACGAGAGATTGACATGGATATCTGTGCTAATTGCGCAACATGATGATGATGTAGTTTTGCTTTAAGTTCAATTCAAGGGAATCAAGAAAGATACTCAGTAGATATTTACAAAGAATCAGCTGACTGTATTCTCTTCAAAGGACTAAGACCCCCCCCCACCCACAAAAAAAAAATGGTGTCCAGGGTATGACACTAAACTGAATCTGAGGCTTCAGATCTGAGCAGTGTGGAGTATACAGAAAACATTCATATTCGATAGGACTGTGCAAAAGCAAACTTTGAAACTACACAAAAAATGTAAATATGAATGTGATTCCCTCACCTTTAGGCATCAAATATCCCCAGATGGATTGACATGCTACTAAAATCAATCAAACATTTGTTAAACAGCAAAAGCAGTATATCATAGTGATATCTTTATTAGGTTTGGTTAGGTACTTATTCTGGTGCAGCAGTTAGCATCTCATTTTTATAAATTACTGATAGTGATTCTCACTGGGTGTTCGGTTCAATAAATATAGTCTTGTCTAAGATTTGCTTTAAGTTCAATTTAAGTGAATCAAGAAAGATGCTCAGTAGATATTCACAAAGACTTCTGATTTGGTTTGGTTTACGGCATATCAACCTTGGTGGGTCATTTAATGCCCACTGAGTTTTGAAATAAATTCTTTCTAAATGGATACTCAATTTTTTTTTTACAAACACATTTTTCGATTTAACTCTTAGATGAAACCCTAACAGGTACTACCATTCTGGGTCAGAGTGGACCTGGGAACAATGGTGATTAAGGGATGCTCCACATTCCCCAGACCTCTAGGACTAGAACCTCACCATCAGATAGAATTTAACATCATTCCCAGGACATGAAGATCCTCAGCCACCACTTTCTAGTACATATATTATTAAAAGGGTTGGGGGTTGCCATAAGGGCAATAGGGTTGGGGGTAATCATATAGGTGCTAGGGCTTTACATGACCAGCTGATTTTATGACCGCTCGTCTAGCCTAAGTAAGGTCCAAAGTGGAATGTTGCATGTCTTGGACTTCTCATCCACCAGGATACCATCCTTAAGCATCACGAGTTACCACCTACGGCCAACTTCTGATTTGGTGTTACTTGAAAAGAGACCAATATAGATAGTAGTACTCTTGCTATCTCTTAGAATAATAATGATCATATGATATGTAGTCCTATTTCATGTTATTTATTCTCTTTAATAGGATCTAGCAATATATTTGAATATATACAAATGCAAGATAAATATATGTGTGTAAAATTTCCATATGTTAATTTATTCTGATGTTTAAAGATTGTTGTAAATAATTGATATTCAGTGTCCAAACTTGTGTTATCTGCTGCATTTATAATGTTCCTAGTGAAGAATAAATTCACTATTAATTGTTTAAGATGATAACACTAACCATCGATACAAGTTTAAAACTATTATGTTTCCTTGAAAATAAGACAGGGCTTATATTAATTTTCACTCCAAAATATAACTCTAGGGCTTTTGTTGGAGGGGGGGGTGTCAAGTGTTTGCATTGTATAATGTGATTGTGAAGAATGCTTATTCCTTTTATCTGTCTGCCACTCTTAACTAGGACTTATTTTCAGGGAAACACGTTAGTAGTTCCCATGTTCAAAGTGTATGCATATGTTCATATCTTGATTAAATAGCAGCCTTGTCAATAGGGCTTAGAATATACTGACTGCATCCCCTGGGAATATGTGCTACTGTTTATACTCTTCTAATATTGGGTATATAAATGAGAAGAGAGAGAGAGATTAGATATGATGGTCTTTCTTACTTGTTACACTTCTACTTGTTGGTTCTTCCTCAGCTGCCATTTTCTTCTGTCTAGTGGGCTTCTGCTGTTAAGGGTTGGTTTTCTTCTTTCTGTTGATTCTTCTTTGTGCTGTGCTGAACAATGCTTTTTATTAAAAGACCATCATATCTAATCTATCTCTCTCCCCATTTATATACCCAATATTAGAAGAGTATATAACATAACCTTGCTGGGCGGCCCACATTAGCATGTCCATGTGCTGGTTTCCACAAGAGAACGTTGCTTATGAGTTCGTCTTTACTTCTCCAGCAGTGTCCAGAAGACAAAACTATATTTATTGAACTGAACACCCGGTGAGAATACTACACAACTTGGTTGTTTTATGATAATAAAGCTTTATTTTTCCAACCCTGCCCATGATTCGGCCATTGGTGAGTTGCTAACCCTAAGAGATATCCTCTCTGATAGGGTGCCGGCTCGCATCTCTAACTAAACTAAAACTTCTTCTTAGGCATCCATTTGCATGCTTTCAAGGGGTCAAGGTTATTACCCATCACCAACTGTCGGGTAACTTTCCACGGACCCCGTTATTTTAAATTCAACAAACCCTATTTCAAAATTCTAACTACAGGTACATACATAATTTATGAGCTGCTTTTAAATTATGTAACACTGCCAGCACAAGCTGATTATGATGGTAATATCTAGATAGATTTAAAAAGGAAAAAAATTCTTTTTTACACTTTAGCATTTTGAAATAAAGATTCAGAGATTTGTTAGTCCATCTGTTGCCAGGAGAAAACTGCTTAGACTAATTAGGAAACATTGTTTCTGTACACTTTCAATGACCTTTCTCTGTTGAGAGATAACACATCAGATCAACAGATAAAAATGTTGTTAGTATGAATTTTGTAATATACAAACTCTTAGCGAATGTATGCTAGTAATGAAAAAACTGTGTCTGTCTCTAAAGAATTGGTTCTCTTTTTTTTCCTTTTCTTTAGAATCATAGAATTTATAGCATTAGACTGATTAACAGTGATGACTTGTTAAATTGATTTGCAAAGAAATTGATTAAAAGTGCATTTAATGATAACTAAATACCAAGTGCAAAGAAACTTAAAACACACAAATACATGTTTGTAAATGCGTGTAATTTTTCTTCGCAGTGGATTCAGAATACTGTGTTTTGCCAAGTTTTTAAAATGAGATAAGCATGATTTTTAAGAATGATTTTAATATAACTGTTGTGTCCTTAAAAGGGATACAATCAGACAAGGTTGTAGTCGAGTGGAAAGAACCATTCAACATGTTTGTAGATTTAAGATAGAGGTTTTATTGCAGAGAGATACAATAAGACCGACAAGGAATAGTGAGGTATGCTATTAATCCTCAAAGCCAGCCCAGCATAATGCTGTGCTCACTATATATATAGTCAAACCACATGGGTGAGAGAGAGTGTGGAATATTCCATTTCAACAATAAGCCTTCCCCTTAAAATAAGCCCAAGTTGAGGGCAATATCATTCCTGATGATGATATGATTATTTTTTAATGAATTGTCGTTAATGAGTTTTGAATAAAAGAACATGTTATGGTACATTAATGTAGATTGTTTTTCGTAATTTTTGATTATTTAGAAATTTTGTAATTATTAGATAGGAATAGTTATTTGAAACTATGTTATGTTGTATAGATTATTAGTATTAGATAAGAATACTTGAAACCATGTGTGTAGATTATTTATATTAGATAGGAATACTTGGTATCGTAACTGTGACAAAAAGTGCAACTTAAAAAAAATGCAATGGAACTTTGAAAATATTTTATAATTACAATCAAACATTTACTAATGAATAATATTTTGGCATTAAATAACCCATAAGAAGTTGATATACTGTTAAATAAATCAACTAAATAATCTTCCCCCAGCTATAAGTAAATAGTTGAGAAAATTGAGCTTTTTAATTTTGGTCTAGTTATATCTGCTACTGTATGGCTGCACCACTTGGATCCTAATGAAGTGCCTAGAGAATAAGCTAGATTGGAATTGCACAAGAATACTACATGTGATCTTAAACAAATCATAGAAACAACACCCCAGATAGCAGCTGTACAGCCACTTGCCCCTATCACACAAACCATCCAAGTGAGATGAACAAGACATGATGGACACTGTTGGAGAGCAAGGACAAACTAATGATTGATGTTCTCCTGTGGAAACCTGCACATGGAAACATCAGTGTGGGCCATTTAGCAAAGACCTACATTGACCATCTGCACAGGAAATAGATGCTGTGCAGAGGACTCCAAGGGTGATGAGTGATATGGACAGTTGGCAAGAGATTGTCATAGATATCCATGCTACTAGCACAACTTGATGATAATGATGATGACAACTAATATAGAAAAAGGAAAACTTAGAATTCAAACCAGCTGTACTTAACTTAAAATTTGATAAACGAGTTGGGTAAATACACACAAATGTTAGATGGTGTAGTGTAACAAATTAAATATTTTACAGAAGAGGACTTAGGACAAATGGAAAGTTTGTTTTCGCTTTATTACTCTGTAGGCTTTATAGATGATTAGTATGACAATTATTTGTAAATAAATCATACTAGTATGACAACCAACTAATGCTTTTTATGGTCTTTTAAAAGAAAAGTTTATGAGATAAGACCTCACCATACAAGGAATTGGTTTTATCTATCCTCCTGGGAACCGTCAGCAACACTTTAATATTAAAAACTTTCATTAAACTAAAACTTCTTTACAAAGTATATTAGAAAGAAAGAAAATATCTTTAAAAAAATAAAAACACTAGCAGGACCTGTGGCTATACCACAGTATGATAATTTAATTATTACTTTCTTTCTAATAAAAAAGGGAATTGTTCATTATTTAGCTGAGGTAACGACACTCTTAAGAAATAAGAATTCAGCAGATAAGCAACTCCAGATAATCAGGATTTACATTTTTGCATTTTCATTTTGGAGGATCTCATTTTTAACCAGAGAGTGTTGTAAAATAAATGTATGGTCGTACTTTTAAGGAACACAAATATTAATATAGAGATGATAATATAAATCTTTAATAATAATACTAGAGAGAGTTGAAAGTTTTGCAATATTTCGGTAATGTAAGGCACAATTTAGCAGCACTGAATGCTTTTGGTAAGGTTGTGAAGGTGACTACACTGGCTTGTGAGATACTCACCTGATACTCTTTAAGTGCTACTCATCAGATTTTTCTATGGCTTGGCGCACAGCCTAGGAATCCATAGTTCTTGCAGCCTAAATGGAATAAGTATCAGCTCTAATTTTTTTGTTGATGGATTCCATAATTTTTCCTCAATATTGGGTTATTCCATAATATTTTCTTCAGAATGACTTAGAAAAAATCATACCATCAATTTAGATAATTTAATCTAAATTGTGTAAGGTATATAAGGTGTGTCAAAAAAGTATTAAATTTTTGTACTTTTTGACACATTTTGCATTTTGAAAAAATTAATGTTCATTCATAGTTCATTTCTATCTTGGTAAATACAGCTTCAATCTTGATACTTTTATGACACACATTGTATTCTGAAAAAATGAATGTTCATTCCTTGTTCATTGCTTCAATCTCGATACTTTTTGACACACCTTGTATTCTGAAAAAAATAATGTTCCATTCATTGTTTATTTCTTCTTGGTAAATACAGCTTCTATCTCAATACTTTTATGACACACCTTGTATATTATGAAGCCATAATGTTCTGCTGTTAGATAAAACATATTTTGTGTCTTATCTGTTATTGGTTTATTTACTGCAAAATAATAAAACAAAAAAAAAAGAACAAAACAAGGTGAACATTCTCTAAATGTGCTAATTCCATAATTGTTGGCAAGAGTAATAGTACTGGTGGGCAGGATCCCCTTTGTCATTAAATGGGTTTAAGGTACATAGTAAAATATCACTGAATCTAAAATAATGATATCCCAGTGCAATAAAATTCTGTTACAGGGAGACTGTAGAATCTATTTACTGTGGATACAAGCTCTTACTCTACTCAGCTAGAAGCAGATGCAATGTATTTTACTCTTAGACATAGCAACATAGATCTTGTGCATAAATCTCTTCCTAATTATCTACCTAAAGATTGTCCTCTATTTTGGGGTATCTATCTGATTACCTATTCTTAACAGATGCTATTCTGTAAGAGAAAGACGCTAAGGTACCTTATTAGGAAAAAGCATGAGGGAAGTACTTATTGTTTAAAATCCCAGCATGTTTACAAGTACTTTGTTTAGGCAAATGTGGTATGTGTGTGTGTGTAAGAAAGGGGAGTGTGCTGTTAGGACAACACATGCAGATGTATAAACACTTTTGGACATATATTATTTTCACATCTTCAAGGCGTGAAAGAGAAACAAAAGAGGAGAATAAAGATGAAGGCAAAGTGGAATGAACAAAAAGAACTGAAGAAATAAACAAGACTTTCTCTAAGAGAAATCTGTCCGTGGCCAGTGATGGACAACTAGCAACTGACTCATTAAAATAAATCCAGTGCTTCAATCTGGAGATTTTTCTACTTTCCTTTTCTTTTTAACTTACATTAATTCATGGTAGTTAATGGAGGTACATGGTATGATAGATACGACAAGACGAGTTCAAATTCTGGACGAGCCTGATTGCATTTCACATAGCATTAATAACCTTGGGAATGGTATGAATCCAACTATTCTCTCTCCAGCTATGAAAAATATTAGGTCAGGCTGGGCTCTTTAATCTTGGAAGGAAAAAGATAATCTGTGGGAAGTCATAATTATAAGTTTTATCAATAAAATTTTTGTAAAATAGCTACCGACAATGATATCAATAAATCTATATATGCTGAATGATATATCTAATAGTAGGAGGTGTGGTGTAGGAAATGGACATGACAAGACGAGTTCAAATCCTGGACGAGGCTGTTTGCATTTCACATAGTGCTAATACTCTCTGGAAAGATATGAATCCAACTATTCTCCCTCCAGCTATGGGCAAATAGTAGAACAGAGTGGGCTCTTTAACCTTGGTTAGGCAACCAGTCTAGGAGAAAAAAACTCTGAATTCAAGCCTGTTAAACTCTGCTTAATGAAATTGACCTTGTGCCACATTCTGCTTGTGCAGAGGAGTTGGTAAATATGCATATTAGTTCATGATGCATTGTGAGGTTAGCTTAATTGTTAAAGAACATTATTTCTAATAAGAATGTTCATACTTTACTTCTTGTTGATACAGTAGTTAATCATCATTTTTCTTATTGATTAGTAATTCTAAAATTATTCCTGCATATATAATGGTCTGGTTTCTTTGATTTTATGGCATCGAATATGTTACAATAAAAGAGGTGCGCTTGTTGTGTAATGGTTATTGTAATAAATGGACACTGTAATCCAATTTCAAATCCTTTACAAGGCTATTTGCATTTGACATAGCACTAATACCATTGGGAAAGGTATACATCCAATTATTCTCTCTCCAGCTATGGGTAAGATAGACTGGTTTCATTAATCTTGGTATGACAACCAGTCTAGGAGAAGGAAAACTCTGAATTAAACCTGTTAAATCCACTTAAGAAATTGAACTTGTGTTGCATCCTAATTATTTGGAAGTGTTGCAAAAAAAAAGTGTGTGTGTGTGTTATATAGTAGTAGGGGCTGGCAGGGGTATACATCTGTGTGTGTGTGTGTGTGTGTGTGTGTGTATATACATGAAACATAAGTGTATGCTCAGAGACAACAGCGCACTATTTTTCACCATAGTTGAGCACCATAAGAGGGACTTACACAGATAATACAAGAATGGCTTAATGCAAAATATATACCTATATATATATATATATATAACTGAATTAAAATTCATTGTAAGGTTTTTCATGGGAGTGTTGTCTTGAGGATAAGGGACTAACACGCTGCTTTGAAAAAATTGTAACAATTGTCGTTTAATTGTATAGTACACTATAACAAATAAATATAGCTCTTACACCTGTAATAGAGCACTTTATTTTCCTTCTCCAATACAAAATACTTATATATATATATATATATAGCTTAGAGCCAGTTTAGTTCAGTCGGTAGAGCGTTCACCTAGGAACCTCAAGGTTTCTGGTTTGATACCGGGCCTTGACAACTCAGCATATGAGTAGCACAGGATCTGTGTGGTAAGGTAAGGAGCTGATGGTAGGTGTGGCACTCCACTTCAGATGCCAAAATAATCTCCATGTTCTAGCACTAGTGAAAAGGGGATAGACTCATTTGCTGTCTGGCTGATACTGACTTTAGTCCACCCTGACGACTTTATATATATATATATATATATATATATATGAATATGTAATGATAAAGAACCTTTCATACATAGATTGTAAGCAATTAATATTCAGGTAAACATAGCTAACTGCATTTTATAGAAGCTCAGAGAAAACTTTTTTACTGTCTTTATGGATACTTTTTAAAATATTTTATGTTTTAACAAATTCTTAAAACCTCCATTTCTAGATAATACATGGCAAACAATGAAGTTAGACTTTAGTATTTTTTTTTATAGTCTAATATAACTTTTTATAGCTTGTAATTGGGTGGTACTGTGAATTTGCTTTACATAAATATCTTTTCATTTTTCACTTAACAATAAACTATTATTGTAATTCAATAATAGAATAACTTTAGTTTGGATCTACTTATATATTATTATTTAACTACATGTCAATTTCATTTTTCTTTTCTTTTTTTTTTCGATATCTGGAATTAATTGATTTCCATACAAAACTGTATTTGAAAGCTTCCCCCTAAAAAAATGCATTGTGATATTTTTAATGCCTTGGACACTCAGTTGCAGCACGTTGTTGCCTATAGTAAATACTTCTGTGTTTGGACATCCCATCGTGGTGTAATAGTTAATCAGCTGCTATTCTCATAGATCCATTACTACTGAATAGTAAGTTTGATCCTCACTGGATACCCCATACTCGTAACCTTATGCCGCATCTAACCATGGCAAACGGGTTGAACAAATACCTACCAATTTGGACACATAGCATAGTGGATAAAGGCATTAGGTTAAGACAGTTCTAAGTGACAGTTATCTCTAGGCTGCAGGTTCAATCCTGGTTAGAGGCAGCAATAACAGAATAATAATTAACACAACTTAACATCTGTACCCCAGCTATGGTTGGTGGAATGAAAGCAGGATACTCCTGTCGACTGAATAAAGGGTTGGGTTTGAAGTTCCGTAATGGCTCCCAATTACGACAAGAAGGTTCCCTAGTTCGAAAGGAAGGTTCCTGATTATGAGAAGGTTCCCAAGTCTGACAAGAAAAACCTGAAGAAGCCCGGAGGGTACATTGGCTGGAACGTTGTACAGATAACAATAGAGATGAGGACAATAGTCCGAATAATCCAAATAATACTAATTATCAAACCATCATCTCAAAAATTTAGAGAATTGAAATACCTACCATAAAACCAACCAACTAACCAACCTAATCTAATTCAGTCTAATGTTTCTAATAGCTTTCTAATTCTTAGGAAAGAAACGGAACACCATCATGGTGAAATAGTAAGCTCATCTTGCAGATCCATTACTACTGTAAGATTCAAAGTGATAATACTTGAAGATAAAACTCCGACAAGGGTTGATAGACAAAACATTTTATATACAGCACAGAATAAACAGGGTACATAATACATAGAGGTGTACATAAACATACAACATAAGTAATACAAAGTTACTCATAAAAGGATAAACATAAAAGCGACAGACATGAGACTAGGAATAGTCCATGCTGTATTAATCACTTACAGTAATGTAAGGGGGGCCAAAGCCCAACAAGAGGGGGGTAGACCAGAGTCTAACCCATAGTGTCTCGTAGGTCGAGCAGCGGCAAAGAGGGCGAGAAGTTCAAATCAGCCGCTTAAATACACCCTAGGCCCCTAGTGGGAACCAGTGAAACTAAACGAGCAGACAACTCTCCAGGCAAATACGAAAATAACGCCACACTACTGAATAGCGAGTTTGATCCTTGCTGGATGCCCCATACTTGCAACCTTGCATCACATCGTACTAGTGATGAATGCGTTTGGTAAATACCAACTTCTGTGTTTTATTACAGTGAGTACTGATAAGTTATCAACCTGATGAAGAATGGAATCAAAAAAAAAAAAATTCATTGAATTTTATTTAAAACTTGTTTTAGGGACTCCAACTCCTGATTTGTTTTTGGGGTTTACTCCCCTAGCTTTTCTTGGGATAAGGTAAAGCTGCTAGGCAGTGGAGGTTTTGTATCGGACTTTTCCTTGTCTTAGATGGTTTGCCGATCAAGGCTAATGAGCCCCTTCTAACCCATTAACTACTACTGAAATCCAGGGCTACCCAACAACTCCTGCAACACTACTGCTACTAAACTGCATTAGTTCCTTACCTTTCCTTTGGATCACAGCAGTAGTGTAGAGAGGTGGGATTTGCTGCTTGAGTAACAACTCATTCTCCGTATGAACCCACCCAGGCTACATAGTTCCAAAGTTTGAATTTTACATAGTGCTAATACCCTCGGGAAAGATATGAATCCAAGTATTCTCCCTCCCACTATGGTAAATAGTAGAGCAGACCCAGCTCTTTAACCTTGGTTAGGCAACCTGTCTAGAAGAAGAAAAACTCTGAATTCAAACCTGTTAAACTCTGCTTAAGAAATTGACCTTGTGTCACATCCTGCTCATGTGGAGGCGTAGGTAAATATCTATATCTAGTAGTTATTTCACATCAGCTGGACTAACCTCTGACAGAAGAAAAAGTTTTGATTTTACTTTCTTTCTTTTTTTTTTTAATCGATCATCTAGTAAAAAAAAATTCAAACTATCATGATAGTGAGGGTAGAACTTGAAGATACTCGTGCGATTGTCATATGCTCTTACCAATGAGTTGTAACAGCAAGTGCTTTCTACTTCAGCAAAGTAGAAATATCAGAACCGTTTGTTTTTGTTGAGGGAAAAAGAACTGTTCAGATTGAAGAACCTATGATACTCAAAATAAGTAGGTTAAGTAGTTTTTGGAAAATAATTGTTTCATCTTGATCTTTTCTTATGATTTAAAAAAAAAAAAAAAAAAAAAAAAAAATGAACCTGCTGGCAAAAATGGAAAATCTAGAATGGCTTGTTAAGTTTATAATAATGAAGTACTTAGCTAAAAACACAGATGGAACTACTATGCCAGGTTTTGAGTTGTGCATGCATCTCTCTCTCTCTCTCTCTCTCTCTCTCTCTCTGTAGGTTTAACAATATATGGATAAATGTCTCTAGATTGAAAAAAAAAGAAATTTCTAGCTGCCACAAATCACTTGATTTGACTTCAGAAATCACTTACTCACCTTACTTTGATTTTACACCTACTTTTTATATATACATATACGCATGTACACTACGCATGGAAGCGTGTGATGTAATGGTTAAAGTAATAGGAAATGGACTTGTCGCCCCAAGTTCAAATCCTGGATGTGGTAATTGTATTTCACTTAGCACTAATACCCTTGGGAAAGGCATGAATCCTACTCTCCCTCGAGCTACGGATAAATAGTTGGGCAGACTGGGCTATTTAACCTTGGTTAGGCAACTGGTCTAGGAGAAGGAAAACTCTGAATTCAAACCTTTTGAACTCGCTTAAGAAATTGACCCTCTGTCACATCCTGCTTGTGAAATTAGCATGAATATTTTTTTTTTTCTATAAGTATTTTGATTATTTCTCAAGGCTGTGAATTTAAACTCTTTAAGTTATAATTTATATGTATACAGAATAGTTTGATATCTTAAAAATTTACAGTATAAATTTAAAAAAATACCAAACTGTTTCTCAGAATTTTTGAGATGAGGCTTGATAATTAGTATTATTTGGATTATTCAGACTATTGCCTCATCTTCATTGTTATCTGTACAACTTTCTGAGTTCGAAAAGAAGGTTCCCGAGTCCAACGAGAAATACCTGAAGAAGGCCGGCGGGCACATCGGCTGAAACGTTGTGCAAATAACAATGAAGATGAGGACAATAGTCCGAATAATCCAAATAATAAGTAGATACATGGTTGACCTTAGTTAATAATGAGATTGACTGTGTAAAAAGTGTTATCAACTTAATTAAAAACCTGTCGCAGATAATTTTGAATTCAAAATTGTTCTTTTCTCTGAATTTTTTAGATGAGGCTTGATAATTAGTATTATTTAGATTATTTGTACCAATGTCTTCATCTTTATTGTTATCTGTACAATGTACAAATAATAAAAATATGGATGGTGGTATGAATAATCCAAATAATACTAAAGTTGTCCTTCTCTTTGAATTTGTTTCCTTCAAAATGGTCCCCTTAAGAAGCAACACACCAATTGAGATGTTGTTCCCACACCTGGAAACAGTGCTGAAAGTCTTCAATTGATGCCATCTTTTTTCTTTTCTTTTTTTTTTGCTACAGCTTGTTGTATGTTCTCAACAATTTCCAAATGGCAACCAGAAGTTAGGTTGGGATTTTTCGGAACAGGAAATAATCACAAGAATTCAGATCAGGGTAGGAAGGGACTATGATATCACAGAATATTTCTGTTGGCCCCTAAAACTCAGAGTTCAGTGTGTTCCAATTTGTGTTCTATTTTTGTGATACACTTAACCAAACTCAAAGGGCTTGTGGTACAACAGTCATCGTCATAAGAAATAAAATTGGAAATTTGAGTTCAAATCCTGGACAATGCTGTTTGCATTTCACATAGCACTAATACCTAAAGGTATGAATCCAACTATTCCCTCAACGAAGCTATGGGTAAATAGTAGGACAGACTGGACTCTATAACCTTGGTATATGAGAAGAAAACTCTAAATTCAAACCAGTTGTGCTTAAAAATTGACCTTATATCACATCCTGCTTGTGGCAGAGAGGTTGGGTAAATATATACACTTAACCAGACATTCTTGTAATAGTTCAAGATTACTCTGCTGAATATGAATTCTGAGAAGCAAACATGAAATGAATATTTTCATTTATGTAAGGTCATCATTGATCAGCTGACTTTTTATCAGGGTTGCCAACCTGAAAAAAAAATCAGTCTTATTAATTTCTAGACATACTTTGTTTATTGCAAATTATAGAGGATCATTCATTTTTGTTTTTAGGGTTTGGTTTGGTTTCTTTCTTTAATGGCATATCAACATTCATGGGTTATTTAATGCCAAAGCTATCTTTGTATAAGAACAGCAGTGGTACTATTTCACCCATAGATTGGAGGATGGAGGGTTTATACTTTTCCCAAGTGTATTAGTCAAAGAGGGAATGTAATATTTGACTGGAGTTGAATATTGAAAATTATAGAGAATTATGATCATTCATTTTTGTTTTTAGGGTTTTGTTTGGTTTCTTTGCATAATTGCATATCAACCTTTGTGCCAACCTTGTAGAAGAACAGTAGTGGTACTATTTAACCCATAGCTGGGAAGATGAGGGTTCATAATTCTCCCAAGGTATTAGTTCAAAAGTGAACATAATAGCTTGACTGGAGTTTGAACTTGTGTACTACGATGTTGCAGTTTAGTGTAGTGTCCTGGATATGACGTTAAACTGCATCTAATGGTGAAGTTCCAATTCTGGAGCTTTGGGGAGTGTGTAGTACCACTTTATTGCCATTATTCCCAGGTTCACCTTGATCTGGAGTGGTAGTACCTGTTAGGGTACCATCTATGGGTTAAATAGATCACATAATGAGTTTACAAAAAATGTATTTAAAAAAAAATTGAATACCCAACAAGAATGAATAAAACTGTCTTCAGTATAAAATAACTAATGTTTTTACATGCCGTAAAATCCAACCAACCAAGATGTTAGCAAATAATTCATTTTTAATTCTTGGCATTTATAAGAATTCATTCATATTTCCTGTATGATCAAGATTGTGGCATATGGCTTTTTAAAATATGGATACTTACCAAAACTGCCACTGTTACTCTCCTATCAATTGCATCCATTAGAGAAAGCTATGATCATTGAGTAGAGAGATGCTGTCAGGGGAAAAGTTTCCACAGGGTCCAAGTGAATTGCCCTTTGGCTCTAACTGTCAGTAGGGAGTCACAAAGTTTGCACATAAAAAATACATCATCTGGTCTGTAGTGTAAAAAAAGATATTGATACTTCTATATGTCTATTGATGAATCATTTAAAATAATCCATAACAAAAACAGAAAGAAATAGCTCACAACAAATTCTTGATCAGATATTGTTTTTCTTCTTTCTGCATTTTCTCTTATTCTGATCAAATATCAACTCTTTTGTGCAGATCAGACAATGTTGCAGGAAAGTGCATTTGGTAATCTGAAATATGCAATTACAACAATGGTCAGGTTTCTCATCAGACAAAAGTCTTGAAGATGGAACTATTTCTTGTATTATTCCTGAGAATGGATTGCAGGAAGTAGAACTAAATGAAATTAAAGAACCTCAACTTTTTGACAGACTCATTCAAAAGTTCCTTTTAAAAGATCATTCTTAGATATTGTTTGCAGAATTAAAAGATATTTTTGTTGGTTGGTTGGTTTTTACAGCATGTCAACCATTGTTGGGTTATTTTATGCCAAAGATGTTTTATTTTATTTATTCTTGATGGGTATTCAAATTTTAAAAATTTAAACTCAATTTTTTAAAACTCATTTTTTCTATTTAACCATAGTTGGGACCCTAATAGGTACTACCACTCCTATTTTCTTTGAGAAAAGAACAAAACAATAAATACTTTAGCATGTTTTATACATTCCTTTTTATTTTAATGTTTCAGGACATAAAAGCCTCTGAAACAGATTAGATGCTGAAATTATTTCTGTATGGGATGCACTACTTTTCCAAATTTTGCAACCCAAAAAGTTAGGGATATGTATTATACATGAGAACTGTATAAGTAACTTTTTTTCTATCCAAATGCATCGCCATATTCGGAATAGGTTGAATAAATGTAAGTTATATCTATAGTCCAAACTAATGTGTTTTATTGTTACAATGTGTGTTTCTTTATTAGCTCAGTAGAGTGTCTGACTAGGAACCACAAGATTCCTGGTTTGATACTAGCCCTTGCCCACTCAGCCACTTTCGCATGACAAAGTAATATTTGTAAACTGATTGCATAATGCTTTCGCAATAATAACACAGCAGTCTCCAGCATAAACTCAATCTCAAAAAATTTGCATACATGTAAATACATTCTCAACAATTCTTACAGTTCTGAGATTGTGTTTCCTCAAATTATGATACTCAGGCAGCCATACTTTCTTTTCTTTTGAGCCCTTCACTAGTCTTTTCTTGCAAGACATGTTTGCACCTGCTTCGAGCTCTGAGGTATATCATTTCTTTTGCTACACAGTTTAGCAAATAGAAAGTTTTTTTAAAGTTTTTTTTTTAATAAGACCAACTCATATTTAGATGTTAGAATTGGCTGTAAATAGACTTTATTACATCCTGCATTTTTATTTAAAGCATTTCAGCCAATTTCTTGCAAGAACCTTTCAAATCAGGATCAACTTGAATTCTTTAAATAAAAACATTTATTTGGGAAATTGGTAAATTGCTGGAAACATAAAATAAATGCTGAGACCAGAGAGTAAACATTTTCATTGAATGAATATCTTTGCCCAAGAATTTTTTTTATTCGATTTATTTTGTTTGAATAAATTGGCAGGTTTACATTAAACAACCGTATAAAATAATTTTAAACTTGTATAAAAATGTTTGCTAATCAAAACTGGTAAAAAAAAAAAAAAAAAAAAAAAGAAAAAGAAAAAGGTTGCACTCTTGTTTGAATAAGCCAACATTTTGTTCAAAGCCAATTAGACCTTCCTTTTCCGGAAAATATCTTCTTTTTTTTTCTCTCCCCCCCTTTTTTTTTTGTTGGCATTCTTTCACCAAACTCTGTCTGTACTCTATATTTGTTCTGAAGATCAATGGGGTTATTTCTTTCATAGCAAAAATATTAAATTTTGTCAAGACTTCTTGGCAGACCTCACCAACAGGATCCACCTGAGGTCTGCCTGGCCAGTATCCAGAACAAGATGACCACGGAGATGCTAAGCAGAATAAAATGACCTGGAAGGATCTGGTGGGTTGAGAGTAAACTTGACTATTGCCCAAATCAAACACAACGCTGGGCTACTCATGGTTATTAATCCCTGGAGCAGTCACCGTGTAGCAGCTGTGCCCAGAAAGCAGGGCAATGAATAAATAAGTTGCCAGTTTTGGGAAGGAAAAGAGTAACAATGTTGATTATGATTTGTGGAAGGGAAATTCACTTCCTGGCCTTTTGAAACTTGCAAATCAAATACGGAAGTTTACTCATGCCTGGTTACCTGGCTGAAAATATAACGCTAATTGGATATGGTGTTACCCATTTGTAAAATACCTCCATTTTGCCTTTTAGCATTTTATCACCTTAGCAATTTTTTTATTTTTTTATTTAAAACAACAAAAAATAGTATTATTTGGATTATTCGGACTATTGTCCCCATCTTCAACGTTTTGGCCGATATGCCCTCCGGCCTTCTTCAGGTATTTCTTGTTGGACTCAGGAACTCTCTCAGACTCGGGAACATTCTTTTCGAACTTGGGAACATTCTTGTCATAATTGGGAGCCATCACAGAAATACCTAAAGAAGACCGGAGAGCACATTGACCCAAACATTGTACAAATAATAATGAAGATGAGAACAATAGTCTGTTGTGTCACCTATTGAGCTCTGGGTAGTTAATTGTGATCAGGAAGAAAATTAGTTTGCAAAACGAATTAAATTAAAAAAAGAAATACAACCAGAGAATAAAAAAAACAACAACATTATAATCATTTTGCTAAAATTTGCAATAAGTCAAAAACTGACGTGTCTTATATATATGCCAGCCATTACCTGCTGAAAATTAACATACAAATAAAATGGGAAGTTCAATCTACCACTCACACCTCCAATCTCTTTCTTTACACTCAGAGAGAAAACTAACATATATAAGGAGTAGTTATTCAAGATATATATATAGAGAGGGGGGAAAGCAACAGGCAGAATATGAAATAAGAGACACGTGAGTTTTATAATTAATTTCAAATTACGACTGATTAGAACCAAATAAAATGGAATTTTTTTTCAAACATCACTTAATCCCAAAACTAAGAAATATTTTGAGATGTATTTCGTATCATTTAACTAAATAGGAAAAAAAGCCTTTAACAAACAATCATGTTTTGGTGAAACGCAGGTGTGTGAAAATTCCCAAGATATAGCTTAGTGCAACTTCTTGTTTCTTAAACTGAAAAACGGGGGGGGGTATTTTGAAGAAAATGAATGTTTCATTCATTGTTCATTTCTGTCTTGGTAAATACAGCTTCAGTCTTGATACTTTTTGAACACACCCCATATTTTGAAGAAAATGAATGCTTCATTCATTTTTCATTTCTGTCTTCGTAAAAACAGCTTCAGTCTTGGTACTTTTTTCTGAATACACTTCATATATCCTAAACCCTTCTTTTATGTTTTTAATAAAAATACCAAGCAAGCCTTTTAACTTGTTTTTATTTGTCTGGATATCTTGTTTTGGATTTTCAGTCTTGCTTATACACAGAATAAATGCAACTTACTAAAATATCTTTCATTTTTTTTTTTTTAATGCAATAATTTTGCACTCTGGTAACATAACTATATTTTCATCCTGGATTGCTGTAAGGATACTGAGAAGATTGAGACTTTTGTGTTTGTGTGTGTAAAGATAAGCTGCTGTAATATTCAAGAGGAAGAAGAAGAAGAAGGGATTTATAAAAGAAAAAAAAAAAAAAAAAAAAAAAAAAGAAAGAAAAAAAACAACCTGTTTTTCGTTTCTAATCTTATTTTCTTCTCAAGTCATAGAAATCAATTTGTAACGGTTTCTTTTTTTTTTTTTTTACTTGCGTGAATGAGAATATAAAAATGAAAGAAAAACAATCAGAAAAAAGGTTTCCTATCACAAGAGAAAGAGTAGAAATGATAATATCAAATAAATAAAAATGAATAATTTTAGATTATTTCTTAATAAGTGCTCTTCAGATTGTTTACCTGTATCTCGGTGTCCCTACCTATTTTTTTATATCAGAAACTACCTCGTACTTTTATGATATATTTATAGAATGATTTTCCTTACACTGCAGGAATGGTAGAAGGTTAATATCGTGTACAAGTAATCACTGTTTGAAGCCAAACGCACAGGCTAGAATTTCAAACGTTGCTTTTCTTTTTCTTTTAGAGTAGACAAACTTTTCACTTACAAAATTAACACAATACTTCCAGTGATATACTATTTTTTTGTATGTTATTATAAAAAGTGTACAAGACTTACATTACATCTAAATCTATTTATCTATAAAGTAGAGTACATGTATTTCATTATTATCTGTTTTTGAAATAGCTATGTTAATTTGTAGTCATAGTCATCGGGGAAGCCTAAAGTCGGTATCAGCCAATCAGCGAGGGAGTCTATCTCCTTTTCACTAGTGTTAGACTAAGGAGATTATTTTTGCATCTGAGGTGGAGCACCACACCTACCATCAGCTCCTTACTTTACCACACAGATCCCTGTGCTACTCATACGCTCAGTTGGCGAGGGCCGGTATCGAACTAGGAACCTTGTGGTTTCTAGCTAAATGTTCTAACGACTTAGCATTGTAAATAATTAGAATAATTAAAATAATTAATTAATTTCATAATTAAAATAGTTAATTAAAATAGTTAATTAATCTAATTAATTAATTAAATAATTAATTAATTTGTAAAATAGCAATATTAATTTGTATTATTTAGATTTTCTGGAGTGTTGTCCTCATCTTGATTGTTATATACATATATTTCGGGTGATTTGCCCTCCAGCCTTCTTTAGGTGTTTGTTGTCGAACTCAGGAACTTTTTTGTCAAATTCCGGAACCTTCATATCACAATCGAGAGCCTTCAACTTCAAACTGAACCCTTTATTTAATCCATTGAGGTAGAATGTGCTCATTTTGTTAATGACCAAGTACAAGTGTTGAGCTATGTTAAGTATTCTATGTTATTTTTGCCTGTGGTCAGGATTGAACCTACAACCTACAGATGATTATCACATAGAACTGTATTAACCCAACCCTTATATCTGTTGTGCCATGTGTCCATCTATCCAGTAGAAATTATCAAGACTCATTAAAAAAATTCAGACAAATAATATCTATATTAATGATTTAATATTTGTATGTACAGGGTGGTCTAAAAGTCTTGTCACCCCACTTATCAATAATATAATATATAAGTTATGTAATTATTATATTACTGGGAGTTACATATTATTTGAACTACTGCATTTCTTCTATTTACAAAAAATATTGGGAGTGTAATAATGATAGACATTGGAAAGCTTTATTCTACTTAGAATACTTGGTACACTTATTGAGAGTTTATATAGTCTAGTATTCCCGAGAGAATACCCCAAAGGGGAGATAATCATAAAATAGGGGAGGTAACTCTCAATTACCTATTTCAGGGAGTTACATATTATTTTGAACTACTGCATTTATTTAGATGGATTAATGACATTTCAGTTTATTTCAATGGGGAAAATTGATTTGATGTATGAAGAAATTGAGTTACGAGCTGAATGAATTAAATTCATATGTCAAAGTACCACTGTATCTAAATTCATCATTTAAATATTAGGATTTACATATTATTTTGAACTACTGCATTTCTCTTTCTTTCTTCTATGTCTTTGTGTTTTCTTAGAACCATTTTCCTCACTTTTCATATCAATAAGAAAGAGTCTTCTAACGACATCTTGTAGCTGACCTCCTTCTGTTGGCTTCTTCCTCTGAATTTTCATTTTGCATTCTTTGAAATGATTTGTTTTCTTTTTAACTTTTGAGCTTCACTTCAGTTTCCTGGTTTGGTTAATTCTGCCACTTTTGAGTAATTCTTAATCTCTCACTGTTTCAAGCCTCGTTGCAATTTCTTCTTGTCTTTCTTTCTTTGTTATCTTGCAGCAGTTCTTATTCTGGTCCAAATCATGTCTGGCATTGACTTGTCTTCTTGGATTAATTGTCACACTTTCTCTCCATCTGTATTATTTCTATTTCTCTCTCAGTTAAAAAAAAAAAAACAAAACAAAGTCTGAACTAGATCTTCCTGTTTGTTGTTCTTCTCTGTCCTGGGCTCTTTGCATGACTTTCCTTTTCAAATCGACAACGTCTTTTATTCAAATCTTCCAAGTTCAGTAACTTGGAAAACTTTAATGCATCAATATTAACAAAAAAAAAAAAAAGACTAATATAATAAATTAATGTTCTTGTTAAATTTAAACTTAAACTAATTTTAAAAAATATATCTGCATCCATTACAAAAATAAAGCAAATCCTAAAATTTTCAGCCAGTAGTAATTGTTATGGCATATTAACTCTTTTCAGGTCATTTAATGCCAAATCAAGTCATTGCTTACAGTACCTGCTTTTGCTTAGGTGGTCACCCAATTAAGTATTGAACAGGCTCATCACTGTTTAGCTTTGATGATCTAATGACATATTAACCCTTTTCAAGTCAGTTAATGATGAATCAAGTAATTTTAATAAACAAAGAGCTCAGGTTGCTTACAGTACCTGCTGTTGCTTAAGTGGTCACCGAATGAAGTATTGAACAAGCTCATCACTGTTTAACTTTGATGAACTAATGGCATATCAACACTTTTCAGGTCATTTAATGGCAAATCAAGTCATTTTAATAAACAAAAGGCTCATGTTGGTTACAGTACCTGATCTTGCTTAAGTGATCACCCAGTTAAGTATTGAACTGGCTCATTGCTGTTTAACTTCGATGATCTAGTGGGTACTAGTGCTTTTAGTGTGACTTGGCCATAATACTTTAAATATATGCTCCTTACTACATTTGGGGCACTGATAGGTGTCGTCAGTGATGTAATTTGCCTGGATCACTGGGAAGTTTTGTGTCTTTCAACATCATACTCCCCTCACCAGACATTTGGCTTTTATAGATTTCAGATGAGTGTAAACCCCTTTACCGCACATCTGATTGGCTGTTGCAAACAACCAATCAAATAGAAGTAGTAGTGATATTACTAGTAGATACGTAGAGCCTTGCTTTACATTTAGCAGAAAAAGTGTGTGTTTGAGTTTACTTTTCTCACTTTTGGGTAGACAGACAAATTTCGTGCCATCAGTTCCTATATACATACAGTGATGCTAATAACTTTTTGATTTAGTGCGTCCTGGGATGCACATATTTGCTTTGAATGAGTCCCTGGGAAAATTTGATGGGTTCCAACTAAAGTTTCTTAATAAATTGTAGGGTTTTTATTTATGATCTTGGGAAACAACTAAAACCCATCTAACTCCTACCTTGTAACCTATCCTGTGTAATTCATTTCTAAGAAACTATTGAAATGTATTCTCTTGAAATGGTGAGGGAAGAAAAAAAGAAAAACACTGGGACACATGGATATGATTTTACTATGTCCTTTTAGATTTCTATGTATCAGGATGCAGGATGCGTACCTATCAGTATCTCTGTACATAGAAAAACAAGGTGTGATGGTTGAATTGTCAAAACTAAGCAAAAATGAAAATAACTCTGACATCTCACTTTATCAGACATATTTACCAAAATTACTTGAAAATTTCTTGAAATGCTAAGATTAATCCATTCTAAGTTAATTACCATTGTATTCACCCACATCCTCCAGACAATACCAGAATCTCCTGCAAGCCATTTTGATAGTATCCTTGTTCAAATTGGTAAATGCTGCCTTTATCCTTGTCTTCAATTCCTCTTTGGTATTGCATGGAATTTTGTTGGTCTCTCGCTCTACTATGCCCCACCATGATAATCTAGGGGATTGTAATCTGGGGAATTAGAGAGGCAGATGTTAGGGGTGAGTGGTTGCAGAAATTTTTTCACAGCTAACACTGGCTTCTCCTACTTGTATGCCATGACACATAGTCCCGTTGCCATATGTACAATACCAGATGTTCATGCATATTCATATACTAAAATTCATGTATATATATATATATATATATATATATATATATATATATATCAAGAGAGACATAAGCATTTAAGCTTCAATATATATACATGTGTGTGTGTGTGTGTGATTATCTTTTTTTTGTTTAGCTTTTGTGCTAGTTTCATTATGTCAGGCTCCAATTGATAGAGGTGTGCCCCAAATTTTGCTCCCAAACGCTTTCTATCACATCCATTGATCATCTTCAGAGGAGTATGTTTTTGGTATTGTTTGATTTAGTTTAATAAGTTTATGAGGTCTATTCAGTTAGATGGCTTAATTGTTGGTGTGGGTATTTTGGTTAGTGAGTTCATATATATATATATATATATATATATATACACATACAATCACATGCTTACAAAGTATTAAAATGAATTAATATATACAAAGATATGTACATATAATCATATAAAGAATAAATATATGCATATTATACTTATATGTAATTAAAAAAAAATCTTTTAGCTGCTCTGTTCTTACATCGAGCACTTTTATCCTTCATTATAAAACAATCATTCCTATTGATCATATATATATATATATATATATCTTTATGAACCAATTTGTGATTAAGTATTAGACCTTGTTCATTTGCCTGGAGCCAAAATATATTTTATTGTGAAATAAACTGTACACATTATTTTTGTAGATCCACTTATTTTTTTAAACGGTGTATTGAGTAGTGCTGTACTCTTTCAGCTGGATTACCTTTGTATGGTAAACTTAACAACCGTTTTTTTATAAGAGATTAACCTTCATTATGAATTTCATATTTAAGAGAAAATGCACTGTTGATTTCACTTAGTCAGTCATGTTTGTTTTTGTGTATATGTATGTATGTATGTGTGTGTGTTTTCTTGTCATTTCTTATCTTAAAACAATTCATGAGATCATTATTAACCTTTCTTATCTTTACCAACTGAACCATATTTAATAGGATGGATAAAAGAAAAGATGTTACACAGACTAGAGACAATGTTTTTTTTTATGTCAATTCTTCTCAAAGAGTACATGTACTCCTAATAATTTAATTCTGAAATACAGAGGATGGATAGTTATAGAAAAAAAGAGAGAAAGTTATAGGGAGAGAGATAGAAGAAAGAAAGAAAGTTAAAGCAAAAGAGAGAGAGAGAGAGAGAAAGAAAGAGAGAGAGAGAGAGAGAGAGAGAGAGAGAGAGAGAGAGAGAGAGAGAGAGAGAGAGAGAGTATAACATCACATCACTTACAGTATAGTAAGAAGTGTGTTCCATAATATATTTCTTTTAAATTAGTTTTATTTGTCCACTTTTACTTAAAAGTCGATCTTAATATTGAAATAGGGTTTCGTCTTCTAGAAGATAAAATATGAAAAATTTGAATATTAATAATCGTCATTTCTTTTTCATTATATTAAACTTCCTTAGACCATTATGCTACGAAAACGAACAAAGTAAAAGCAAAATGCCCAGAAGAGCAATATTGTAATTTATTTTACCGTTTCTTGAAGTTCAAAAAACGGTAAAATAAAGTACAAATATTTCATCCGTACGAACAAATAGACAAAGTATTATTAAAAAAAATGCAAACAAAATTTTATTATCCATGAAATTATCTATAAAACATGTAAATATGATTCACTTTCTCCTCCATTAAACGATTCATTGGATTTACCAAGACTTCCCACCAAGTTAGGATGTGATACAAGTTCTTTTTTTTTTTAAATGTTGGAAGCCACGCACAAACCGAAGCTCATACGGGGCTAGTCCAGAAAAAAAAATGAGTGGATCCCAGCGACCTGGGCTGACTGAAAACAGTCATTCATTAAATGAATTAAATTAAGAACATGATTGAGGGAGGGGGGAGGTCATGACAAAAAAAAAAACCCTAAAAGAAACGTAAGAATTCTGAGGGAAAATGTCTTTTAAAAGAAACCTTATTTTGTAATGCTTTGAATACCGAAAATTTTATCAAAATCCGATAATTAGATGATTTGGGCAGAATTTAAAAAAAAAAAGAAGCATTGCGTGTTTTTATTGTAATAAAGAATTAAAGAAATTAAAACGGTAGCAATAATGTTGATGAATTGTTTTGTCGATGCCATAGAAAACGGAGGGAGGGACTAGTGTGAAACTGGTCAGGCGAAAAAAAGCACTTTGCACTAACCTTGGGGGGTGGGGTGGCGGCGAACATTTGTACCTTTTTCGGTGCCCTGTGTAACTGAATCCATTAATTTGGTAACAGGAAATGTGTAAGGTACATTTCAGCTCGTCCAATGGGTTGAGTCAGTGGTCACGTGACACTTCCGGCTGACTCTTAAATGTTAGTAAAGATTAGTAATTGCCTTTCAGTTAGTAATAAGGAAACAGACATCACAAGGTATGAACATCTTCCACTCCCGCCCGACCAACAGTTACATTTTAAAACACACTCAATAACGTTGTTAAATAGGCATTTTCAATTTAATTTTTAATTTTTTTTTTTTACTTTTTCTTCACAGAGGAAGAATATTTGGAATTGTTTTATTTTTTCATTCGTCAAATAGGCGATGTATTGTGATTAGTTAGAATGTACAATTTTGCTCACCTTGCAAAAAGGGAACCACAGGAAATTCTTTAAAAAATCATCAAGAATAAACCAATGATCCGATTTTAATAAATTTTTCGGTATATGTAGTAATAAAAGAGATTTTATTCTATAAATAAATGCTTATCCCAAATTAAAAAGGTGAAACATTTTTACGTTTGTTATTTTTTTAATGCATTGATCACCCATATAGTGAACAATAAGTTTCTTTTTTTTTTTTTAATGAATTTTACATTTTTAGCAAGAGAATTCTGTACCGGAACTTATGTAGCCACCCATCCCCCAAAAAATCGATTTTTTGATAAAGTCTGTTTTAGGACTTCTTACAAATCTAAACTTAAGTCCCATAAATAAGAAAATATTTATCCTCTTTTTTTTTGTTGTTGATATACCCCCCCCCTTTAAGAATAATAATGAGTTAAATGTTAAAGCATTGACTAAATACTAATAATAGAAATTCGTGTTTGCTTCAGACTGAATGAAACATTCTTTCAATTATGACCTCCCATAGAAAATTGCAGCGCTTAAATTTTTCGCGCCAAAATGATCTAAATATGGCAACAAAGATTAAAGATCTATCGTAAAGTAACTTAAAAAAAAGTACCTTATGAGTACAAGAAATTTGTTTTTTCTTTGTTTTTTTTCTTCTTCCGTTTTTGTACATCCCTAGTGATTAGTATCGCCAGCAAACAAAATTGCAGTGCATCTATGAATCGTTACCTCTTATATATATATATATATATATATATATATTATATATATATATAGGCCGCTATATTCACTGAATTTATTTCAAAACTTTGTCGGCACAAAACTGACTAACTGAGGTTGATATACCGTAAAATAAAATAATCAAACAAACCACATTAGAACAATTTAATAATTACAATCTTTGATATGTTTACTTATTTATTTATTATTTATTATATACTTGTTTAAGAGTTATTGCTAAATAGTTCAATATGTAAAAAGTATATAAACCTGATTTAACACTCTCTCTCTCTCTCTCTCATCATGTTCGATTGAAACGGATTAGCGTTATGACTTCCGCGCGCCAACACCCTCTCTCTGTCTTTCCCCATCTCTCTTTCTTTCTTATTATATTTTTTCTGTGTGGCATGTCTTTTACTTCCTTTTCTTTCTTTATAATAAAACGGAATGCTGAGGTGACGACACTCATAAGAAATAAGAATTTGCGAATAAACAACACCAAATAATCAGGATTTACATTTTTTCATTTCATCTTGGATGATTTGGCCGGTCTCATTTTTAACCTGAATGTGTTGCAAGATGATCATATTTGTACTTTTTAGGAACATGAGTATTAATATGTAGATAAATATGTGTGATTGACACTGATATTTTGGTAATCCTTTACTTGTTCTTCGTAAATTCCTACTATGAAATAAATTGAACCCTCATTTTATGTCCGTTTTTTGCAATAAATATTTTATTTTTCTTGCACCTGTTATTTTAAACTTTTAGAATATACACATTGAAGTGAATATTAAAATAAAAAAAGAAAATATATCTAGTATTGTAGAATAAAGGGTGCAAGAAAAATAAAACATTTATTGCAAAAACACAGACATAAAATGAGGATTCAATTTATTTTATGGTAGAAATTTACAAGAAACAAGTTAAGGATTACCGAAATTTTAAGGTTTTATATGTATGAAGACTAATGGAAATAGCTTATCTATTTCATGTTGTATTCATTTGATTCTGAAACTAATGCTCACTTTAGTAACAGTTCAGTAAGCTGAGTTCTGTAGTAGCTAACAACATCATTGATATTCATACACTTGTTTTTCTCAGGGAATGTCAGAGAAGTAAAATATAAACATTTAGGTTGGTTGGTTGATTGGATTTTATGGCATATCAACCCTTGTTAGGTTATTTTATGCCGAAGACATTTTGTTTTATTCATTCTTGATGGGTATTCAAAATTTTTTTATTTAAACACATTTTTTATCTTTTAAATCATAGATGGGAGCCTAACAGGTACTACCACTACGGGTCAGAGTGGACTTGGGAGTAATGGCAATAAAGGGGTATTCCACTTTCCCCAGAGCTCCAGAATTGGAACTCAACCATTAGATACAAACATTTACTAATCCAACCTGTTTATTACTATACAAATAAAACATTGTGAATATGTTACCAGCACTACTATGCTACTTTTCCAGGTATGTAATTATTAATCCAATATGTTTATTACTATACAAATGAAACATTGGATATATGTTACCAGCACTATTATGCTACTTTTCCATGTATGTAATTATTAATCCAATATGTTTATTACTATACAAATGAAACATTGGATATATGTTACCAGCACTATTATGCTACTTTTCCATGTATGTAATTATTAATCCAATATGTTTATTACTATACAAATGAAACATTGGATATATGTTACCAGCTACTATGCTACTTTTTTATGTATGTAATGACAAATACAATATTTTTATTACTATTCAAATAAAGCATTGTACATAAGTTACCAGCACTACTATGCTACTTTATCATGTAGTTGCCATCAACATTAGTTCCCTTGTCCCATCAATGCTGTTGTGTACACAGGATGTATGAAAAGTGAGATACAAACATTTACTAATCCAACATATTTATTACTTATACAAATAAAACTTTGTACCTATTTTACCAGCCTAATATGCTAATTTTCTGTGTTGTTGCCATTGAGATTGATGCACTTGTCCCATCCGTGCTTGAGCATATAAATACCTTTGTCTAAGAACATGGCATCAAAACCGTTTTTCACTTGGTTACTTTTGGACCCAACAAGATGACACATTCTGATATTTCAGCTTCTCCTGAACAATTTCATAGATCACCAATTTCTGAAGATCAAATTCCACAGCCATGTCATAAAGTTTGTGCAGTTTATCATCTTTAATCAAAGCTTTAATGCATGAAATGTCATCAACAACAGAAGATGACACTGCAAAATGCGTTGAAGATTTTGATTCAAGTTGATAGATTGCACAAACATGATGATATGATTGTTGAACTTGATCTTTCAAATTTGGCAGCCCATGAAATCATCTACAAAAATATTTAGATATAATCTCATTGGGTCCTAACACAATTTACTGAAGAACATTTTGTTACATACTGCTTCTTATTACTTCTTACATTCTCTGCTACAGCCCTATCGGTGAGGTTTTAGAATATGTTGACTGCATTTCTGCAGAGGGATATAAACCCCCCAATGCATCCACCCATTGGCCGTGGGTGGCGACCCGTGATGCTTAAGGACGGAATCCTGGTGGCTGAGCAGTCCATGACATGCAACAGTCCACTTAGACCCTTACTTAAACTAGTCAGTCGGAGAGGCCCCCTCCAATCAATTGGCTGGTCATGTCAAAACCTAACACCTATATGATTGCCCCCAACCCTATTGCCTTTATGGTGAGGTTCCAGTTCTGGAGGTCTGGGGAATGTGGAGCACCCCTTCCTCACCATTGCTCCCTTGTCCACTGACCTGGAGTGGTAGTACCTGTTAGGGTCCCATCTATGGGTTAAATAGAAAAATGTGTTTTAAAAAAATTGAGTATCCATTAAGAATGAATTTATTTCAAAACTTTATTGACATTAAATGACCCACTGAGGTTGATATGCCGTAAAACAAAACAAACCAAACATTCTCTACTATATCTTCTATCTTCTAATCTTCTCTTTGTCTTAGGCTGTGTTGAGTTCTCTTCAGGTTGCGGACATGTTCTTCTTTGGGGCTCTCTCCTTGGTTCCATCTTAATTTTATTACTTATGAACACAACAACATACTTTGTGTCATCATCATCGTTGTGTTGCACTGATAGCACAAATATCCATGACAATTTCTCGCCAACCATCCCTATCATTTATTGCTCTTGGGAGGTCATCTGTGCAGCATCCAGTATCCACGCAGAGCTGATCAATGTAGTTCTTTACTGGGTGGCTACACTGGCATGCTCATGTGTTGGTTTCCATAGGAGAACATCACTTATGAGTGTGTCCCCACTTCTCCAGCAGTATTCAGCATGTCTATACTAAAAATAGGAGGGGACATGTGAACTTTTAGAAGTCCCATAGTGTCCTCCCCCCTCCCACTGCTGGGTGGATGGACCCAAAGTGAGACAACAGTCAGAATCAAACAGTTTAGTAAGGAAACCACTGCTTCTCATCTTTAAGTCTAGAATCTGTTGATGAATTAATAAAACAGCTACAGAAATGTATCGATGACATCAACCCTATTCAAACCTATGATATTTTGTGTATTTAGAGTTTATTTCCCAATTCCATCTTAAAAATGTACACATGGGAGAATAAAGCAGCTCAGACGGATTGGTATGCCTGACCTTTATGGCCACTGGCTTGATTCTGAGTAACTCTAACTTTCCCAGGGAGTTGTCCAGTAATATGATGTCTTTAAGCCATTCAGAGTTCAGATGACTCTAAGGTTAAGGCTTGTCAAGAAAAATCTATGAACCATTTAGGACAATTTTATCACATAAGAATATGCTCACTGTATCATTTGCAGAAGGATAAGCCCCTCCCCCAAAGGAATGTACTTTCATATTAAAGGAGTCAAATTAATAAAATGGTTGACATGGGACAGTAGGGGTGTAACAAACAAAAAATGCCTTCAGAATTTAGAGAAAAAATGTCTTTTAAAAGAAACCCATATTAGAATGCTTTAAAAACAACATTTTTAGTAAAATCCGTTAATTAGTTGATTTTGGGGTAATTATATATATATATATATATATATATATATATATATATATAGATAGATAAACAAAATTTCATCTGATGTTGAGCCTCCAGTTCTGGAGATCTTGTGAGTATGGAGTATTCTTTCATTGCCATTACTCCCAGGGTCCCTATGACCAGATAGTGGTAGTACCCATTAGGGTCCCATTTATGGGTCAAATAGATCTTTGTAAAAAGTATTCCTATTTGATAGGACTGTATGCAAAAAAAAAAAAATCTTAAGAAACAGATACATAGAAAAATGTAAATATGAATGTAAAATGATTCCCTATCACCTAGGCATAAAATAACCCTAGATGGGTTGACATGTCATTAAAATTAATCAACCCCTCAATTAGCATATGGTGATTATTTTCCATTGAATAGTACATAACTTTATAACCCATGCTGAAATGGGGGGGGGGCGAGGTTCCTGTGGTGTAGTGGATTAAATGCTGGACAGCGACATCATAGAAAGTGAGTTTAAACCCCATCATCTCCCTGGCTATGGGTTAAATAATACCACTACTATTTTTTGTGGAAGATCTGGCCTCCAACAACAGGGTCATCGGGTTGCTTGCCATACAGGAGCTAACTGGCTCAATATCGAGATTAACAGGGCTGCAGAGCTGTGACATCTTCATTGTTATGAACCACTAAATGCAGATGGGAATTTCCCTTGCAATGTATGCGACCGTATCTGCAAGTCTAGAATTGGACTAACTAGCCACCAGACGGTCCACAACTGTTGAAGACATGGAGTGATGTCATTGTCACTCTGTGACGGACTTCTAAAACGAAAAAAACTATTCTTCTACAAGAATAGCATTAGCATTAAGTAACCCATGAAGGTTGATATGCCATTAAATACAAAAACAAACCAAACCTAACCAAACTAACTAAACTATCATGCTGAAAAAACAGCATATTTTTATATATTTAGATATGATTGTTACTTTTTATTTCATTTTTTATACAAATCGATGTTTCTCTTATTGCCATCTCTATTTTGAGATGAGCAGACATCTTTTGATCAGAGCACCAAATTGCAGAATGAAAAATGTTGTTGACCCCAGATCTCTCGCTGAATAAAACACATTTCTGCTCAAATTGTTTTTGTTTTCTTCATTGCATATCAATTTAAATATAAAGTATGTCCAGTTTAGCTCAGTCGGTAGAACACCCGCCTAGGAATTGCAAGGTTACGGGTTCCATACCAGTCTGTGCCAACTCAGCAAATAAGTAACACAGATTGGCTAATCTCATCTGTGAGTTAAAGTGGGAAGCTAACGATAGGTGTGGTGCTCCACCTCAGTAAAAACGATCTCCCTGGTCTAGCGCTATCAAAAAGAGTTTAGACTCCCTCACTGTCTGATACCAACAATAGACCACTCCACCAACTTTCCTTTTTTTTTTTTTTTTTTTTTTCAGTTATAAAAAGTTGGCGGAATGTTCTATTGTCAGTATCAGCCACACAATGAGGAAGTCTATCCCTTTTCCTTTTAGACCAGGGAGATTGTTTTTGCATCTGAAGTGAGCGCCACATCTATGATTAACTCTTCATTTTACCACACAGATCTAGGTTGTGCTACTCATGCAGTGAGTTGGTGAGGACCGGTATCAAACCTGGAACCTTGTAGTTCCCAGGTGGATGCTCTACTGACTGAGCCTTAATTCCTTAATTCTAAAATTATATTAATCCTTAATTCTATTAATATTGTTATCCTTAATTCTAAAATTCTTAAGTCCTTAATTCTAAAATTAACATTAAACACTGCCTCAATAGCTTCCCACATCATATACAGATTTATCTATATTAAAATGAAAAAAAATATGTACATATTTACATACCAGAAAATTTCATAAAAAATTATTATGTTATTTCAGTTATGGAAGCATACAGTGTAATGGTTATCGTTGTAGGAAATGGACTTGGTGACCTGAGTTCAAATCCTCAATGAAGCTGTTTGCATTTCCCATCACACTAATGCTATTTGGAAAGGTAGGAATCCAACTTTTTTCCCTCCAGCTATGGATAAATAATAGAGTAGACTGGGCTCTTTAACATTGGTTGGGTGACCAGGAGAGGAAAAACACTGAATTTAAACCTGTTAAACTTCCCTTAAGAAATTGCCCTTGTGTCACATCTTGCTTGTGTGGAGGGGTTGGTAAATACATACATATAATTTCATACCAAAAATATACTTTGTCCAGGGTATGACATTAAACAGTATCTAATGGCGAAGTTCCAGTTCTGTAGCTCTGGGGAGTGTAGAGTACCTCTTCATCGCCATTACTCCCAGGTCCACCCTGAACAGGAGTTGGTAGCACCTGTTAGGGTCCAATATATGGGTTAAATAGAAAAATTAGTTTAAAAAAAGAATTTTCAATACTCATCAAGAATGAATAAAACAAAATGCCTTCAGCATAAAATAACCCAACAGGGTTGATATGCCATTAAATCCAATCAACCAACCAAAAGATACATAAAGACTTGTGTGTTATTTAAGTTTAACAAAAAAGTTTCTGCTCACTTGGCACCTGGCTAATTCTTGGTACCTCTGCAAGTATATAAACACACACACACACACACACACACACACATATATGTATATATATATATATATATATATATATATACAATACACTAATCTTATCACATTTTATTACATATACTTTATATATGCACAAGTGCTTACCTTAATATATACCTTTAATTCTAAGATAATGACTTGTAGCAAATCCATTGACAAAGATCTTGTATCGAAATTGGTGAAAATACTCAGCCATAGGTTTGTTAGGTTCAGTAAGAAATTGTGGCAATTAACCTTCAAGAATAGAAATTCACTGGAGGCATTTCAATGGAGATGTGGATAAGGCAGCAAGAAAATTGGCTGGGATAAGCACTTTGTTATCTGATCTCCTGGGACAGAACAGGTGTATTTCAATTTAACACAATACTCACAGTCCTTGCAAATCCTCAATTTGAATTACCTAAAAAAAAAATGTACTTTTTCTTTTTTTTTTTTTTTTATTGAATATTTAGAAAAAAAAATATTTTGGAAAGATTGTAATAAGAAGAGTGATGCCCATAATTTGCTCTTAGACTCTTTTTATGAAAATGACAAAATCAAGATAATCTGTAAAATCTATAGGAACAATGTCAGGAGACTTTGGGTATTGGCTCCTTAATTCAGTTCCAGCAGAATACATGGTTGAAAAAAAAAATAGAATAAGTGTCCCTGATAAACTTTATCATTTAAGAAATATTAAGAGGATAGTATCTATTTACCAACCCCTCCACACAAGCAGGATGCGACACAAGGTCATTTTTTTAAGCGGAGTTTAACAGGTTTGAATTCAGAGTTTTCCTTCTCCTAGGTTTGTTACCTAGCCATGGTTAAAGAGCCCAGTCTGCCTTGCTATTTACCCATAGCTGGAGAAAGAACTGGATTCATACCTTGCCCAAGGGTACCAGCAGAATACATGGTTGAAAAAAATAAGTGTCCCTAATAAACTTTATTATTTAGGAAATATTAAGAGGAGAGCATATATTTACCAACCCCTCCGCATGAGCAGGATGCGACACAAAGTTCATTTTTTAAGCAGAATTTATCAGGTTTGAATTCAGAGTTTTCCTTCTCCAAGACTGGTTACCTAGCCATGATTAAAGAGCCCAGTCTGCCCTACTATTTATTTGAAAAAAATAAAAGTGTCCCTAATAAACTTTATCATTTAGGAAATATTAAGAGGATAGTATATATTTACCAACCTAAAGTGTAAAGAACCCACTCTGTCCTACAATTTATCAATGGCTAGAGGGAGAATAAATGGGTTCATCCCTTTTCTTAAGATATTAGCGCTATATAAAATGCAAATGGCCTCTTATATATATTTACCAACCTCTCTGCACAAGCAGGATGCGACACAAAGTCCAATTTTTAAGCAGAGTTTAACAGGTTTAAATTCAGAGTTCTCCTTCTCCAGTTACCTAGCCATGGTTAAAGAGCCCAGTCTGCCCTGCTATTTACCCATAGCTGGAGAGAGAATTGAATTCATACCTTTCCCAAGGGTATTAGCACCATGTGAAATGCAAACAGCTTCATCCAGGAATTGAACTTTGGTCGACGAATACATTTCCTACGACTCTAACCATTAAACCATACACTTCCATTAAGAGGATAGTAATTGCAAAGAGTTAAAAGTGGATTTGATAAACATTTAATTAGAAATGTAAGATCATACCAGAATTGAAAGACATTTAGTTTTTTCTATTGCATTACTCCAGTTATGTTCAAGTCATGTTGAAAGCACTGGTTCCTGCTAGATTATCAAAGTTAAGCAGTGATGAGCCCAGTTCAATATTTAAATCAGTTTGTTTTGTTTTATGGCATATCAACCTCGGTGGGTCATTTAATGCCAATTAAGTTTTGGATTTGTGCAGTAGTTTAATAGAAAAAATGTATATATAGAGAGATTTTAACTATTGTCCAATTACTCATATTTTTTAGTACAATCCCACTTCTTTTAGGAAATGTAAAATTCTGGATGGTCTTATTTTTGTGAAAAGATTTTTCAAATTACCTGCTTGAAAAAACTTTTCACAAAAATAAGACCATCTTACTTAAATCGGTAAGTACTGTAAGCAACCTGATATCAGAATGAATTGATTCAGCATTAGCATGACTTGAAAAGGGTTGATATGCTGTAAAAACCAACCAACCAACCATACTTTATTCCCACAGAACCTACTACAGATATAATGAGTACAATAACATCTTCAGATAGAGTAAGTTTTCAGCTACAATTATTTTTCCACATACTCAGTACCATTGGTTAGGGCATACCATTGTGTTGTAATAGTTAGCAAGCTAGTCTTACACATTCATTACTACTGAATAGTGAGTTTGATCCTTGCTGGATGCCTCATACTTGCAACCTTGTGTCACAGCGAGCCATTGTAAATGGGTCGAGAAAATACCTACTATAAAACCAACCAACTAACCTAGTCTATTACACTCTAATTTTTCTGATTATTTTTCTAATACTTGAGAAAGAAACAAGGTGTCCCATCATGGAGTAATGGTTAGTAAGATAGTCTCACAAATCCATTACTACTGAATAGTGAGTTTGATCCTCATTGGATGCCTCATACCTGTGATTTTGTCACATCTTACCTGTGGCAAGCGGGTTGGGTAAATATCTACTCGGTAACATTGGCTATACATTTTTGCTAATGATGTACAAGCTTTGCTTAGTAATGTTTTCTATTTTATTGTGTTGGTCTACAATGTCAAAGGTAGATACTGGTAGTAGGTATTTACCCTAACCATTTGCCATGGGTAGGATGTGACACAAGGTCACAAGTATAGGGCATCCAGTGAGGATCAAGCTCATTATTCAATAGTAATGGATTTGCAAGAATATATATATATATATAGTAATAGATTGCAAGACAATATATATATATAGTTCACTATATCTATAAATAACGAGTGCTCAATATCATTGATAGCACATGCATATCTATGTTAGGTTAGTGAAGACATAAAGTCAATAGCACTTAGTAACTGACAGTTTCTTGCCTATGCGATTTTGATAAACTGTCAATTACCAAGTATCATCGACTTCATGTTTTCACTAACATTATATATATATATATATATATATAAATATATATATATATATATATATATTATATTAATATATTTTTCATATTTGAACGGTTGAAAAATTTTTTTAATGATATTCTTTTAATATGTTATTGCTTGGAAGCAATATATCACTTTAAAAGTCATCGGAATTTTTTTTTTTTTTTTTTGTGAGGGTGCAGGCAAAGTTTTTGTCATTCAATGTAACACCTTTATCATGTAAAGGAAGTGTGTGAAAAAAGATCACTTAATTTTCCATTCTTTCTCATATTATTTGGTGAAGTTACTTTTTTTCTTTTTTTTTTTTCTTTTTTGTTTTAGTTTTTGTAGTCAGCAATGATGACAATACTTACCAACTGTGTCTTTGGAAATTTTGAATGAATTACTTCAAAGATCCATCACACATAAAGGTGCCTGGACATTTTTTGTTATTATCCCTTTCTTTGGTAACATGGTCGAAGTCATTCTATAATAGAATTTTTTATCACTAAAACTGGGATAGTGGTGGAATACAGTCATGAGTCTAGTAAATAAATCTAATGCTATGTGATAAGATAAATTAGTAAACAAAATACCAAGAGAAGAAAATGACAATCAACTTTTATTACACAAGAAGAGTTAAAAGATGGCTGAAAAGGCACCACGTTTTAAGAATTTATTATAGGGGAATGATTACTGTCTCTGCTCCCCTACAGGCTATGTCACTACTTAGTATCCTGTTATATTGAAGAAATTACAATAAGATAAAATATAAGCACATTTCTTTAAGGCTTTATAAGTAGAATGTGATATACAGTGGTACTTTGACTTATGAGATTGATTCTTCTGCTCTTAACTCAATTTCCTCATAAATCTAATCAATTTTCCCCATTGAAATAAACTGAGATTCCATTAATCTATTACAGCCCCCCCAAAAAAAAGACCCTAATTTTTTTGTTACATTTTGTTAAATAAGAAAAAATATCACTGTATTGTATAGAAACATAATAAAATAGAATATAATTAACTATGTATTGTAAGTAGTAAAATTGGCAGAGTGGCCTATTGTCTGTATCAGCTGGAAAGTGAGGAAGTCTGTCCCCTTTTTACTAGTGCTAGATCAGGGAGATTGTTGTTGCTGAGGTGGATTGCCCTACCTACCATCAGTTACATTACCGCACCGATCAAATTACCCAAGCTGTGCTACTCATGTACTGAGTTGGCAGAAACCAGTATTGAACCAGAACCTTGTGATTTCTATTAATGTTTATTTTTTTTTATAAATAATATTTTTCTTTGGCATAATAAATTTGGAAACTTAAATGGTTTTAGTGAACTTATTAATATAAATCTATCTGAAGCTCACTCATACCTCAAATCTTTGCTCTCAACACAAAGTAAAAAAATCAACCAAGCTGTAACTCAGTAAAGTTGAGGCACTTGTAAGTCTAGGTACTACAATACTTTATATACAAAGATCAAATTTAATGCAAATCTCTATTCTTTCTATTTCTTGATTAATCATTTGAATTTGTCACAAATCATTTTTATCAGTTTCATCCTTAACTTCATCTCTATATCAACATCTTCATGACAGTTATGACTGAAATTATTGTTATGGTGTTAGTTTATGGATAATAACTTTTAAAATATTATAGGAGTTAAGTCTTCTTTATAGATAGAAGCAATTATAAGTGTTAGCTGTATAAAAAGACAAGAAATTACCAGACCTAATATTTTTGCATAATAGTGAAGATATCATTTCTCTGAATGTTTGAGATGAGGCTTGAAGATTAGTATTATCTGCGTTATTCGGACTATTGTCCCCATCTTCATTGTTATTTGTACAACGTTTCGGACGATATACCCTCCGGCTTTCTTCAGGTATTTCTTGTCGGACTCGGGAATCTTCTTTTCGAACTCGGGAACTTTCTTGTCGTATTCGGGAGCCGAGTGGATTAGGCAGTTAGGTTAAAACAGTTCTAAGTGACAGTTATCTCTGGTTCCCGAGTTCAATCCTGAGTGAAAGCAGTTAGAAAAATTATTAATTAACACAACTCCTACCCCAGCTATGGTTAGCGGAATGAGAACAAGATACCCACATGGAATAAATAAAGGGTTAGGTTCAAAGTTCCGTGATGGCTCCCGAATACGACAAGAAAGTTCCTGAGTTCGAAAATAATGTTCCCGAGTCCGACAAGAAATACCTGAAGAAGGCCGGAGGGTATATCAGCCAAAACGTTGTACAAATAACAATGAAGATGGGGACAATAGTTCGAATAATGCTAATAATACTAGTGAAGATAGCTTAAACATTTTTGTATTAGAAGATAGTTTCAACATTTTTGCATAATAGTGAATATAGTTTAGAAATTAGAATCAAGATTGAGGCAGACAATACTATGATCCCATTTCTAAATGATTTACAATCCCCCCCCCAAAAAAAATCTTTAGTAAAAGTAACAAAAACTACCTCAGAACTAGCCAGCAAGCTAATATTTAAAATATCTGTTTCTATATATTTACCTACTTCATACCTTTACCTACCTCTGTATAAAAATCTGTTTATATATACCAGCTTTATACCTTTACCTACCTCTGTATAAAAATCTGTTTATACATATTTACCAGCTTTATACATTTACCTACCTCTGTATAAAAATCTGTTTATATATATATATATATATATATATATATATATATATATATACCAGCTTTATACCTTTATCTACCTCTGTATAAAAATCTGTTATATATACCAGCTTTATACCATTACCTACCTCTGTATAAAATCTGTTTATATATACCAGCTTTATACCTTTACCTACCTCTGTATAAAAATCTGTTTATACATATTTACCAGCTTTATACATTTACCTACCTCTGTATAAAAATCTGTTTATATATATATATATATATATATATATATAATATATATATATACCAGCTTTATACCTTTATCTACCTCTGTATAAAAATCTGTTTATATATACCAACGTTATACCTTTACCTACCTCTGTATAAAAATCTGTTTATATATACCAGCTTTATACCTTTACCTACCTCTGTATAAAATCTGTTTATATATACCAGCTTTATACCTTTACCTACCTCTGTATAAAAATCTGTTTATATATACCAGCTTTATACCTTTACCTACCTCTGTATCCTATAAGGGTCGGGTTAGCTCAGTCGGTAGAGCGTTCGGCTAGAAACCAGAAGGTTCCTAGTTCGATACCGGCCCTCGCCAACTCAGCGTTATGAGTAGTACAGGGATTTGTGCGGTAAAGTGAGGAGCTGAGGGTAGGTGTGGCGCTCCACCTCAGATGCTAAAAATAATCTCCTTGGTCTAGCGCTAGTGAAAAGAGGTATAGACTCCCTCGCTGTCTGGCTGATGCCGACATTAGGCCACCCCCACGACTTTTACCTCTGTATAAAAATCTGTTTATATATACCAGCTTTATACCTTTACCTACCTCTGTATAAAAATCTGTTTATATATACCAGCTTTATACCTTTACCTACCTCTGTATAAAAATCTGTTTATATATACCAGCTTTATACCTACCTGTATAAAAATCTGTTTATATACCAGCTTTATACCTTTACCTACCTCTGTATAAAAATCTGTTTATATAGCTTTATACCTTTACCTACCTCTGTATAAAATCTGTTTATATTTACCAGCTTTATACCTTTACCTACCTCTGTATAAAAATCTGTTTATATTTACCAACTTCATACCTTTACCTACCTTTGTTTGAATATCTATTACTATATATCTCGTCTCTGTCAATAATTTCAGTCAATACTGTATATATCAATTGAATTTAGTTGTTGTGTTGTTATATCCACTTTTTCCTCTATTTTCAACCATATATATATATATATATATATATATATATATATATATATATATATATACCTTTCACACAAGCAACAATACAAGATAAAACTGATAAGAGGGAAATTGACTACCAGAGTTGAATTCATAAACTGGTTATCCGCTGTCATAAAGCTGACAGTTGAGATTTGTTGCTTTTTATATTGCTTCTATGTAAAGAAAAGGACAAAGCTAAAAACTTACATTATGATGAAGGATTTGATGATTGGGTCAACAAAGGTTTTACTGTGTTAATAACTCGGTTATTACATTTTCATGACTTCTTGGCTCATCTTTGTAGCATTTCTTGATAGAGCATTTTAGTTTCCATAAGAGTATTCATCAGAACAATGACATTATCTTTATCTTTTAGTGTGTGTCTATCTGTTTCTCTATGTCTATCTTAAAGTAGATATTTACTTAGATTACTTTTGTAGTGGACCGCCTGGGTTAAGAATGAGAAAGATTAGTATAGCAATTTTCCAAGTAAGAAAGATATTGTCTTGAAAAATTGCTTTCAAAATTCTGGTTCTTATCTCGACTCCATCACTGACAAATAATGCCAGTGGAAAAATCTGCAACTACTCCAACCAATAAACACACCACCTTTATCTACCTATATACATGGTTTAGCTCAGTCGGTAGAGCACTCGAATAAGAATTGCAAGGTTCTTGGTTCAATACCGATCCCTGCCAATTCAGCGAATGAGTAGCACAAGGATATATATGGTAAAGCAAGGAGCTGATGTAGGTGAGACTCAATCACTGACAAATAATGCCCAGTGGAAAACTCTGCAACTACTCCAACCAATAAACACACCACCTTATCTACCTATATACGTGGGTTTAGCTCAGTCGGTAGAGCACTCGAATAAGAATTGCAAGGTTCTTGGTTCAATACCGATCCCTGCCAATTCAGCGAATGAGTAGCACAAGGATATATATGGTAAAGCAAGGAGCTGATGTAGGTGAGACTCAATCACTGACAAATAATGCCCAGTGGAAAACTCTGCAACTACTCCAACCAATAAACACACCACCTTTATCTACCTATATACGTGGGTTTAGCTCAGTCGGTAGAGCACTCAAATAAGAATCGCAAGGTTCTTGGTTCAATACCAGCGCTTGCCAATTCAGCGAATGAGTAGCACAAGGATATATGTGGTAAACTAAGGAGCTGATGTAGGTGAGACTCAATCACTGACAAATAATGCCAGTGAAAAAATCTGCAACAACTTCAACCAATAAATATGCCACCTTTATTTACTTATATATTCGGTTTAACTCTGATGGAGCTTTATGGTAGGCGTGGCACTCCACCTCAGATGCTAAAATAATCTCCTGGATCTAGCGCTAGTGAACAGGGGATAGACTACCTTGCTGTATGGCTCATACCGACATTAGGTCACCCAATGACTTTTTTTTTTGCACAGGAATATTTATCAAAACAAGGGCCGGTTTAGCTCAGTCGTTAGAGCACTCACCTAAGAATCGCAAGGTTCTTGGTTAGATACCGGCCCTCGCCAACTTAGCAAATGAGTAGCACAAGGATATTTGCAGTAAAATAAGGAGCTGATGGTAGGTGTGATGCTCCACCTCAGATGCAAAAACAATTTCCTTGGTCTAGCACTAGCGAAAAGGGGATAGAATCCCTCACTGTCTGGCTGATACCGACTATGGCCACTTGACTTTTCTTTACTTATGCAGCTGTCTATTATTAAAATTATCATTATCTTTGTATATATGTAACTGTAGCATAACAAAAGTGGCACATCATAGCAAGAGGTTTGTTAGAGCAATACACTTAAAAAAAAGTTCTAACTCAAAGAATAAAGTAAATTCCAAACTAATTTGTAACTGAATGATAATTTTGTGTGTGTGTGTGTTTGGGGCGGGGGCTCCATTTTGACTGAGTGTCATTTTTTAATCATAAAAATTCTTGATATAATGGAGATAACTATGAAATATTAATTCGAATCTTTCACCACTGTTTTCTAAATAGAAGTATCAATATCATCAGTGAGTAATGTTACAAATGAGTTTCCAGATTGTTTAGTATATATATATATATATATATATATATATATATATATGGTTCGTTTTAGCTCAGTTGGTAGAGCACCCACCTCCGTTTGATACAAATCTCCACCAACTTAACGTATGTGTGGCACTGATTGGGTAATCTGATCTGTGTGGTAAAGTGGGAAGCTGACAATAGGTCTGGTGCTACACCTCAGTAAAACAATCTTCCTGGTCTAGTGCTAGCGAAAAGAGATAGACTCCCTAGATGTCCTGCTGATATTGATAATAGGTCACTCCACCAACATACTTAGTATCCTACTTAAGACACCCTTTTTAGGGAGTCATACCCCTTTGTAAAGGATGCAGTCAACATATTCTAGGCTCTGCTAATAGGGTGATAAATAATATTATATTAAAATCTGGCTGGTTGGATTTTATGGCATTTCAACCCTTGTTGGGTTATTCTATGCTAAAATATTTTGTTTTATTCACTCGTGATAATATTCAAATTCTTTTTGAAACTCAATTTTTTAACACATTTTTTAAGCTCATTTTTTCTATTTAACCATAGATGGGGCCCTAACTCTGGTCAGAGTGGACCTGGAGGTAATAGCGATGAAGGGGTACTACACACTCTCCTGAGCTTCAGAATTGAAACATCACCATTAGAGATGCAGTTTAACATTATACCTAGGACAAGTTATAATCTTGTATCATGTTTATAATTGCTATTTCCTTCTGATTTTGTTTTGCTTAAAGATGAATATATCTTGGTGAATGATACAAGAAAGAAATATATTATTTCTCGAGGCAATAACTTAGCATTTGTTGTCACTTCATATTACTGCCTGTAAGAGACACACATTGATCATATTTAGGTAAGAAGTAATATTAGATTATATATGCTTTAAGTACTCTATCTCTTTCTTAATTTTATCTTCATTTTTCTTATGTTGTTGTTCTGTAAAATATTTTAGTAGCAATGTTTTTCCTGCTGTCAGTTCTCAGAAGATGATATGAGAAAAAGGGAAGATACTCAATCAAAATATTCCACTCCTGAGTAAGACGCAAACCAATCCTGCAAATTGTGACATAATACCCGACATTGAATTACATTATCCTTCTTAGGTTTAACCTCATCTCCTAAGTACATTCACTTTCACACCTTGTTGAAACATCTGTGGCAAGGAGGTCTGTTCTATCTCGCTTCAATAAAACTATCATGGTATCATTCATAATTTGAACTATTGTTGCATAACTGATGGGAGTACTATCAATTATGCATGGTTAATGTAGAGAATATTATATGAATTTAAATCTAACAGTTAACTAGTATTATTTGGATTATTCAGACTATTATCCTCATCTTTATTATTATCTGTACAATGTTTTGGCCGATGTGCCCTCAGGCCTTCTTCAGGTATTTCTTGTCGGACCCTGAAAAATCTAACAGTTAACTAGTATTATTTGGATTATTCAGACTATTGTCCTCATCTTTATTGTTATCTGTACAATGTTTCGGCCGATGTGCCCTCAGGCCTTCTTCAGGTATTTCTTGTCGGACTCTGAAACATTCTTTTTGAACTCGGTAACCTTTTTGTCGTAATTGGGAGCCATCATGAAGCTTTAAAACCAACCCTTTATTCAATCCACGCGGGTATCCTGTTCTCATTCCGCGAACCATAGCTGGGGTACAGGTGTTAAGCTATGTTAATTATTAATCTGTTACTGTCGCCCCTGACCAGGATTGTACCTGCAGCCTAGAGATAACTGTCACTTAGAACTGTCTTAACGCAACACCTTTATCTATTATGCTATGTGTCCCATTGAACAGTTAGGGATTTTGATGGATGTCTCGTAAACTTATTTTGACCCCTCTCTTCCTGTTTGGAATTTGAACCATGGGAAGGACATAGTTATATTTAGTCTTGTTAGCTGTTGGAGAATGAAGACACAGTGGCTGGTGGTTAGCTAGACTCTCACTGTGTGGTTTGAGGGGTATGGATCTGAGCGTTCAAATAAAATGTGAATTCATTAAAGAAGTGTTTTGTGTTGTTACTAAAATAAACAACATCACAGACAGTTAAGAAGAAGAATGTGCCACCCTGAATAAGCAGATAGATACTCATCCAAGAAGAAAAGCTCCTACCCAGAAGAAGATTGTAAGAAGAAGTTACAGAAAGATAAGTACACTATGAGATTAAAATTATTATGAGAAATATAGCGAGATTTTGACAGATGTTCCCTAACCTTAGTTTGACCCATCGTCTGTTTGTCAGTGCAATATAATAGAGATGATATAGTTATTTCCAGTCAGTTTATAGTTAGCCACTGATTGATGAAGATGCGGTTGGTGTCTCTTACCGCACGATTACAGATTGGATTCTAGAAGGAGCTTAAACAAAATGTGAATTCACTAAAAGAAATGTTTTGGGTTGTTTATCAAGAACAAACTAACAACCAAGGCATCTCAAGAACATCTTAAGAATAAGAAACCAGAAAGATAAGGAAACAGACCAGCCAGATAGCAGAGGATTTGTCCTTTAGATAGATACCAGCACCTATTCAGCCAGACCAAACCATGAAGAAAACCTGCTACTCAGAAACAGAAGAATATCATAAGAAGCTATAAAAAGATAAGTACACTACAAAATTATAAGAAATAAAGATGTGAATTGACTGAAGAAATTTCTTGAGTTATTAACTAAGAACAAACTAACAACCAGAACATCTCCACATCTTAAGAAGAAGAAACCAGAAGGGTTTTGACGGATATCTTGTAACCTTAGTTTGACCCCTCCACTTCCTGTTTTGCCAGGCAAGCATGGGATAATATAGTCTGGTCAGTCTGAAGTATGAAGAAGTAGCAGCAGTTAGCTAGACTCACACTCATGTGGTTGAGTGGTCTGGACTCAAGAAAGAGAAATAGATATATGAATTCACAGAAGAAATTTCTTGAGAGTTGTTAACTAAGAACAAAATAACAACCAGGACATCTCAACAACATCTTAAGAAGAAGAAACCAGAAAGTTAGAATAGCTACTCCGATAGACACCAATGCAAGTAAGAAAACCCAGCTACTCAGAAACAGAAAAATATTGTAAGAAGAAATACAGAGACCACAGAAAAGATAAATACACTACAAGACTAAGATTATAAGTATGGGTATACAACCATGTGTATACCCTACCCAGAAGTATATATTGTATGTTAAGACAGCTATACAACAGTATCAGGTTGTTCTAATGTTTTTGTATGCAAAGAATGCAGAGTGTGGTTTTCAGCCTACACATCTTGTTGTGTGGTTTGCATTTGACACTTGGTAGAATAGGAGTTAATAATCACATAATGATTATGACAGAGGAAAAAATAAAATAAAAATTGGCACATTGTAATCTTCAAACAGCCCGTTGAATCTTAATATATCCTTGTTCTAAACTAAGTTAAACTTAGTAAAAAAAAAAAACTATAAATATAAATATGAATATAAGTATATAAGCACATAGAGAAAGTTCATCTTTGAGGGCAAAACTAAGCAATCTCTTCTTAGTTCTTGGGCTTCATTTATGTTTTGAATCTATTTTATTTACCCTAAAGACATTTTGTCAAAAATGTTCCCTGCTGTCGAGTGCCAAGTTCATATTTGCTGATTGGCAACTTCTGTAAAAGAAAAAAAAATGTATATTTGTGTATGTGTATGTTTGTATTCATTAATGTGTGTGTGTGTGTGTGTATGTATTTGTGTGTGTCTTTGCCTGTATTTGTGTGTGTGTATGTGCATGTGCAAGTATTCATGTGTATGTATATATATTTGTGTGTATACATGTATGTATTCATATGTGTGTCTATATTCATATGTATGTGTGCGCCTGGGTATGTATGTGTGCGCCTGGGTATGTGTGTGTGTGCACCTGGGTATGTGTGTGTGTGTGCCTGTGTATGTGTGTGTGTGCATGCCTGTGTATGTGTGTCTGTGTCTGTGTGTGTATATTCATATGTGTGTCTGTGTCTGTGTGTATATTCATATGTGTGTGTGTCTGTGTGTGTGTGTATATTCATATGTGTGTATTCATATGTGTGTGTGTCTGTGTGTGTATTCATGTGTGTGTATGCCTGTGTATGTATTTGTATTCATATTTGTGTGTGTATTCATGTGTGCATAGTGCAAAGGAAAACAGTCAAATCTTTTTCACTGGATATTGTTTGTCTTTCTACTGTTCCATAATTTGTCATTTTACTTTAGTTATTTATTTTCTATTTAACCAAATTTCTTTTTTACTTACATCCCATCTTCATGCTGACAATATGAACCTATGTTATATATTCCTATCTCAGATTATTTTTGCCTTGTTGGTGGGGCTTAGAATATGCTGAATGTATCACCTAAGACCACTCAAAAGAAAGGGTACCATGGGTATGACACTAAATTGCATCTGATGGCAAGGGCCTAGTTCTGAGGAGTGTTGAGCACCCTTTCATTACCAATACTCCCAAGCTCACTCTGAGCTAGAGGGGTAATACCTGTTGGTAATAAGTCATATAGCTCAATCCAGCATTCTCTCTCTCTCTCTCTCTCTCTCTATCTATCTATCTATATATATATATATATATATATATATATATATATATATATATATATATATATATATATATACTGAGATGCTAATAGGTACGCATCCTGCATCCCTGACATAAAAAAAGGAAACAGTAAAATTGTATCCATGCATTCCAGTGTTTTTCTCTTTTCTTCTCCCACCATTTCAAGCTAACTGTAAAGACATTTCAATAGTTTCTTAGAAATGAATTACACAGGATAGGTTACCAGTAGGAGTTAGATGGCTTTAGTTGTTTCCCCAGATCATAAATAAAACTCCTACAATCTATTAAGAAACTTTAGTTGGGATCCATAGATTTTCCTGGGGACTCATTCAAAGCACATATGTGCATCCCAGGATGCATTAAATCAAAAAGCTATCAGCATATATAAATATGTGGTGTAGTGTAATGGTTAGAATTGTAGGAAATAGACTTGTCGACCCAAGTTCAAATTCCAGACAAAGCTGTTTGCATTTCACATTGCGCTAAGGAAAGGTATGTATCCAACTACTCTCTTTCTAGCTATGGGTAAATAGCAGGGCAGACTGGGCTTTTAACCATGGCTTGGTAACGAGTCTAGAAGAAAGAAAACTCTGAATTTAAACCTGTTAAACTCCATTAAAAAAATTGACCTTGTGTCACATCCTGTTTGTGTGGAGGGGTTGGTAAATATATATAAAAGGTTTGAATAACTTGACTCTGACTGAAGTAATAGTTACCAGCTCATCATCAGTAGAAAGGAATCATTTCTCTGTCATTATAACTAACTGCAATCCAAATCTTGACCTCTTACCTTGTGTAGATGGGTACTTCAACTAGTTGCTTAGTAAGAGATAATTCTTCTTGATAATTCTTCATCTAAAAGAATACTAAAATGTTAGTTGAAGCAAAGCTTTCATTAGGTCTTTTCCTAGTACCCAAATATCTCGTTACTTTCCCCAATTTGAAAATCAACTAATGACCACTTAAGTTTTCTCTTATCAGTATTTCACTTTCACTTTCACTTTCATGGAACATGTCTTAATTTGCTGTTGCAAAGTGCACATCTAATATTCAGATAATCACAGAAACTCTTTTATTTTCCCTTTTATGTTTATTTACCTTTTATCTTATAATCACAATCTATTGTGCCATGAAGAATATCTAATTGTTCCAGTAAAGAAAAGAAAACTTGAATTCTGCATGGATGCTGATATTAGCTGTTTTGTTTTTATCTTTTATTAAAATTCATTCTAAGCAAGGCCAAATTAGCAAGTATTCAGGAAAGGGTTATGATTATATATTGATGAAATATGCTAAATCAATAGGAAGAATGGTTTGAGAGTTGGGGATGATTGAAGATGGAAATATGAATGTATGGATGGACAGGGAGTGACTCGTGAATCTAAAAGTCAATGAGATACTTATTGACATTGGAATTAAGGATCTGAAAGTCATATGCTGTTGTTTTGAAATATTGGGAAGAGTTTGTTCTTCATTTTAGTTGGTTTTATTTTTTTTTTGAGGGGGGGGGGTGCCATTTGTATGAAACTTGTTTCAAGAATGGTATATCAACAAAATATGACTGAGATTCAAAAGAGGGCATTCTTGAACTTTCTTGATTGTTTCACTTTCTATTTCTCTGAATTTATCAGATCAAGTTTGATAATTTGGATTATATGCTGCTTATCCACTGAATTTTATTTCTGTGTGTTGTCACCTCAGCTAAATAATGGACTATTTCTTTTTTTTATAAAGAAAGAAAGGTAAGAAAAAGGACATGCTATGCAGAAAAAATATAATATGAAAGAAAGAATAGGGGAATGATAGAGGGGGTGAGCGTGCTGAAGCAATAACGCTAATCTGTTTGATGAAAAGAAAAAGAAAAAGAATGAGAAAGTCGGTATCAGCCAGTCAGCGATGGAGTCTATTCCCTTTTCAATAGCGCTGACCAAGGAGATTGTTTTGGCATCTGAGGTGGAGCGCCAAACCTACCATCAGCTCCTTACTTTACCGCACAAATCCCTGACTCATACGCTGAGTTGGCGAGGATCGGTATCGAACTAGGAACCTTGTGGTTTCTAGCCGAACGCTCTACCGACTGAACTAACAATTTTGCCATAGCTCTTAAGTAACATTATCAAAGGTTGTAATAATTAAATTACCATACTGTTGTATATCCACAGGTCTCACTAGTTAACTTATAAATTCTCCAAATAATGTCTTATATCTTTTCAAATTGTAGAATAAACTTCAACACTTTTTATTTATTATTTTTTTCCAATATGATTTCCATTCAGAAGAGTCCAGTTTAACCAAATAGAATTTAAAAGGCTTTAACTTTTTATCATATTGAATTATTTTTCTTTTAATAGGTTGTTCATTTCCCCTTACTTTTCAATTTAAAAATTAACATATATCTAA
>CM042148.1:101599042-101751542 GCA_023376005.1 Doryteuthis pealeii
TTAGTTAATTAATTTATTCTAAACAGACTTTGCAATAGTAAATCATTGTTTGATTTTAATGGCATGACAACCCATCTAGAGTTATTTTATACCTAGAGGTTAGAGAATTGCATTCTTAGTTACATTAGTTGTTTCTTAAGAGGGTTTTGTTTTGCACCCGGTCCTATTGAATAAGAAATTAGAAATTAGTGAAATAGATCACTAATTAGGACTGAGCCTATTCTAGTAGTGACCACCCCATGTGGAGTTTAACAGGTTTGAATTCAGAGTTTTCCTTCTCCTAGACTGGTTGCCTAACCAAGGTTAAAGAGCCCAGACTACTCTACTATTATACCCATAGCTAGTGGAAGAGTGGCTGGATTCATACTTTTCCCAAGGGTATTAGCGCTATGTGAACTGTAGCTTCATCCAGGATTTGAACTCTGGTTGACAAGTCCATTTCCTATGACTCTAACCATTAGACCATGCACCTCCAATGCAATACAAATAATTTTAAACAGAACTATTTAACCTATAGATAGAACCCTAACAGGTACTACCACTCCTGGTCTTCATCATCATGTCAGGCTGATAGCACAGATTCCCTTGACTCTAGTGAGTCCATATGTAAGAGTCCACAGGAGAACATATTTTCCCTGCTTCTCAAGCAGTGCCCAGCAAGTCTTCTTCATCTTACTTGGATGACTTGTGAGATGGGAGGTTGTAGCTGTATAGCTGCTATTTTGAGGGTTACTGCTTCCAGGGTTTGTTCAGAACTAAGTACAGTATCTTTGTGTACTTCCTGTCTAGCATTTTCTCCAAGCATTTCGTTAAAGTCCAAGTGGTGCAACCATACAATAGTACTGACCCAGGTATAGCCGAGAAGAATTCCTATTTTATTTCATCAGTGAGATCATCCTAGTATTTATACACTATACAGAGTGATCTGAAATCTTGTCACCTCCACATAATTTTTTAGAGGTAAAATAATTAGATCATATAACCAAAATTCTAGAAAATAACTTAATTTAAAAAAATTTTTTAAATTTTAATTTAATTTTTTTTAGAGGTAAAATAATTACATAATTTATATATTATATTATCAAAACAAAAAAATAATGAAAGTTAAAACAATATGTAGGGGTGACAAGACTATTGGATCAAATTATTTTGTTCCTTAATTTTGTACAATTGATATTGGAATAAAAAGATAATTGAATCCTAGCTCTCTCTCCAAATAACTTGCAGTCTGCCAGATTTCTACATATAGTGGAAATCTAAAAAAAATGAACTTATATTTTTTAAGATATCAAAGTTTTAATTTTTATTCCTTAATTTTGGATGTTAGTGTAAATCATCTTTGTTGCACCAGTGTGCCATGGCATATACTTTTGAAACCATTGCTTTAATCAAGCACATTGATTTATATTTTTCTAAAGCTTCTCCCAGGCATTCAAGTATTGAATTTCAAAGGAATCATTCAAATTCAGACTTACTGAATTTTTTTTCTTATTGAGCCATTCATTTTTATTGTTGACGTCCTACTGACCTAGTAAAATTATCTCTCATCATCATCATCATCATCATTATTATATTATGCAAATCAGAATTCTTGCACTGGACAGTTTGAATGAAGGAAAGGATAAAAGCAAGATTAATGTCTCTGGCATTTGTCTTTTAAGATATCAAGTGAATGAGTTAAGGGTTGATCAAATAAAGGTTGGTCGGACTCTTTTGTTTAAAGATAATATTTTTCTTAATGTTTTTTTTTTTGTTGTTGTTGTCCTTTATTGATTATTGATGAGCAATATCTTTGTTAGACTAATTTTGTCTCTCGCCATTTAATATTGAATTTTATTCATTCTGTAATTGGGAGAATGATTTAAAATTCTTAACAATGGCAACAGCAATATTCTGAATATCCTTAAAGCTAAAGTCAGTATTTAATTATTTGACCCTAAAAGGAGGACATTACTGAATAAAACAACAAAGAACAAACACAATTTTAAAATGTCTGTTTACATTAAAGCCTATTAGCAAACATATGCACCCTCTGGGTGCAAGTATTTAAGTTTTAATCTAATAAAATATATTAAATTAGAAAGAATGCAGATAAAGATTTAAAACAGAGCGTGGTATAAACGAAAAATAGAATAACTGACTCTTCTATCACTCCCGGCTTTCATTGCTAAATTTTTTAATTTAATTATTTAGTTAAAATAGTTATAAAGAATAAAATGACAGTTATTTTTTCTTGTTGATGGATTTCTTGAAGAGATTTTTGCTCAAATTCATTAATGTAAGTAGGTATGATCAAATATCTGAAAGGGAGATAATAAGAATTAAAAAAAAAAAAAATTTCAAACAATTACCAAAGATCAGGGAATTGTTCGATTTTAATGAAATTTTCACCACTTTATTCATTAATGACTTAATTTTATAATGAATTTCTTATTTTATTAAAGAAACTTGAAAAAATGTTTTTTTTATCAATTCAGATTGTAGGGTGTGGTGACCTTTGGTCGTTTGATTAAAAGAAATTTCCAGTCCCTAATTTGTACATTTCTAGAAAGATCAAATCTTTCCCAAAGTTATTAGTCTGAAAGTGAATTTGATAGCAGGGACTAGAATTTGAACTGCATGTTAGCCACTACACCATGGGGACTCCCCATGATTTTTATAAATCAAATACTTACAATATGTGATATTATCAAAAAATATTAAGACATTTTAAAATTTTAAATTTTGATTTTTAACATTTTTTGAATTTTAAATTAATTTTTTTTAAATTTCAAATATTAAATCATTTTTTTTTATATTTTAAATTTTAAATCAAATTTTTTGAATTTTAAAATCTTAATAAATTGATGAATGTTTCAATTGCTCTCTAGATGAAATCCAGATGTGCAGAGCCAATTAAAAAAGATAATAAAGTTTGCCTCAATATTTTTTTAACAAAATGTTTTTAGCAAAACGCAGGATTGTGAAATTGCAACACTCTCTAAACTTGTCAAACCTAGCTCTGTATAACTTTTTCTAGTTTCCTAAACTCAAAATTCATTTCAAGTGTATGATCTGAGGACTGGAGTACATTAACAAAACTATGATGGCACAACCTAACACCATATCACAAGATAGGTGCTTCAACAAATGGGAAAATCACTGGAATTAGGGAACTGAATACTAAATGGACTATTTTGGAAAAAAAAAAAAGAAGCATTCAATTTATTTTTCATTTCTTTCATGTAAACACAGCTTTAGTCTGGATACTTTTTTAAACAATTTTTTTTTTTCAATAATTCACAAACTTTTCTCAGTATTTCTTAAAACATTAAATCTTTATTAATAAATCAACTTCCTGTCTATACTTATTGATGTAACTTTTGGCGTGAAGTTTCCTAGTCTGCCATTTTTGACATAGGCTATGTGAGGTTGATATCAAAGGTCATTTGAGGTCACTAGAAGTTAAACAACAAAACCTCCAGTTCTAAACATTAGAAACAAGTAATTTTTATATCAGAATTTTTTTCTTTCATTTTTCTTATGAAATGGCAAAATGATTTATTACAATAAAATTAATTTTTATTTTTGGCATTTTTTTCTCATCTAACACACGCACATTAGATTAATATAGATTTACTAACCCCTCTGCACGAGCAGGATGTGACACAAGGTCAATTTGTTTAAGTCGAGTTTAAAAAGATTGAATTCAGTATTTTCCTTCTTCTAGACCGGTTGCCATACCAAAGTTAAAGATCCCATTCTGCCCTACTATTTACCCATAGCTGGTGGTAGTATAGTTGGATTCATACCTTGACATGTTAATCATAACATGCTGGACAATGACATCATAGTAAGTGAGTTCAAACTCCAGTCATGCTATTACGTTTACTTTTGGACTAATACCTTTGGGAAAGGTATGACCCTAACCCCATCCTCATCCTCCATCTATAGTACCACTACTGTTCATCTACAAGGATGACTTTGGCATTAAATAACCAACTAAAATTGATATGCCATAAAACAAAGAACCAAACCAACTTCAGATTTTCAAGTCATATTTCTTAAGATTTTGTCAGATATCATATCCAATACATTTATCACACACACACACACACACACACACACATATATATATATATATATATATATATATATATATATATAACCTCTTGACAACATTTTATCAGATATAGTATCCAATACATTTATTACATATATACATACCCATTTACATATATATATACACACACCACATATATATATTTTCAACAAGCATGTCCGCAAAGGGCAATAACTCTAAATCAAAAACAATACAAAGTTAATAATTTCTTGTTTCAAGTGAGTGAAAGACTGAAATAATGTATTAATGAATTATCTGTATTTATGTTTGGCTATTTTATTTCTTTTCATGTCTATCTCTTGTCTGATTTTACTTGTGTATTGCCTGGGGTTCTTTCAAAAATATATTAAGTGGAAGATGTTATTTATAAAGATTTCTAGCATTATTTAATAATGCTATGTAAGCTGAAGGCGGTCAGTCTGTTTTCAGAAATTGGCTTGAGTTAATCTTCTCAACTGACCACTTCTTTCTCTTCTCTGCTTAATCCTTTGTCTCAATCTATGTTGATAAAGTAAACATATCACAAAGCCGTAGTTCTTGACTTCTTTTAAAATAAGATAAAATAAAATTTGACAGAACTTCATAGTTACTAAAGAAATGCTGGGTGCGGAAATGAATAAGTTTATTTCAATGGTCAATAAGAAAGGCTTACAAAAGTTGTGCTGAAGGGGTGCTAGCTACTCTACAACACAATACTTCAAATTACGAGCTATATAATGGTAGTTTCATTGAGGATACATACTTATGCGGAGGGGGTTCATAAATATATATAATTAGCAGAATCTGTGGATATTCCACAATATGATAATTTAATCATTGTTTGATATGTTTATTTAAGAGCTATTGCCAAATAGTTCCATATGTAAAAAGTATAATAATCTTCATTTAACTCTCTCTCACTCTTTTTTTTTTCTTTCTTTCCTTCTTTCCTTATGTTCAATTGAAACAGATTAATGTTATCACTAATGTACTTTATCATAATTTCCCCAAACTGCTTAATAAGAAACATTGATGAAATATTTTCAACAAATGGTGAGTTTTGTTTTTGTCAAATTTTAATTGGAATATGAGTTTTAAATAATAGTTTGTAATAGATAATATTCTATGTATCAATAAAAAAAATAATCATGTTTCATTGAGACTATTCAGTAAAATACATAGTGTAAATAATTGTAAACTATTATGTACTAGAAGCACCAACCAGGATTGCCTGGGTAGGAGGAGGAAAACCCCTGATGTATTGATTTTTTTTTACTTGTGAGATTTACAAATGCTGAAAATCTTAAAGTAGAATTTCAATGCTATTTCTTTATATATTCTAATTTCTAAATATCTTTGAATATATATCAAATCTTCATAATTTCTTACACAAAATGCAAAACCTGGTGATGTTTAATATATATATTAATATTTTGAAGGCCAATACAATGGTATGAAAAATAAAAACAAAAAGATGTTATTTTTGTCTTATCGATTTCGAAGCATGAACTTCATCATCAGAGTTTCGTATCAGAAATGGACGTGCTTATGTTTTTCTTTGTGTGGTTATAATTTCTCTTCTTATTTCCTTTTCCTCTCCTTTTTTTCTTTTCTTTCTTCTTCTCCTCCTTTATGAATGAAATGAGCAAATAACTGTAATTTCTTATTTCTCTCTCTTTTTTTTTCTTTTTTTTTTAAATGTTTGTTGAGAACAAATGTTCTAATGTTGTCTGTCATCCAGTCAAATGTTCCAAGTTTGTTGCCATGTCAAAATTAAAAAAAAAAAAAAAAAAAAAAAAAAATAAATAAAAACCATCAATAGATATATATATATATATATACTTTGCCTTTGTTTTATTTTTGTAGTTTCATCCGGGCATACATACATACACATACACTAACTGTACTTTATATATGTATTAGAAGCGGCTACCTGGAGTTGCCTGGTTAAAGTGGGTAGAGGGAAAAAGTTAGTCTGGCAGATCCATTATTACTGAATCGTGAGTTAGATCCTTGCAGGATACCCAATTAAAATCCCTACTTTAAAAAGATTGTCAGTTGATTCGGCCTGGTGGGGCGTCAGAAAAAAAGAAAGGGCACAGATACTCTGAAAAGAAAAATCAGTGTCTCCTATTTAAGATATTAAATGCAAAAAAAAAAAAAATCCATGCTGTTACTGTTTAAATTTTATTTTCTAATCATCTTCACAAATATAAATCAAATCCTCATTATTTTTGCTCAAAAAGAAAGATCTGGTGATAGAGAATGTGTATATATATATTTACAAGGTGTGTCAAAAAAAGTATCAAGATTTTTTGTACATTTTGACACTTTTTGTATTCAGAAAAAATAACGTTCCATTCATTAATTTTTTTTTCAGAATACAAGGTGTGTCAAAAATGTACCAAGTTTAAAGCTGTATTTACCAAGGTAGAAATGAAGAATGAATGAAACGTTATTTTTTTTCAGAATACAAGGTGTGTCAAAAAGTACAAAAAAATCTCAATACTTTTTTGACACACCTTGTATATTGTCGTTAATTGTTTTATTTTAGTAGTTTTATTTGGACATACATACACCTGCCCATACATAAACACACACAAACTGCCCTTTATATATGTATAGATAGATAGATTATCTTTTATATAACAAAAAAATCATTTTATATTTGTAAGTGATAAACATTGAGGAAGTCACTGAAATGTATAGTTTATTGCTATTGAATATCATTATCGATTTCAACGATGCAACTATATTGCTTAAACATCAAACTGAAAACTTTTCTTGGTGAAATCTAATTAGATTTCCACAACTTCATTTATAACTTCATTTTATTCGTCCTTGGATGGGTGTTATGCTTGATTGTCTGTGATGGAATTGCTGATTCTTCTATGAAAATGCCATATTTGTTATAAAAGAGGAGAAAAAAATAAAATAAATAGTTAAATAGTAATATGTCTATTCTCACTTGCAAAATTCTTCCAAATTCAGTCATGCAATAATAAAACATTAGTAATATTGCTTGAAATGTATTCATGTTTTTTTAGTGAGTTATTGCTTTAGCTCAGTTGGTAGAGCATCCTGCCTAGTAATTTGCAAGGTTCCTGGTTCAGTACAGGTCCTCGACAACTCAGTGCATGAGTAGCACAGATTGCAGTAATCTGATCTGTATGATAAAGTGGAGAGCTGATATTAGGAAGTGGGGCCGGTTTAGCTCAGTTGGTAGAGCATCTGCCGAGGAATCGCAAGGTTCCTCGTTCCATACCGGTCCCCACCAACTCAGTGCATGAGTAGTACTGATTGGGTAATCTGATTTATGCAGTAAAGCAGGGAGCCGACAGTAGCATTGGTGCTCCACCTCTGCAAAAACAATCTCCCTCACTGTCCAGCTGATACTGACAATAGGCCACTCCACCAACTTTACTTACTTATGGAAGTAATTCATTTACAGAAAGCGATGTCAATATACACATTGGCCCTTGGCAGCCATGGTTAGAGTTGTAGGAAATGGACTTGTAGACCTGTGTCCAAATCCTGGACAAAGCTACTGTTCACATAGCGAATTTGAACTCATCTTTATTGTTATCTACACAACGTTTTGGACAATGTACCTTCTGGCCTTCTTCAGGTGTTTCTGGTCAAACTCTGCAACCTTCTTTGTTTGAAAAGAAGATTCTGGAATCTGAGAAGGTTACTGAGTTTAACAAGAAACACCTGAAGAAGGCCGGAGGGTACATTTGCTGAAACATTGTGTAGATAACAATAACGATGAGGATAATAGTCCATATAATCCTAAATAATAGAACTTTACTAAGTTAAATTACTATTTTAGTTACTGACCTATTATGTTTAATTTTTTAAATTTTTTTAAAGGCAAATACCAGGTTCACTAGAACTTGAACTAAAAGACAAAAGATATTTAGACACTTAGTTTTTCTCTGGTATTTTTGCCTTTGATACTTTATCTATTTATTTAGTTATTTATTCATTTTAACTTTTTTGTTTTCCATTTTGGTGGCAATGTTTCAGAACATTGTACTTTTTGTTATTTAAAAACAAAAAAAAAGAACAACAAAAAACCCTAGAAAAATCAATTTTTATAATTTTTGTGTCCTCTGAATTTCATCTTTCTTTTTTTTTCTATTAATTACTCCATTCAGCTTTATTGTTATTTTTTTTATAGTTTCTCTTTCTTTCCTTTTTCTTCTTCTTTTTTAAGCCCCCACCCCACCCCCAATTACTCCAGGCATATCTTTAATCTCTCTCCAAATTCCACCCTTGTTTCATCTTTCTCATTTTCCACTCACAGAGTGTCTTCCGCTGTGGAGCATTCCGTGCGAAATAACCAAACTCTTGGCAGCTGTTTAGAGATTCCTTTATCCGAAACTGCTTTTCATCCTCCGTCTAAATAACATCAAAATTCAATCGTAATAAACCCTGCATTTACTCCATTGCTTTACACTTTGATCTGTTGTTTATGCCTCCAGCTACATTCCGCTTCTGCTGTAATCTGCAAACTCACCATTTCTCAGGAGTATCTGCATTCAAAAACCTTCTCTCTCTCATCTCATTATCCTTTGTTCTAACAGCATTTGTTATTTATATAACTTTGTTGACGATACACGTTTTATTAATATGCATTCAAAGTTTGGTGAGCTGATGTTGTTTACTTTCTATACATCCATATTTTTCGTTATCTTGGTATGAATGTGTTGGGTCCTTAAAAGGGATACAATCAGAGAAGGTTGAAACCGAGTGGAAGGAGTCAACACGTTCGTAGATTTAAGATAGAGGGTTTTATTGCAGAGATACAATAAGACAGGCAAGGAATAGTGTGTCAGGCTACTTATCCTCGAGCCAGCACAGTATAATGCCATGTTCACTATATATATATATATATATATATATATATATATATATATGATAAGTTGTAAACAAGGTATGTTTGGAATGGCTTTTTTGCCGACAATTTTTGGGAGAATATGTGCTTAATTAGAGTCGTACCTAATTTTGAAAATTAATTAATTAATAATGAATTAGGCGGGAATTGTTTAGCCATACATTTAAATAGGCATTCCCGCCTAATTCATTATTAATTAATTAATTTTCAAAATTAGGTACGACTCTAATTTAGCACATATTCTCCCAAAAATATATATATATATATATATATATAGTCAGACAACATGAGTGAGAGAGAGAGTGTGGAATATTCCATTACAACACATGGGTGAGAGAGAGAGAGAGTGGAATAATTTATTAATATGCATTCAAAATTTGGTGAGTTGATGTTGTTTACTTTCTATGCATCCATATTTTTCGTTATCTTGGTATTAATCTGTTGTGACCTTAAAAGGGATGCAATCAGACAAGGTTGTAGCCAAGGGGAAGGAATCAACACGTTCATAAATTTAAGATAGAGGGTTTTTATTGCAGAGAGATACAATAAGACAGACAAGGAATAGTGAGGCACCCTACTAATCCTCAAAGCCAGCCCAGTATAATGCCATGCTCACTATATATATATATATATATATATATATATATATATATATATATATATATATTCAAACCACATGGGTTAGAGAGAGTGTGGAATATTCCATTACAACACCTCCCGCTGAGCTAATTTTCCCATCAAAATTTTGCTCAATACCTCCTCTTTTTGGAGTCGAGTCATAGTCATTTGACTTTTTTCTTCTTCCTGATACTATCTCATCCTCATCACCACTGTTGTGTCCTTAAAAGGGATACAATTAGACAAGGTTGTAGTCGAGTGAAAGGACCTGTCAACACGTTCATAGATTTAAGATAGAGGGTTTTATTGCAGAGAGATACAATAAGACACTCAAGGAATAGTGAGGCACACTATTAATCCTTAAAGCCAGCCCAGGGGTGTCCAAAAATAATGTATACACTCTTTAAATATTAAAAGTTAATAATACTTTCACCATGATGTGAGAACTTATTGGGATGAAAATATGCAAAACAGATGGATTGGAAGCAGGACAGTTGAATACCCACCTAGATCACCAGATTTGACACCCTTTGATTTCTTTGTGTGGGGGTTTCTAAAAGACAGAGTTTACAGTAGGAAACCAGAAACACTTACTGAAATGAGAGTAGCAATTGAAGAAGAATGTGCTCAAATAGGAATGGTGTAATGGGAAATGGAATCCTACTCACCCTCCAGCTATCGATAAATAGTAGGGCAGACTGGGCTCTTTAACCTTGGTTAGGCAACCGGTTTTGCTGAACTCCGCTTAAGAAATTGACCTTGTGTCGCATCCTGCTCGTGCAGAGGGGTTGGTAAATATATATATTTCAGAGACTATCAAAAAAAAATATGCACTCTCTGGGAACAAGTATTTAAATTAAAAAAAAAAAAAAAAGAGAATGTGCTCAAATACCAGAAGAAATGTTGCTGGACGTTTGTAGGTTCATTTCTTCAAGATATAAAAAGTGTATTGAACAGAATGGCAACCAGTTTGAGCACTTGATGTGAACTCATCATTATATGAACATTTTGACATTGCACCAAGTAGCTTTATCTTATAAAAGTTAATTTCCTATGTTTTTTTTTTGTATATTTTACTCTCAAATTCTTTAAATGTGTATTCTTTCTCTTGTATCAATCTTATTTACAAGTCAAAATACATAAATTGAATAAGTTATGATTCAAAGAGTGTATACATCATTTTGGGACTCCCTGTATATAGTTAGACCAGTGAGAGAGAGTGTGGGATATTCCATTACAACACATGGGTGAGAGAGAGAGAGAGTGTGGAATATTCCATTACAACAGAATGTCACTAATTCGTACATTCAAAAAGAGAAACGCAAATATTATGTCATTCAGGATTCCTCAAATATAAAAGTTTTGTAATATTTCCTTTTCTAGATGAATATCTAAAATGTATCTATATTAATGTTGTGACTTAAGTATCAGAGTTAAAAGATATAATAGGAAGAAACATAAGTATTAAGGATAGAGAAAAAAAGGTTTACAAAGCTTTTACTAAGATACAAGGTGAACAAAGTAATTAGCAATTGCTAGGATGAATTAACAAGTCCCGTGTGATCTCATTGTTTTTCTTTCAATCTTTCATCAGACATTGTTTATAGGAAAAACAGATGATTCCATCCTCATTATTTAGGTACTATATGACAAATAATAATTGGAAAGAGTCTGTTTGTTAAATTGTTGATTTCTGGAGTTTAATGGCTTATCAACCCTTGTGGATTAATTAATGCCAAACCTTGATAATTTTATATATATATATATATATATATATATATATATATAGAGAGAGAATGTGTGTATGCATTATTAGATTAGATATTATTTTAAAAAGGTTTCAGTAAGTTGTTGTTATATTCATATTTTTTTGTTTTTAAATCTTCTTGCTTGTCAAATGTGAAATGAATATGCACATTTTTAATATTGCACAAAAAATACAATAATTAACAACTCAATAAGTGGTTTGGTTTCTTTTGTTTAATCACATATCAACCTCTGTATGTCATTTAATGCTAAAGCTATCCTTGTAGAAGAACAGTAGTGATACCATTTAACCCATAGCTGGAGGGGATGAGGGGGTTCATACCTTTCCCAAGAGTATTCATCTGAAAGTGAACATAATAGTGCAACTGGAGTTCAAACTGTGTGATATTTAATGCTAAAGCTATCATTGTAGAAGATACTATTTAACCCATATTAAATTAAAGATACTATTAACCCATATTTAAATTAAAGATACTATTCAATCCATATTTAAGATACTATTTAACCCATAGCTGGAGGTAATGAGGGTGTTCATACCTTTCCCAAGAGTATTCATCTGAAAGTGAATATAATAGTGCAATTGGAATTCAAACTTACTACAATGTCACAGTCCAGCACATTAGCCACTATACCACGTCCACCCACCCCCTCGATAAGTGGATTATTTAAAGAAGACAAAGAGAAAAGGATAAAAGTGTGTCATGTCTTTAAGAGCATGAGGCAAATTCTGCTACTTGAGTCTCTGCTGTTGTCCCAGTTCCTCTTGCATTCGGTAAGACAAGACAATATTCTCTGCATAATACCAACTTTTCTCCCTATCAGTGTTAATGCTGAATATCAGCATCAAAGAAAGGCAGGCCTGTCGCTAAGGGGCAGGAGCAGGGGGGGGGGGGTCTGGGCCCTCCTGGAAATTGCATGACTCCCCTCCCTCATGAATTTGATATGAACAAGCATGTGTCTAAGACAATGGGACTTTCTAATTACAAACAGGAAAATGGGGGGAGGGGGAAGGAATAAAGCAGAATAAAAACAAAGTCAATTCCCTGGTGTGAAGTCAGAGTGCCTACAAACACACTGACAATTCACATTTGCTAAAAATCTTAACTTGAACAACTTCATAGTAGAACTTTAGAAACAAAATAGGTTTGCTTACTTTGTTTAATGGCATATCAAACATTGGGGGTTATTTAATGCCAAAGCCATCCTTGTAGAAGAACAATAGTGGTAGTATTTAACCCATAGCTGGGGGAGGGCCAGATTAGCTCAATCGGTAGAGTGCCCAACTAGAACCACAAGGACACTGGTTCAATACCAGCCCTTGCCAACACAGTGTATGAGTAGCACAGTGATCTGTGTGGTAAAGGAAGGAGCTGATGGTATGTGTGGCGCTCCATCTCGGATGCCAAAACAATCTCCTTGGTCTAGCGCTAGTGAAAAGGCGATAGACTCCATCGCTATCTGGCTGATACTGACTTTAGCCCCCCCCCAATGACTTTACTTTTACATTTATACCTTTCCCAAGGATATTTGTCCAAAAGTGAATGTAATAGCGTGAATGGAGTTCAAACTCGCTTATTAAGATGTTGCACTTCAGTGTGTTAAATGTTTTTTTAAAAAACTGAAATAGATCACTAATTAGGGCTCAGCCTATTCTAGTTTGAGCCCAGTCTTCCCTACTATTTTACCCATGGCTGGAGGGAGAATAGTTGGATTCATACCTTGTTAGTGTTAGCCATTATGCCATAGGGAACCCCTCTAGAAACAAAAAAGAAAATTGATCTATGAAATTACAACTTTCATAATTTTTTTATTGTCATTATAGAAAAATTTGCAGACTATTATCTTTGCTATTTTCTTCTTTTAATCATTAAACTTAACAACTAAGTAGTTAATATTAATGATTGGAATGATTTCAATGAAAATCTTCTTCCCAAATCTATCCATTTCTTATTACTTTCTCTTGGAGAGGCTCAAGTCTTTAGCTCTTTGCCTACTAAATTTCTCTGTCGGCTGTACCAAATTTTCTTGGTATTTTTTAAACTGTATGATGAGATATTTCAAAGTTCACTATCTATCCCCCTCAGAACTCATTCTATTCAAATAAAGTCCTATTATTATTGTAATCTGAGACATTCTGCTCAATTATAATGAACTAAACAATCAGATTTTGTACTTTGCTTGGGTGAGCTGTTGTGAGTGGTTTAAAGTAGATAAAGTTAAGCATAGGATGCAGACAACTAACAAACTGAAAGATTTCATTCATCAAGAAATTTATCCTTAAATAACTCACAATTTTTGGTATGTCATTAAACAAAGAAACCAAACCATATTTGAAATTATAGAACTGAAAATTATTTGTATTAAGGATAGTTATAATTATTTAGTAAGGATTAGGATTATTACTTGAAACCATATAAGTGTGAAAACTAATGAATATTATTGAATAGGAATACTTACTTGATACTCTATAATCATGTATTAATTATCAGTAGTGAGAATAGTTACTTGAAGGTAAAATTGCTTACAAATGATTATTATTATTAGTTACTTGAAACCATATGATTGGTTGAAAAAGAAAAGACTTTGACATTAGAAAATCTAACAAGGATTGACATGCCATAAAAGCAAACAATAAATTTTGGTTTTTGCCAGACACAGTAGGAATTGGCTGTCATTTATTTATTTAATTTTCTTTTTTGCTTCAAAGCATTCTCCTCAGAGTAGTGAACATTAAGTTATACAAGATGATTGTTATTCACCTTATAGAATGAATTATTATTTATCAATCTCTTATAAGATAAAGGGTAAACTGTTCCAAGCCTTAGCTGTGTCAGTGCTACTGTATATCTGCACCACTTGGATTCTAATGAAACACTTGGAGAAAAAGTTAGATGAGAACTGTTTAAGGATGCTGCGTGTAGTCTTGAACAAATCCTGGAAGAAGCACTCCACAAAAGAGTTTTACAACCACTTGCTTCCTATCATACAAATCAAGTAAGACAAACAAGACATGCTGGACACTGCAGGAGAAGCAAGGATGAGCTCACAAGTAATGTTCTTCTGTGGGCATCTATACATGGACACACCAGTGTTGGTCCACCAATAAAGACCTACATTGATACTGGATGCTGTACCGAGGACCTTTCACGAGTGATGGCCGATAGAAATGGGTGGCATGGAAGAGTCATAAAAAAAAAATGGAATGGACTCTCTCTTCGATTTTGACACATGAGGGTTCAGTCAATGAACAACCTACACAATGATTTGTTTATAGTGGTGAAGGCTTGTGTTGGACCATCTTCACTTTTTGGCACAGTTGATAGGAACGAATTCGTGCAATAACCAAATCAACGACTGACCTCAGGTTTTTCAAGTTCAGAGTTTTCCTTCCCCTAGACTGGTTACCTATCTAAGGTTAAGGAGTCCAGTCTGCCTTACTATTTTACCCATAGCTGGATTCATACCTTTTCCAAGGGTATTAGTGCTATGTGAAATGCAAACAGTCTTGTCTAGAATTTGAACTTGGGTTGACAAGTCCATTTCCTATGACTCTAACCATTATACCATATGCCTCCATCTGTGCTGTTAGCATAACCTAATGTTGTTTTTATACATCATTTTAATGTCATGCAAAATCCTTTCAAAAATTATCTCAAGCAGATTTATTTGACTCATAGATGAAACCCTAACTGGTATTACCACTCCAGGTCAGAGTGGACTTAAGAGAAATAGAAATGAAAATATGATTTCACTCTCCCTCAAACTTCAGAACTAGAGCCTCACCACCGAATGCATTTTTGTGTCACACCCAAGACACACTTTGTTTTGACTTATCCCTTTGTAAGTGATGATGTCAGTTTATTCTAAGTCCCACCAATAAGTTGGGTATGTTGACTGAGTATAAGTCACTGTTGAATAAGTTATAATGTAATATTCTCTTTCTATTATTTTGACACTAGTTTATGAAAACCTAAAAGATTGAGAATTAGAAGAACATGTAGAGAAAAATATATACATCAACATTGATATATATATATATTACTGGATGAGTAAGATGTGATTTAAGGTCAATTTCTTAAACTAAGTTTAACAGTTTTGAATTCAGAGTTCATGACCAAGCCAAGGTTAAAAAAACCCAGTCTGCGCTACTATTTACCCATAGCTGGAGGGAGAAGAGTTGGATTCATACCATTTCCAAGGGTATACATATATAAAGTTAGGATAGTGAAGACACAAAGTCAATGGCACTTGATAATTGCCAGTTTGTTGCCTCTGTGATTCTTAAACCAAGATTTGGTTTGAAAATCACATAGGCAAGAAACTAACAGTAAATAAATGCTATTGACTTCATGTCTTCACTACCCTAACGTAGATATATATGTTCTATCAATGATATTGGGCACTCTTTACTTATAAATATAGCAAAATATATTATCAATATATATATATATATACATATATATATATATATATATATTAAGTAAAAGTAAAGTTGAAGAAGTGGCCTATTGTCGGTATCATCCACATAGCAAGGGACTCTATCCCCATTTCACTTGTACTAGACCAGGGAGATTGTTCTCCTGAGATGGAGCACCATACCTACTGTCAGCTCCCCAGTTTATTGTACAGATTATATTATCCAATCTGTACTATTCATATGATGAGTTGGTAGGTATTGAACTCAGAACCTTGCGATTCCAAGGTGGATGCTCTACCAACTGAGCTATATATATAATCACACTGACAGATTTTGAGTAAATGTGTTGATAGATTTGGCAATTATTTTTTGATAGGTTCGATAAGTACAGCAATTTATCAGTTTAGGAAAGATTGTCATTCCTCAACTTTTTGCAATTTTCTTTTCTTGAAAAGATTCACTTTCTATCAGTAGAACAGAGTATTGATCACCTAACTTTTGATCAATTTGATCAAAACATTTCATTGAACAATCAATGGGGGAAGAAAATTGGCTGAGGCACCTTCAGCGATGAACAGGTTGGTTGGATTAGGATCTGTCAGTATAAATATTTGGCACGGAGATTTTTTTCTCAGAATAAAAAAAAAAAGATCTTTTTGTTTCAAACAACAAATTAATGTCCTTTTCTTTCTTTTTTTCACTCTCTACATATAATCTACTCAAAGTAAAAAGTAATTCTGATAAGTTTTTGATGCACCCAAGTGCAAATCTATTAATTTACATTCATAAACAAACAAAAAAACATTAATACATTCATCAAAAGTGGAGGTGCATGGTGTAATGGTTAGAGTTGTAGGAAATGGACTCGTTGACCCGAGTTCAAATCCTGGACAAAGCTACAGTTCACATAGTGCTAATTCCCTTAAGAAAGGTATGAATTCAACTACTCTCCCTCCAGCTATGGTTAAAATAGTAGGGCAGACTAAAAATAATTTTCAAAATTTGATTAAAATTTGCTTCAGTTCTATTCTATGTTTCACTCCCCCTCTGTCTGTCTGTCTGTCTATCTATCTATATATATATATATATATATATATATATATATATATATATATATACATACATTCACACAGTGGACCTGAGAATAATGGCAATGAAGTAGTGCTCCACACACTCCAGAACTAAAACATTACCATCAGATGCAGTTTAGTGTCATACCAAGAAATCCATTTTTTTTTGGTGGGGGTATCTTACCCTTCTATAGAGGATACAGTCAGCATTTTCTAAGCCTCACTAAAAGGGTAGTGTTCAAAGGGTTAAATCAGACTGTCCCCATTTGAAGGAAAGAATTACAGTCTATTCTATTACTATTATTCTTTAAAAGGCTTCACCCTAAAAAGAAACAGAAGCCAGCAATATCCCACAGAGACTATTACAGATGTGAACTATACAGATGACCTAGTGCTTCTGGCAGATACACCTACACAATAGAATTACTGCTGTATAGCCTAGAGAAGACAGCAAGAGGCATTGGCCTCTATCTGAACTCAGATAAAACTGAGTTTATGTGTTCTAAACAAAGTGGTGGCATCTCCACACAAGATGGTAAGCCACTAAAATTAGTAGACCAATTCACATACCTAGGTAGTAATATCTCATCTACAGAAAGAGAGATTAATGCACGCATAGGAAAGGCATGGGCTGCTAGAGAAAGATTATCCATCATATGGAAATCTATTCTCACTGATAAATTAAACTGAGGATTCTTCAAAGACAGAGCCGTATCAGTACTACTGTACAGCTCTACCACTTGGACAAAACGGTTAGAGAAATTATTATCTGTGCGGATTCTGGATGCCACACAAAAACCTGCCAGGGGAATAACTGATAGGAATGTTGGCAAGAGAGTCATGGGAGCCCATGCTGACAACACACCCTGATAATGATGATAATTGATTCTTTTTTTCAAATACTTGCAATCATTATAACTAGCGAGACCTGAGGATATACCACATTATGATAATTTAATTATTACAACGTTTTATATGTTTACTTCAGAGCTATTACTAAATAGTTCAATATGTAAAAAGTATAGTAATCTTAATTTAACTCTCTTTCACTCTTCTATTTTCTTTCTTTTCATCTTTTCATCATATTTGATTGAAACATATTAGTGTTATCACTTCCACATGCTCACACCCTCTCTCTATCTTTCCCCTACATTATGTTTTTTTCTGTGTAGCATGTCCTTTTTCTTTCCTTTCTTTCTTTATGATAAAAACAGAATGGTCCATTATTTAGCTGAGACAATGTCATTAATAAGAGATAAGAATTTGGCAGATAAGAAACAAGATAATTAGGATTTACATTTTTGCATTTCATCTTATATGATTTGGAAGTCACTCATGGATGGTCTCATTTTTAAACAAAAGGTGTTGCAAGATGATAATGGTTGTACAATTAAGGAACACGAGTATTAATATATAGATCATCCTTTTTTTTTATCTATATTTAGTAGCATTGAAGAAGATAGTGTTATTTATGAATGTGTTAATGTTTTTTTTTGTTTCTTTTAAAAACAATTTATGAATGTAAATTAATAGATTTTCACTTGGGTGAAATATTAGCATCTTTATATGTTTATAAAATAATTTGTTTTATCTCCTGAAACTAAAGTTAATCTGAATATAAATACTGTTTCAATACAATAAAAGTTTTTGATATATAAATTAATAACACAAAGAAAGAAGGAGAAAAAAAAAGGTAAAAAAAAAGAGAATTAGAGAGGAATATCAGAAGATAGAGAAAGAAAGAAAGAGTGTATGAAATAAGATAAGAGAAGTAAAGATTTATAAAGAAAGAATATGTGAATGAAGTAAAGGAAGAAAGAAAGATTGAGAAAAGAAAGAAAATGTGAATTAGATAAAAGCAAGAGAAAGATTCAGAATGAAATAGTGATTGAAATAAATGAAAGAGATAAATATTGTGAAAGGAAGGAAGGAAAGAAAAAAGGAAAAAGGGGGAAAAGAAAGAAGGAAAGGGGGGGGGAGAAAGAAAAACAGAAAGAAAGAAAGATAAAGAAAGAAAGAAAAAATTAAATAAAAAGAAAGATTCAGAAAGGAAAGAAAGAGTAAAGGAAATAAAAGAAAAAAAGAGTGAAAAAGATTGAGAAAAGAAAGATGACAGAATGAAAAAAAAGAAAAGAAAAAGAGAGAGAGAGAGAGAGAGAGAGAGAGAGAGAGAGAGAGAGAGAGAGAGAGAGAGAGACATTAAAGATCCCCTATTGTTTTTTTAAAAAATATTTAATGAAAATACTTGAAACGTAGTAAAAGTTTTCAATTCCAAATTTATGTTAAACATTTTTGAAAATCTCGTGTTTTAGGTGCACTTTACCATTTCAACAACTTGAGAAAGATGCAAATAATTACCTTTGTTAAGATAAAGCTGATTTTGAAAAAAATTCAAACTCTAGAATAAATTTTTAGAATATTTTAGAATGAATTTTCTGAAAATGAAATTACTTGCAATTTAAAAAAAAAAGAAAGAAATTGCCTGCATTTAGTATATTATCAATGTTTTTCCTAAAATTTTATCACTTGATTAATGTGATTAATTACATCTTAATAACAAGAATTTTGTGATTAATTATAATTTAATGAAGATATTATTCAAGAGAAGTACTTGTTATTAAAATTCTTAATAAGAACTTTTCTCTCTTAAAGTATAAGATACTTTTTGCTGTTTTTAATTTGTTGCAGGTTTTTCTCAGCAAATTTTATCTCTTCCTTTTCTCTTTAGCTCTATCAAACAATGTGTATAAATGTACTCTGTATATCTTATGTGTTTGCATATGTAGAAATATTAGTATATGTACACACATGCACTACTGTATATATAAAGAGGTGCATTTAGCGTAATGGTTATCATCAGAGGAAATAGAATTGGCAACCCGAGTTCAAATCCAGGATGAGGCTGTTGATTTTAGTAAAAAAGTAAGTAAAGTTGTCGGGGAGCCTAAAGTCAGTATCAGCCAGACAGCAAGGGAGTCTATCCCCTTTTCACTAGTGCCAGACTAAGGAGATTTTTTTTTAGCGTCTGAGGCGGAGCACCACACCTACCATCAGGTCTTCACTTTACTGCACAGATCCCTGTGCTACTTAAAGCCTAAAGTCGGTATCAGCCAGACAGCAAGGGAGTCAATCCCCTTTTCACTAGTGCTAGACTAAGGAGATTGTTTTTTTTTAGCATCTGAGGCGGAGCACCACACCTACCATCAGGTCTTCACTTTACTGCATAGATCCCTGTGCTACTCATACACTGAGTTGATAAGGGCCAGTATTGAACCAGGAACCTTGATGTTCCCAGCCGGGCACTCTACCAACTGAGCTAAACAGGCCCTTTTGTGCGTGGATCCATCTGTTCTCCCCCCATCTATAGGTAAATAGTAGAGCAGAATAGGCTCTTTAGTGTTGGTTAGGCAAATAGGTGGATTCATAACTTTCCCAAGGGTATTAAATATTTTAACATCTTGCTATGAATGGTAACCTTTACACCACCAGAACCTCCACAAACACCTCATGTATAGAAACTGTTGTTGTTGTCTTGTGATGTGAGTAAGATTGAGGTGCTCATGGGTAACAGTTATCATCATAGGAAGTGAACTTGGCTACCTGAGTTCAAATCCTGAACAAGGCTTTTTGCAGTTCACATAGCAGTAATGCCTTTGTAAAAGGAATGAATTCAACTATTCTCCCGCCAATTATGGGTAAATAGTTGGACAGTCAAGGATGTTTAACCTTGGTGTGGAAACTGGTCTTTGAGAAGAAAACTCTGAATTCAAACCAGTTGTAGACCTGGAGAGGGATGGGCTCTACCAGACTATTTGTGCTCAAGACATACTACATGAGTAGTGCACCAATGACAAAAACAGGTAAGATTATATCAAAATAAAGAAAAGGGACAGTTTAGCTCAGTCGGTAGAGCATCTGGCTCGGAATCAGAATGTTCCGCGTTTGATACAGGCCCACGCCAACTCAGCGTATAAGTAGCATGATTTGGATCTGTTTGATAAAGTGGGGAGCTGATGGTAGGTGTGACACTCCACCTCAGATGCAAAAACAGTCTCCCTGGTCTAGTACTAGCAAAAAGGGGATAGACTCCCTCGCTGTCTGGTTGATACCGACAATAGGCTACTCCACCTACTTTTACTTTTAATGTTTCATTTATTAATTATTTCTGTCTTGGTAAATACAGCTTTCGTCTTGATGATTTTTTTTTCTTCACACTAATAACTGTAAATTTAGGCTTTATCTTTATTTTATTTTTTTCAGAAAGTAAAGTTTGAATCAACATTTTACTATAATCTTATTAACATCCCCTTAAACAACAACAGTATCTACACACACATATATGTAGAAAGTTTGTAGAAAAAACAAGATGTTAAAAGTTTTGCTGACAGAAATCTGTTTCGACCTTATGAAGAGGTCTTTATCAGAGCAACATTGTAAACGGAAAGCGAAATAAATATATCATTAATCACGAGGCACAGACCACTCTCGATCAGTACTGGAATTTTCAAAAAATTTTTTAAAATGCGTATTTTATGTTAAAAATAAAATAAATTTTATTTAAAAAAATTATAAGCATTTTTATCATTAAAAAAGCTCAAAAGAGTTTGCAGTAAAAGTGTATATAAATATCAAAAATTGAAAATTCTGGTACTGATCGTGAGCATTCTGTGCCTCGTGATTAATGATATATTTATTTCGTCTTTCCGTTTACAATGTTGCTTTGATAAAGACCTCTTCATATGGTCGAAACAGATTTCTGTCAGCAAAACTTTTAACATCTTGTTGTTTTTTCTACAAACTTTCTACACATATTGTCGGATTCATATCCATTTTACCTTTCACACACACACACACACACACACATATATATATATGTATGTATATAAGTGTAAGTACAGTAAAGTTGGCAAAGTGGCCTATTTCAGTATCAGCCAGACAGCGAGGGAATCTATGCCCTTTTTTACTAGTGTTAGACTAGGGAGATTGTTTTTGCTAATGTGGAGCACTGGATTAGGTGGGGAGCTGATGGTAGGTGTACATATATATACTGACCAAATATTTTTTTGAATGACACCTTTGAAGATATCCCCAGGTTCACTAGTATCTTAGTGTTAATACTGGTGCTGCTGCTGCTACTATGACTGCTTCATTGTTACATCTTATACCATGGAGATTGATATGCCATTAAACAAAGAAACAGAAGAAACCAAAGCTGAATATTTACTTAGACTTTCAAATAAAAAGACTAGTGCATCAATGACCAAACCAGATAAGATTATACCAAAATAAAGAAAATCAATGTTTCATTCATTATTTATTTCTGTCTTGGTAAATACAGCTTTGGTTTAATAATTTTTTTATTCTTCATACTAGTAACTATAAATTTAGGCTTTATCTTTTATTTTTCACAGACACTAAAGTTTGGTATAATCTTATTAATAACCCCTTTAACAATGACAGTATCTACATATATATACTGACCATATAGTTGTCAGTCGTTGTCAGGGTGGCCTAATGTGGTATCAGCCAGACAGCGAGGGAGTCTATCTTTTTTCACTAGCGCTAAACCAAGGAGATTGTTTTTTAGCATCTGAGGTGGCGTTCCCACACCTATCATCTGTTCCTCACTTTACCACACAAATCCCTCTGCTACTCATATGCTGAGTTGGCGAGGGCCAGTATCGAACCCAAACAAATATTTTCTTGAATGACACCTTTGGCGATACCACCAAGTTCACTATTTGTAATTACCCAGTAATTAAAAGTAGTATTCCTATTGAGCATGTTAAAATTTCTGTTTTATATGTTAATATGAAGCAGTCAATGAATTTCCTTATTTCATAACAAAACAGGATTTTAATTTATCTTCTCTCATTCTAATTAAATGAGTGATGCAAAAAAAGAAAAAAAGAAATACAATCAAAAAGCAATGTTTATGAATTGCTATTTTGGTGCTTGAATTCTTTTCAACTCCAAACTGATGGGAATTTCTCTCGGGATTCATCTTTTGGGGACATTAACTGGATTACTTTGCTAATAAAAAAAAAAAAAAAAAAATATTAACTCATGATTACTTCAGTGATTTTTATTTTGATCCATGTCAGCTTTTGTGAAATAATTAAAACTTTAATTAAAGGCAAATTGAGTAATGAGACAAAAATTATTTCTTTATAGCATTAGAAATTAACACGCCTCCTCCCCCCACAACAAAACATAAAGGGGTACCCATCTGTCCCCCTCTTTCATAATGTGCAGTAGTAATATGGAAGTAATTCACTTCTGAGTGAATATTTACTTGGGAGGAGTCCCCGTGGCATAGTGGTTAACTTGCTAGAGATTTCAAACTCCAATTTCGGTATTACATTTACTTTTAGAATAATACTCTTGGGAAAGGTATGAACCTCCTTATCCCCCACTTTGGGTTAGATAGTACCACTGCTGTTCTTTGGCATTAAATAACCCATGTGTAAAGAAGAAATGGACTGTCCCATTAAGTAATAGGGGTGCCTGGAGGAAGCACTAAACTCAGTGTTGCTGATAGCTTTTTAATTTAGTGCATCATGGGAGGCATGTATTTGATTTGAATGAGTCCCCAGGAAATTTGATAGGTCCAAACTAAAGTTTCTTATTAATTTATAGAGTTTTTATTTATGAACAATTAAAGCTATCTAACCCCTAACTTGTGCCCTATACAGTGTAATTCATTTCCAAGAAAATATTGTAATGTATTTATTGTTAACTGGAAATGGTGGGGGAAAAAAAAAAAAACAGAGACGCATGGATACGATTTTTCTGTGTCCTTTTAGATTTTATGCATCAGTGATGCAGGACGCATACCTATCAGCGTCTCTGTAAACTATATAATTTATTATGTCTCTTCTTTCTGCTTATCTACCTCTTTATTCTTTCTTTCTTTCTTTCTTACTTTCAATTATTTCTTCATTCCTCCTTGTTGTTTTTCTTTTTTTCTTTCTTTCCGTTTTTTTCATCATCATCATCATCCTCATCATCATATAATAATATATAAGAGCCTGGCTTTTTAGTGGCCAGGGATCTCTTGCATTCACGCTGAATCCTGGAAAGTATCTTTAGTGTTAATATTGGTGCTACTACTACTACTACTACTACTATTACTACTTCATTGTTACATCTTATACCATGGAGATTGATATGCCATTAAACAAAGAAACAGAAGAAACCAAAACTGAATATTTACTTAGACTTTCTTTGGCTGGGAACCTCAAGGTTCCTGGTTCGATACCGGCCCTTGCCAACTCAGTGTATGAGTAGCACAGGGACCTGTGCGGGAAAGTAAGGCGCTGATGGTAGGTGTGGCACTCCACTTCAGATACAAAAACAATCTCCTTGGTCTAGCACTAGTGAAAAGGAGATAAATTCCCTCGCTGTCTGGCTGATACTAACTTTAGGCCACCCTGATGACTTTACTTTACTTTTACTTAGTACATTCAAACTACATGTGCACCAGACATATAGTAACTCGCAACAGAGTTCAAAAACCTTGAGGTAGACAGTTTGCATAATGGTTCCGTAATCCTTGCAGTCTCAGTATTAACCTTGATGCTCTCAGACAACCATGTATAAATAGTCCTGGACCAGTGCATTAACTCTCTATGCTAGGTACACCAGGCTAGTCCACAACACCCATGAACATAATCCCGGGTTACTCCCATAGGATGATAGCCAGTTCAACTTTTTAGATCATTTCACTAGTGTAATGTAGTTGATCCTCACTGGGTGTCCCATTATTGGGGTATTGTGCTTAATTGAGATTAATAAATAAGCCAGCATGACTCTTGTAACATGATAGCAGGTTCATCTCTCGTACAAATTCACTAGTTTTTCTAAACATAAACAACATAAATTCTAATGCTGGCATCTATCACATGAACATGCAGCATAGTCTAAATAGGGGACTTATTTTTTATAAGTTTGAACTGGGCCATAATGCTGCAGAAGTAACCAAAAACATTTGTTGTATGAAAGGTAATAGCACAGTCAACCACAGTACAGTAACCAGATTGTTCAAGAGATTTCACTTAGGTTGCAAGAACCTCAATGATCAGACAAGGTGATGTAGGCCTATAACCATGGATTCTGAAGCAGTGCTCTAAGCCATAGAAGCAAATCTGGTGAGTAGCACTTGGAGAGTATATCTATTGTTAAAATTAATTTTGAGATAGGGGTGAGTGGGTAGTGGCGTACTGACGTAGCTACCCTGTGCCAATACTGGACTAGCTCTTCCTGTCTCCAGCCTACTTTTGATCCTGTCCAGTAGGCATGAAAGGGAGATTTTTTGTTGGAAGGGGTGTTAAATTAGTTTGTAACTCGTTAAACTAGGTGGTTTAGAAGTTTCTATGTTGTCAAACTACTGTGTAGTTTAATTTGTGTCTTGTTTGGCTCTTGTACGAGCAAACATTTTTGTTTGAAGTTTCAGTTCCGAAGGTTGCTCGATTACAGGCCACGTCAGTGGAATGTGTTGCATTCTGCTGCTGCCTGTCTCTGGTCAGTCGACCACTGAGAACAAAGTTACAAGTTATTGCGAGAATTTGCAATATTATATCTATCTATATCTGTGATGGCATTCATACTGGGGCGGTTGAGCTGGCTCTACCCAACTAATTCACTGTATCCCAAATGAAGGCAGACCATGTGCAGTGATCCAACACAATTGCATTGGATCGGAGAGAGTATCAGGCAGTCCAGTCCAGTGTAGTTCATCACTTTCACAATCTCAACAAAAAACTGGATTGTGCCTCATGTTACTAAAATATTGCAAAACTTTTGACTCAACCTAGTACCATAACCCAACAACAGCATGCAAGTAGAGAATACCAGACAAAATAAAATAAACCCATTAAAATTAGATTACGGCAAGAACACATGCTGAACTCTAAAACAAGTATTTAAAAAAAAAAACAAAAAAAAACAAAGAAATTATTTTCCTTCTAGCGGTCAGATTCTTATCAAGCTAACTTTTAAATTGAAGTATTTGGTATTTAAAAAAAACAAACTACATTTCTAATCAGTTAATTGATTACAGCTTTTAAGTATCAAGATTAAAATATGCAAATTATGCTCTTGAATGTTGTTCGTGATGAGTCAGCAAGAATTCTGATTAACGTGTATTTTTAAATGGTACATTCATCTTAAAGAGATATCAGCTTGTCAAAGGAGCAAGTTCATTGGCTGTTGTCAAAGATTGTGCCTGACAGCCATCAATATTTGACAAGCACATAGAGAGAGATTTAAAGTGCTAATCGGTGCATTTAAGGTTGTGGGAAACATGATAGAAGATTTGTTAGACAAAGATTAAGGAAAGTTTGCAGCCAAACTTTCCTTAATCCTTGTCATGCTGATTTGTTTCAATAAATATGAAGTTAGTATTATTTGTATTATTTGGACTATTGTCCGCATCTTCATTGTTATCTGTACAATGTTTTGGCCGATGTGCACTTTGGCTTTCTTTAGTTATTTCTTGTCAGACTCGAAAACCTTCTTTTTGAACTTGGAACCTTCTTGTCATAATTGGGAGCCATCACGGAACTTTGAACCTAACACTTTATTCAGTCCACAGGGGTATCCTGTTCTCATTCCGCTAACCATAGCTGGGGTACAGGTGTTAAGCTGTGTTAATTATTATTCTATGTTACTGTCACTCTTGACCAGAATTAAACCTGCCGCCTAGAGATAACTGTCAATTAGAACTGTCTTAACCTAACTCCTTCATCCACTACACTATGTGTCCAATTGAAGAAGGCCTGAAGGGCACATTGGCTGAAACATTGTACAGATAACAATGAAGATGGGGACAATAGTCCAAATAATACTAATTATCAAGCCTCATCTAAAAAATTCAGAGAAATATGAAGTTGGTGTGAATTTTTGAGATGAGGCTTGATAACTTTTATTATTTAGATTTTTTGGACTGTTGTCCTCATCTTTATTGTTATATGCACAATGTTTCAGCTGATGTGCCTTCCTGCCTTTTTCAGGTGTTGCTTGTTGAACTCAGGAACCTTTTTGTCAAACTTTGGAGCCTTGATCTTAGAATTAGGAACCTTCATGAACTTCAAACCAAACCCTTTATTTAATCCATTGGGGGTAGATTGTCATCATTCCATTAACCATGACCAAGTACAAGTATCCAGTAGAAGACCTGGTATAATGGGTGTAGGTGTTGAGTTAATACAGTTCTAAGTGACAATCATCTGGAGGTTGTAGTTTCAATCCTGACCACAGGCAAGAATAACATAGAATACTTAACATAGCTTAAAACTTGTACTCAATCGGGATTAATGGAATAAGAACAATCTACACCAATGGATTAAATAAAGGGTTTGGTTTGGAGTTCCATGAATCTTCCAGAGTTTGACATGAAGGTTCTCAAGTTCAACAAGAAACATCTGAAGAAGGCTGGAGAGCACATCAGCCGAAATGTTGTGTATATGACAATAAAGATCAGAACAACAGTCTGAAAAATCTAAATAATACAAAATATAAAATTTTTCTTAAAAGCAATAATCTTATATAACTTGGTGGTTATCTAGCCCTGTCGGCCAAACTTAGAATACACTGACTTTATCTCTTGCAGAAGAGTATCCCTCCCCTAAAAAGGGGTGTCCTGAGTATGACACTAAACTGCATCTGATGGTGAGACTCTAATTCTAAAGATCTAGGTAGTGTGGAGTACCCCATTATTGCCATTACTCCCAGGTCCACTTTGTTAGGGTCTGTTTATAGATCAAATAGATCTGTTTAAAAATTATTTGTATTTGATAGGACCATGTGCAGAAAAAAATACCTCTTAATAAACTTTACATTCAAGTCGCGTTGAAAGCACTGATTCCTGCTAGATCACCGAAGTTAAGCAGCGATGAGCCTGTTCAATTCTTAGATGGGTGGTCATTTAAGTAATAGCAGGGAACAATTGATTTGGCATTAAATGACCCCAAAAGTGTTGATATGCCATAAAACAATCAACAACCAACCAACCAACTCTTAAGACAACTGCACAACAAATGTGAATATGAAAGTACAATGTATGTGATTCCCTACTCTCCAGTCATAAAATAACCCTAGACAAGTTGACATGCCATTAAAATCAATCATGTGTGTCATCTCTCAGGATTAAATCAAGCTTCTATGGGGTCTTAAGCAGAAGTTGGAAAGCCCTCTCACATTGACACTAATAATATTGACTAATGTCAGTGCTTTTATTGTATATGCTGTCATTTTTTTATGATATAGGTATACAGTATTGACCATGGACTCTCTCTTTGATTTTGATGCTGGAGAGTTCATCCAATGAACAACCTACACAGTGTTTTGTTTATAATGGTGAAGGCTTGTATTGGACCATCCGCACTTTTTGGCAGTCAACAGGAAAGATTGGTGCACTAGGAATGCCACAAACCCAATCAACGACTGACCTCAGGAGTTCTCAAATTCAGAGTTTTCCTTCTCCTAAATTGGTTACCTATTCGCGGTTAAAGAGCCCAGTCTGCCCTACTATTTTACCCATAGCTGGAGAGAGAATATATGGATTCATACCTTTCCCAAGAGTATTAGTGCTATATGAAATTCAAACAGCCTAGTCTAGGATTTGAAGTCAGGTTGACAAGTCCATTTCCCACGACTCTAACCATTATGCCATGCGCCTCTATATAGATATAATACAATTATAACAGTTTATATGACTGAATATGATTGGCTCTTATTACCTTAAATTTAGTTTTGTGATTTTTCCTGTTAAGAAAAATTCTTTTATTTTGCAATTGCTGTATTATTACTTCATTCTTGAAGTTTTAATAAATAATGATTGGTTTCATCTTTATTGAATCTGACAGAGATTCTTGACATGACTTTGGTAATGTTGTTCTATCGAAGATCTCTAGTCCTTTTCTGTGCTGTTTCATTGACATTATTAAATTTGTATCTTTGCTAGTTTAGGTTTTATCTTATTTTATCATGCTTAGATTCAGAGTTTTAAAGGAAATATATATATATATATATATATATATATATATATATACACACAAGGTGTGTCAAAAAAGTATTGAGATTTTAAAAACTTTTTGACACACCTTGTATTCTGAAAAAAAAAAAACGTTCCATTCATTCTTCATTTCTATCTTGGTAAATACAGCTTTAAAATCTGTACCTTTTGACAAACCTTGTATTCTGAAAAAAATTAACATTACATTTATTGTATATTCCTCTCTTGGTAAATACAGCTTCAATCTCAATACTTTTTTGACACATCTTGTATATAAGGACCTGAAAGAGTCAGAAACTACCTAGGTTTCACCTAAATGGCTCATCAGGATAGTAGTTTCTGACTTTTTCAGGTTTTTATAATTTTGCTCTACTTAATATATATTGAGTGCTTTCTACATATATAACTTAGACAAATGTTTTTTTCTTTTGGCCACTTCATTATGATACCGATGATTATTTCCAGACAGTATGGGTATTTTGGTATTTTCTCTTTTTATATGTTTTTCCCCAGATATCAGCTTGTACTTTTTTTTCATTTACAAACTGCATTATATGTTTTTTTTTTTCACAACGTCAGAGTTATAGAAATAAAAACAAACACACAACACACCACACACACACACATACTCACTCACACTCACACACACACATACTCACTCTCTCTCTCACACACACACACACACACATATATATCAATCTTACTTACAAGTCAAAATACATAAATTGAATAAGTTATAATGATTCAAAGAGTGTAGACATTATTTTGGGACACCCTATATATATAATGTAGAAAATAGAAAAAACTGTTCCAAAAAGATTAAATTATTCTTGATGGTGAAGTCATGTTAAAACATTTTGTCTTTTTAATAAACCTTCATCAGGTGATTAACATGGAAAGATTGTTGTCTGAACAATGATGTATCTTTTTTTGTCCCATATATATATATATATATATATATATAATTTTATAAAAAAGAAGGTTCACAAAATGTATTATGTTTTCAGAAATTTTTTTAATTCTTTTTATCTTACATATGCGACACATGTTTCTGATCTGTTGTCTTCTTCAGGCATTGAATTATTATTTTGGCAGAATATGTCTGATATTTAATAGGTTGTGTGTGTTTTGTAACTTTTTTATTATAATAAAATTATAATATCATTATAATAAAAAAGTTTCAAAAACACACACAACCTATCAAATATCGGACATATTCTGCCAAAATAATAATTCAATGCCTGAAGAAGACAACAGATCAGAAACACGTGTCGCATATGTTAAAAAGAATAAAAAATTTTTCTGAAAACATAATACATTTTGCGGACCTTCTTTTTTATAAAATATTGAATTTTCACCTGTTGGAACCAGGAAACATTTATATATATATATATATATATATATATATATATATATAAAACCCTGTTGGTGACCCAGTTTTTATAAATGGTTTGTTAGCATGAGTTATCTTATAATTGACTAACTGCATTATATTTTATCACAGTGATATGAAAAAAAAAGGAAGGAATTGTCAGTCATAGATATTCATATTCTGTTTGATTGTTTGGTAAACGAGGGAAGCAGGTGCATTGATGTATTTAGCACGTCATGTCTATCAGCTGTCACTCATGTGAAAGAAAATGGATACATTCTATGCGTTTGAAGTTTATCAGTGTGCACAGGTCAGTAATTGTGAGCACGTGTATTTATTTTTTAGATGAAGGTGTGTTTATTCTAGGCAAATCAGACGCCAAAACTTTCTTTCTTTCTAGACTTTTTCCTTCTTTCATTCCTTTCTTAAAAAACAAAAATAAATAAACAAGAAAATTTTCATTGCCTTTGTTATTTTGGCTTTTTCAATTTGCACTAGATGAGCTTATGAGTGATATGAGTTTCCACACCCTAATAAAAAAAATTTTTTTTTTGAATAGGGATATTCATGCCACCTGAGTATTGTGGATTTTACTATAAACAACTTTTTTTTTATTCACAGACAAAAAAGAAATGAAAATATTTTAGAAGAATGCAATACAAACAATTTAAGAGGAGATCAGATGTTTTTATTAGCAATTATATTTGCTTTTTCTAATTGAAGTAACACCTCAAACAATTTCTTGTTCATCTTTCCATAAAACATTTTCTTTAATCTTTAGAAGCACAAAACATTGCACTGAAAAGCTCTTATGACAATTAAGAATTTTTTTTAAAATATGCTTTAAAAAATACAAAAAAGACCTCCCCCCCCCCTCAAAGCTTTCAAAATTTCATGTTCAGTCATGACCATAACAAAAAACATGAGACAATATCCAATAGTTAATGACTGCAAGGAATTCTCTCCTAATTCCTTTGACCTGTTGTTAGCCAAATTCTTCAGAATTGGTTAAAGAATAAAGTAATGTTCCTGATTTGTTTCTCAGCTTACAGGAATTTGACAACTTTGCTTGAATTCTTAAAGAAAAAATAAGTTAAAACAATAAGAAGACAAACAATGATTTTAATGATAGAAAAAAAAGTTTTAAAAAAGAAAACTTTCTTGAAGAAAAATAATTGTACCTCATATTTGTTGTGTAAAGTGTAGAATAATAGTAATTAGATGATTACTTGTGTGCATACAAGTAAGTGTGGTTGAGAATAGAGGAAAAATGTGGATATAACAACACAACAACTAAATTCAATTGATATTTCATCTCATTATTGGCTGAAGCCTTTTCTAAATTTATTGACTTAAGTGCTTGTACATTCTGCTTTTATAGTGAAAAGGTAAATGGGTAAGGGGAGTTGGTGTGTAGTATAGATGAATGAGAAGGAAGTAGGGGTGGACTTAGTATGTAGGGAATGGTATTTTTATGGGGTCAGTCGGTTGACTTTGAAGAGAATTTTATATTTAGAGTGTAGGTCAAATTCTCTTCAAAGTCACTCCTCATAAAAGTAAGTCTAATGCATATGCATGTGTGTTGGTTGGTGTTTAATAACATCAACCCTTGTGGGTTATTTAATGCCAAATCTTCTTCGTTTTTGTATCTGTATGATTTATTTAACTTTATGTGTATTAATCTATTTGCAAGACTTTAACCAATTTCATGTGCATTAATTGGTAGAAATAAGTCTCATGTTGGTTGGTTATTTTGTTTAATGGCATATCAACCCTTGTGGCTGGGGAGAGAACAAATAGATTCATGTCTTTCCGAAGGGCATTACTGTGAAGGAATGCAAATGGCTTGTTCAGGATTTGAAATCATTTTGCCAATTCCATTTCCTACAACAATAACCTAAATACACTAAATGCACTCCTCAGTTTTAAAAGCAAACATTATTAATTATTTGGCTCTGTCTTTTGGGCATAGAGCACTATCCTATGTGTTGTTCATGACCACTAACTAATATATATATATATATATATATATTTATAACTTACAAAGAAAGAAAAACTTAAGGAACTGTCATCTTGTTACAATGTTTATTTCTAACAGAAACCCATATGATAAGGCTAGACTCATTTTTGTGTTTCTGGTTGAAATAAAAATCATAATGGGATGATGGTTTTTCTTTCTTTGAAAGTTAAATATTGCTCTGTATATAATTTAATTTATTGATTATTATACATTGAGCTCTTTTTAGGGATTTATAAAAATCCTTGTATATATGTTTGCACATACAAGAGCATACAGTATAGTTGTACAATGAGATTTCGATGATCCCAAATAAAATTACCCCTTACAACCAGTCATTTGGATTACCTATATATATATATATATATATATATATATATATAGTAGGAAGTGCATGATGTAATGGTTAAAGTTATAGGAAATGGACTCGTCGCTCGGAGTTCAAATCCTGAACGTGGTAATTGCATTTCCCTTACACTAATACCCTTGGGAAAAGTAGGAATTCTACTCTCCCTCCAGCTATGGATAAATAGTAGGGCATACTGGGTTCTTTAACCTTGGTTAGGCAACTGGTCTAGGAGAAGGAAAACTCTGAATTCAAACCTGTTAAACTCCCCTTAAGAAATTGACCTTGTGTCACATCCTGCTCGTGCGGAGGGGTTGGTAAATATGTAATATATATATATATATATATATATATATATGAGATGAGGGGGTACATGTTTCCTGAGGGTATTTGACTCCAAGTGAATATAGTAGTAAGACTGGAGTTCAAACTTGCTTACTACAGTGTCGCAATCCAGCATGTTAACCATTACGTCATGGGGACTCCCCTCAAAAGACAGAATATATCTGTAAAGACATAGAGCATTTGATTTATGGAATAACATTGTCAATTGCTTTGATCACACTGCATTCTGTTTTGCACCTGAATTAATCTAATCAAAGCTTTTAAGAGCCTATCATTGCACCTGTTGTCCTTTTAGTGTTCGTTCACAGGTGGTTGTTTTTCAAGGCATCTCATTCAATTCTTCAGAGAGAAACTGGGATTGAGATTCTGGTTTTGAGTCTCAAATGATAAAAGAGAGAAAACTAAGAAAGAAAAAAAAAATGTCATGTCTGTCTGAGCAAACAGCCAATCCCAATCTGCTTATATTCAAAGTGACACGTATCAGAATGGATGTTCAGTGGAACTCTTTGATCCACACAATCCTCAAATCCAAGAGAATTTTTTTTTCTTTCTTTCTTTCTTCATTTTTCATTCTTTCCTCTTTCATTCATTCATTCATTCGTTCACCTCACATTTTCTTCCCCCCCCCAACCCCCTGAAGCTTTAATCAGTATAAATTTTATTTTGCTTCTCAATCCCATTTTGCCCCGCAGATATATGTTGTTGTAGTTGCCACACTGTATAAATTTGTTTACCCCGTTTTGGTTGGCAAAGATTTATTCCTATTTAAAGTAAACACAATCCATAAGTACATGAACTTGAGTGAAGATTGCAGGATCGAACAACCAAACAGACACTACTTACTCTCGGCTAACCGACAACTGCAAATGATCGGGTTGCTTTCAGACATTGTTATGTCAGACTGGAAAAAGCCATGTACCAAAATAATGTTAAGTGATTTGAATGTTTTTTTCAATCTTTCCTTGAGTTCTAAGAAAAAAAAAAAATGATAAAGTCTTAAACCTCTCTTGTTAACCTCTCCATGCTGTCTGCAAAATCCTACTTAAAACCAATGTTGGTGAAAAAATACTTTTCTGTAAACATGGATAAAAATATCAGCAGGTAATGCCGAAAGGGAAGTACCGTCATCTGCTTTTAGTTTTTTAAGGAACAAAAAGCATTTGCTTATTGACCAATGGTCATTACTTATTTAAAGGTCATCTGTGGAGGCACATGGTGAAATGGTTACCATTGAAGAAAATGAACTCTGTGACACAAGTTCAAATCCTGGATAAGGCTGTTTGCATTTCATATAATGCTAATAACTTTGGCAAAGATATGCCTCTGTTTTCCTTCCAGCCATGGGTAAATAGTAGGGCGGACTTGACACTTTAACCTTGGTATGGCAACCAGTCTAGGAGAAGGAAAAAAACCTGAATTCAAGCATGTCAGAATGTAAAAAGCCATGTACCAAAATAATGTTAAGTGATTTAATATTTTTTTTCAATCTTTCCTTGAATTCTAAGAAAATAAAAAAATTTTCAAAAAAAATAAAGTCTTAAATGTCTCTTGTTGAGACATGGTCATTACTTATATAAAGGTTTTCTGTGGAGGTGCATGGTGTAATGGGTACCATTGAAGAAAATGGACTTGGTGACACAAGTTAAAATCTTGGATGAGGCTGTTTGCAGTTCATATAGCACTAATACTTTTGACAAAGATATGTGCAGAATCAACATCATATTCACCTTCACAGGAAGGCTGTGATAGCATCCTGTTATCTGACAAAGAAACTGTAACTGAATACACTAAGTACAAACTACCAGTGTTGAGTATATATGGATAAAAGTATCCACACTAAAACCAGCAGCCAATGAAAATCCTGGGAATGGACTTGGTCATGAATAGTGGAATAGCCCAACCTGCTATTTAAACCACCAACTAAGTCTGGATTCTCAGAACAGACTCAGCTTGCAACACAGCTGGTCACTCAAAATGAATCTTACAGTATGCATCCAACTTTCTTCTAGCCATCGGTAAATAATAGGGTGAACTGGGCTCTTTAACCTTGGTATGGTAACTGTTCTAGGAGAAGGAAAATACTGGGCTCTTTAACCTTGGTATGGTAACTGTTCTAGCAGAAGGAAAATACTGGGCTCTATAACCTTGGTATGGTAACTGTTCTAGGAGAAGGAAAATATTCTAAATTCAAACCTGTTAAGCTTTGCTTAAAAAATTGACCATGTGTCACATTCTGTCCTTTGCAGAAGGGTTGGTAATTTCATATATAAAAGTGATCTGAAAATAGACTTAATACGAACTGTAAAAATTAGATGCTTCAATGAAAAGTCAAAGTAACATTTTCTATTAATTTGAATGGTTTGCCTGTGTAGTGTAATGCTTAACAAGTTAAGCTAACAGAACATTGTTAGCTAGTTTGATTCTCACTGAGTGCCCCATATACCTAAGTCTTGTGTTAAAGTAAAATAAGCTTAATAAATGACTACTAGGGATCTACTTATCTCAGTCAGTAAAGCATTCACCTAGGAACTGCAAGGTTCTGAGTTCGATACCAATCCTCACCAACAAAGTTTTGAAAGATTCATAGCAATAGTTTGGTAGTTTTCTATTTAACCCCCATGGATGGGACCCTAACAGGTACTACCTCTCTGGGTCAGAGTGGACCTGGGAGCAATAGTGATGAATAGGTGCTCTACATTCCCCAGACCTCCAGAACTGGAATCTCACCATCAGATAGTGTTTAATGTCATACCCAGGACATTAAAACATTCAGCCACTACTTCTAGCACATATATGATAAAAAGGGTTGGGGCTTGCCATAAGGGCAATAGGGTTGGGATGATCATATAGGTGCTAGGGCTTTACGTGACCAGCTGATTGATTGGAGGGGCCTTCCTCGATCACCTGTCTAGCCCAAGTAAGGGCCGAAGCGAAGTATTGCATGTCATGGGCTGCTCAGGCACCTAGATTCCATCCTTAAGTATCACAGGTTGCCAGCGACAGCCAACAGGTGGCCACATTGGGAGCGGGTATTATCTCTTTGCTGAGGTGCAGTCGGTGTATTCTAAAGCCTCAGCTTACAGGGCTGATATTAATGTAAAAGTAAGTAAGTAAAGTCGACGGGGCGGCCTGAAGTCGGTATCAGCCAGTCAGCGAGGGAGTCTATCCCCTTTTCAATAGCGCTAGACCAAGGAGATTGTTTTAGCATCTGAAGTGGAGCGCCACACCTACCATCAGCTCCTTACTTTACCGCACAGATCCCTGTGCTACTCATACGCTGAGTTGGCGAGGACCAGTATCGAACTAGGAACCTTGTGGTCTCTAGCCGAACGCTCTACTGACTGAGCTAACCCGGCCCTTAGATATTAATGTAAATTATGATAATTGTCTCTTGAAAGTACAACAGAGAAAAAACTGAACTGTATAAGCAGCTTAAAACCTTTTCAAGGTTAAATAATAATAATAATAATAATAATTGCTAAAACATTAATGTTTACTTGCATGTCAGATGCACAATCCCAAATATATTCATTGAAGAGAGAGAGAGATAGCAAGCTGATTGGCAGTGTTTAATTTTCTTTCAATTTCACTTAATTTCCAATCCGGAAGGAAATAAGCAAATATATGCAGCACAGGCTGTTATCAGAAATTGAAGGCTATTTGCAGTTGTTTTAAATGTTTCTTGCTACTTTCCGAAAAAAAAAAAAAAAAAATCAATTTTTTTTTTTTTTAATTTTTCTTTTACACTGTGTCATAGCTTATCATTTATTCCCTGTTCTTTATTTTTCGTTTTCAATTCCAAAATTGAACCAAAGTTCTCTTCTGAGATGAGATTCCACCCCACCCCCTACCACTCCCAGACCCCCTCTACCCCACCAGTTCACTTGTTCTCGGATTTTGATAGGATGAGAAATGCAATGCAGCTGACATCTGTCCTAGCTTTTTCGCATCTCATCCCCACTGAACCATTTCCACGGACCTGACGTCATATTACACACATGTCACAGCACATATTTTATGCATGCCTAGTTAAGCTGTTATTACAATGAAAGACAGAGCAAATTCTACTTTCCTGCGGGTTCACTCGGTTCGTCTTCAAGAGCTCTTTCCAGCCATAATTATTTCACTATTTTGTTTCAGTCTTTGGAGTCGAAGTCAGAGTTACTATATCACTTTCTCTAAGTCCCATTCATTTACACCCTCTCTCGCTCGCTATCTATCTATCTATCACAGTCATTTCATATATTTATTTATTCATGTCTATCTATCTATCTATCCATGAAGATAATGGGTTCTCATGTCAAAGTGAATGAACATAACAACTATTTATGTACACATATATTCATGAACACGTATGTATTATATATACTTCTAAATTTGTGTGTGTATGTTTCCTTGCCTATCAGGACATAGGATACCACTGTCAAATGGAATCATCATAACATGACTATTAACATATTTGTAATGGTATAATGCATGTATGTATGAATAAATAACATGTATGTCTTTAGGGATGCATACTGTATTAAAAAAAGTGCAATAGATTTTTTCATGAAAATCCTTAGATATATATACTAAGTGACAATCATCTGTAGGCTACAGGTTCAATCCTGACTACAGGTGAAAATAACATGGCTTAACACTTGTACCCAGTCATGATTAAAGGAATGAGGACAATTGCAATTTTGAAAAAAATGATTTAAACATTTAGAATATAGTTATGATTGCAATCCAACATTGACAAATTAATCACATTTCTGTATTGAATAACCCATAAGGAGTTGATATGCCATTAAACAAATTGAAGAAACTAGACCAATGGATTAAATAAAGGGTTGGGTTTGATGTGCCACAAAGACCGCTGATTAAAACCTGAAGTTTCCTGAGTTTGACAAGAAAGTTCTCAAGTTTGATGCAAAGGTTCCTGAGTTTAACAAGAAATACCTGAAGAAGGCTGGAGAGCACATCGGCTGAAACGTTGTGTATATAACAATAAATAGTCCGAAAAATCTAAATCATACAAACCTCATCTCAAAAAATCAGCGAAATGAAATACCCAGGAGTTTTGTGGGTATGTGCATTTGGGAGCATGCATACATTTGAGTATTTATGAAAAGATTTATATGCCTAAACAAGTAAATATGTTTTAGTTTAGTTACTTTGTTTAAAGGTATATCAGCTTTAGAAATAGCTGAAAATATCTCATCAGTTTTATAAGTTTTCTAAGTCATAACACTCAGACACTGTAGACTAACTGTATTTGTACCAATCCTAACTCCACAATAGCATGATATTAAAGATAAATAGTGAGGGGATCATTTATACCAACAAACATACTAGTTAAACTTAGTAAAGAGGAAGAAGATAAAGAAACCTCGGATTAGAGTAGAAACATAAATTAGTCCTTCATTTGTTGTATTACTTCATTGCCATTACTCCCAAGTCTAGTCTGACTCAGTTATCAAATTTTTTCCTTTATATGGAATTATGTGTGTGTGTGTGTGTGTGTGTATATATATATATATATATATATATATATAAAGGAAAAGTTGACTTACCGGTGAATTTGGTCACGATGGTTAGTAAGTGTGGAAATCAGGGGGGTAAGTCAGTGATATAATAAACACAAAGTGCTCAATACTAAGTAGAGCAAATTTATTATAAAATGGGTACAAGAGATAACCTACTCGAGTTTCACCATGAGGATCTTCAGGGTTAAATCCACTGAATTAATCGAGACACCGATTAATAGCAACCGATTTCACATGTGTGTTCATTGCATTAAAATGTTCGTTAAAATGTTTGTTGACAACAAACATTTTAATGCAATGAACACACACGTGAAATCGGCTGCTATTAATCGGTCTCGATTAATTCAGTGGATTTAACCCTGAAGATCCTCATGGTGAAACTCGAGTAGGTTATCTCTTGTACCCATTTTATAATATATATATATATATATATATATATAAAATGTTTTTTGTGTAAAATTCGGTATCTGAATGTTACACTGTGTGGTTATATGATAGTGTTTATATCTGTTTACCAACTCCTCTGCACGAGCAGGATGTGACACAAGGTCAATTTCTTAAGCAGGTTTGAATTCAGAGTTTTTCTCCTCCTTGAGTGTTTACCTAGCCAAAGTTAAAGAGCCCAGTCTGCCTTTCTATTTATCCATAGCTGGAGGGAGATTAGTTGGATGCATACCTTTTCCAAGGGTATTAGTGCTATTAGAAATACAAACAGCCTTGTATAGGATTTGAACTCGGGTCGACGAATCCATTTCCTATGACTTTAACCATTACACCATGTGCCTTCATATATATATATATATATATATATATATATATATAGACACACAAAAGTAGTTGGTATGGCCTAAAGTCGGCATCAGTCAGACAGCGAGGGAGTCTATCCCCTTTTCACTAGTGCGAGACCAAGGAGATTGTTTTGCATCTGAGGCGGAGTGCAACACCTACCATCAGCTTTACTGCACAGATCCTTGTGCTACTCATATGCTGAGTAGGTTAGGGGCGGTATTGAACCAGGAACCTTGCAGTTCCCAGCCAAATACTCTACTGACTGAGCTAAATCAGCCCTATATATATATATATATATACATGATTTATTAACTTATTGATGAAGATGTTTACTTACATATAAAAAAGCTTGTACATATCTTTTGATAACCTGCATCTGTATGTTAAAATTATTGTCTCTCTCATTCAATTCATATATTACCAAAGAGTAAAATGTTTTCTGTCATGCCAATTATGTTCATCTATTCATATTTATTCCTCATACCTTGGAAATGGTTTTATTTCCTCAACAATGCATCCAACCATATTAATATTGTCTCTTCTCATCTTGATATTTTCTCTTTTTATGATATTAAATCCATTATCATCATATCACTCGTAATATCCTCCGTTCATTTATTTCTCAAGACAACCAATAAGGGAATCGTGCAATTGTCGCTTTTTGTTTTGTTATTTCAAAGACAAATTAGAGAACCAACTACACAGAATTGGTGCTTTCTATTGTAAAATCTTCCTCTTGTATCTGCAGTTATGAGGAAAGGTTTTTTTAGTTTTTTTTATTGCTATCTTTAAGATAGAAATGCAATCTGTATCAGTTGAATTTTGTGATTTTATTCATTGAAATATTAAATGTTGGAAGCTTTTGTTCACATATTTTTTACAGAGGAGTATATTTACATTAATTTTTTAGGCACCCCTTTTGTGATCTTGATTCATAAGGACATTTTTTTTCATTTATACTATCAAAATCCCGTTATTTGTTATGGTTAGGGGTTAGCAAAAATAATCTCTCAGGTTTGGGCCCAAGTAGAAGCCAGGATTTCAAATGCTGATTTTCTAGGCAGAAATTCCACTAATCAAGAAAATTGACTAAACATCATTTCCATCTTTCAACTTCTCCTATTTGTCCTTGCTAAGCTGTACTTAGTCAAACTTGACCATGCCTTGTAATAAAGGCCCAGGATGCACCAACTGTATTCCTTCCACGGGAAGAAGACTTTGCCCTCCCCCAACAGAGAGGGTGTTCTTTACTAAACTGCTTTTAAGTTACATTTCTAGAGCTTTGAGGAGTTTGAAGTCACCCATTCATTAATATTATCCCCAGGGCAACTCTGACCCACAAAAGAACCTCTTATAAGAATTGAATGTGTGGTTCTTAGAGTGAACTTCCAACGTAGGTAAATATATACATAAATAAATCCAAACAAAGAAGTACAACATGATAACAATACAGACTTTATTATCTGAGCACATGGACTTTGACATATTACAAACAGATAGGACAAAAATCCTTTGGAAGTACAAAAGAGTTCATAAAGAATATGAGAGTCACTTACTGATAGTTGGGGGGGCAAAGCCCCTCACTTAATGGACACACACCACGTGTCTAGTCTATCCTTTTTGGATGCTAGACCAAGAGAAAGAGACAGAGGGCTTTCCAGGCTGAGCTTAAATACCCGGCTAGTAGTGTCACCTAGTCGCGAAACCCTGGTGGCAAGGGAAGATAACCCTTTGGGACAAAACTCCATCCCAGCAAGGGCAGACAATCGCTACACTCTTAAGAAACAACTACACAAAAATATAAATATGAATATACAATGAATGTGATTCCCTAAAATCTAGACATAAAATAACCCCAGATAGACTGTCAAGCTGTTAAGAATCAATAAATCAATAAAGCGGGGAATTCCCTAACCTCTAAACATAAAATAACCCTGGTTGAGTTGACATACCATTAAAATCAATCAATAAACCAATCAACTAATGAACCATACATAAATAATCCTTTATTTTGTTAGTAGTACTATGCAAGTGCACACACACACACAAAACTTGAACAAACAGACAATTTGCTTTTAATCACATGAGAGAGTTTATCTTTTCAATCTCTTTGATTGATTCTCAACAAGATTTTAGAAGGATAAAAATAAACTTGCTTTCTTTTTTTCTTTTTTTATTTAGCAATTTAATTCTATTAAATTATTTTCCAGAAGTTAAGCATTCAAAAGCAATAAAACATGACTAAATATGGATCATGTTATGTAGATTGTCATAAAGTTTGGTTCTTGCATAACTTTTTTTTTTTTACACATCACTCAACAAGTCCTGGGCCTAACAACAATAAAACAACAACTTTTAGGCAAAATCCAACTTTATTCATCAACATAGTCTCCTTCTAGGCTGATACACTGATTCCAACGCTTATCTAACTGTTACATAATCTATGCGGTGGCATAAGATTATTCTCAATCCCCTGTAATTCTGAGGGGATGACCCTTTTCATACTTATGTAAGGTAGTATAGAGATATGGTGGCGATCAGTGCAGTTGATGGCCCTGAAAGTGAGTGACGGGGATAAATCGTGGGAACCGGAAGGCATAGAAGAACCTGTTCCAGTTTAAGAATAGAAGGAGCTTTTGTTTAGTTTTGCAGTGGACGTCAGACAGAGCAGTCGGCCATGATGCTCTGTCTAAACTGTAACTCTGCATACGCGCGCTATGTTATGTCTGGGTTGGGGATTTACCGAATAAAGTAACATTAAAAGAAAATCAAAGTCTTGTGTTTACTAAAAACTAACAATGACACAGGGCTTCTGATTAGGAGAAATCCCTAACAGAAACCAGACCCGAAGTCCCCAAGAAAGTCCAGACCTTAGAAGATATACCAAGCCAAGATGATAGAAGAAGCAAAGCCAGCCAGAAGAAAAGACGACAAGAAGTAAAGAAGTAAGAAAGGGTATACAACATATATCGATTTGGTACCGTGAAAACCTCAGTACGTAACATAACAATTTGATGCCTTTTTTGTAGAACGATTTGTCTTTGGCCTCAAAATACGCCTCAGTTTCCGATATCACTTCTTCAGTGGAGCCAAGAAGGTTACTACTTTATAAAAATCATAAGGATTTATTATTAGTAGCGCCATCTACATGTCAAACCAGGGTCTTATTGAGTGATGTGTTAACTCTCAAAACCAAGTATTAAGAAAAAAGTTGACTATTTATTTGAAATCAAATCATATTGTTAAGTTCTGTAAATATGTAATTACTTATAGTACACCTACATAAATATATACTACTTTATAGCACATTTGGATTGACTTAGCTCAGTCAGTAGAGTATTTTCTTAGGAATCACAAGGCTTTGCATTTGATACCAGTCCTCACCAACTCAGTGCAGGATTTGCATAGCTGATCTGTGTTGTAAGTGTGGTGCTCCACCACAGCAAAATCAACCTCCCTTGACTAGTGCTAGCGAAAAGAGGACAGACTCCTTACTGTCTGGCTGATACCATCAATAGGCCACTCCACTGACTTTACTTAAAAAGTAAAGTCGGTTGGCAAGGAATGGTATAAAACTTGGAACCTTGTTAAATTTCACTTTACTCTAATGCACTTAGAAAAGGCATGAACCCTGTTCTTCTCCCTCCACCTAAGGATAAAATAAATACTCTACTGACTAAACCAATCCAAGTGTGCTATAAAGTAAAGTAAGTCGTTGGGGTGGCCTATCAGTGAGGGAGGGAGTCTATCCCCTTTTCACTAGCGCTAGATCAAGGAGATTGTTTTGGCATCTGAGGTGGAGCGGGACATCTACCATCAGCTCCTCACTTTACCGCACAGATCCCTGTGCTACTCATACACTGAGTTGGCGAGGGCCGGTATTGAACTAGAAATCTTTTGGTTTCTAGCTGAACACTCTACCAACAGAGTAAAGTAATATATATTTACCCAAACCCTCTACCACAGGCAAGATGTGACACAAGGTTAATTTTTAAGTGAACTACATATGATTTGAATTCAAAATTTTCTTTCTCTAAAGCTGGTTGCCTTACCAAGTCTGGCTTACTATTTACTCTTAGCTGGAGGGAGAAGAGCAGGATTCGTACCTTTTCTGAGTGCTTTAAATAAACCAGTCTGCCCTACTATTTACCCTTAGCTGGAGGGAGAAGAGCAGGAGTCGTGCCCTTTCTAAGTGCTTTAAATAACCCAGTCTGCCCTAATATTTACCCTTACCTGGAGGGAGAAGAGCACTTTTCTAAGTGCCTTAGAGTAAAGTGAAAATCAAACAGCTTCGATCAAGATTTAAACTGATTATCAATTCCATTTCCTCTTATGATAACCGTTGCAGTAAGCACACCTCCCATAAAGTAGTAAGTACATTTGATGATATTGAGGCCATTATAGTCAATGTGTCTTTCTCTTTAAAAACAATTAACATTTTTAATAAATCTCACAAAATCTTAGAATTTTTATCTCCTTGTTCATTCATTAACTGACTGACTGTCCTAGAAGTGAACTACAATAATTTTGCTGTTTAATGATTAAAAGGATGAATCCCTCAGGTGTAATGGCTAATATGCTGGACTGTGGCATCATATTATCTGCATTATTCGGACTATTGTCCTCATCTCCATTGTTATCTGTACAACATTTCAGCCGATGTGCCCATCCGGACTTCTTCAGGTATTTCTTGTCGGACTCGGGTACCTTCTTTTTGGACTCTGTAAAGAAGGTTCCCGAGTCTGACAATAAATACCTGAATAAGGCTGGAGGGCACATTGGCCAAAATGTTGTACAGGTAACAATGAAGATGAGGACAATAGTCCGAATAACGCAGATAATCTCAAACATTCAGAGAAATTGTGGCATCATAGTTTGAACTCTAGTCCTGTTATTAGGTTGATTTTTGGACTAATACTCTTGGGAAAGGTATGAACACCCAAATCCCCCAGCTATGGGTTAAATAATGCCACTACTGTTCTTCTACAAGGATGGCCTTGTGGAGGTGCATGCTGTAATGTTTATCATTGAAGGAAAAAGACTTGGCACACAAGTTAAAGTCCTGAATAAAGATGTTTGCATTTCATATAGTGCTAATACCCTTGGGAAAGGTATTCATCCAACTATTTGCCCTCTAGCTATGACTTAATAGTTGGGCTTTTTAACAACCATAGCAACCAGTCTAGGAGAAGGAAAACACTGAATTCATACCTGTTAAACTCTGTTGAATATATTGACCATGTGTCACATTTTGCTTGTGCAGAAGGATTGGTAAATACATACAAGGATCACCTTGGCATTGAATAACCCATGAAGTTTGATATGCCATTAAACAAAGAAATGTTGTATAATGGAACATAGAATATTTTGATATACTAGTACATCCAAATAAAGGTTTGTGCTAACCGCTAAAGTATTTTGTAACAGAGTGCTAAGAATTGAGGTCTGAAGTAGATGGTTCTCGTAATGATATGCTGATTGCTCTAAACAGCAATGCACAAATAGTCATGGACCAGTTCATTTACTAAGAAAAGGTAAGATAGGCCAGTCCTCAACAAGATAGCTTTGCTTGCTTAAGGGCCCAAATCACTGTCAGTCTGCTCTTACTAAATGTTACCAAATAGTATGGGTTTGCCCAACTCCTTCACCATATGCAGCATGTTACACAAGATATATATATAAATATATATATATATATATATATATATATATATATATATTCCCCTTTTATGAGTATTGTATACTGGAACATAGAATGTTTTGGTATACTTGTACATTGAAATAAAGGTGTGCACTAACTATAAAGTATTTCCCAACAGAGTACTAAGAATTGAGGTCTGAAGTAGATGGTACTTATAATGATCTGCTGACAGCTCTAAACAGCAGTACACAAATAGTCTTGGACCAGTTCATTTACTCTGTAAGAAAAGGTAAGATAGGCTAGTCCACTACATCAAACCATAAATGATTAAAACCATTGAACAAAGAAAAGATTTAAATATTAGCATATTACATCAACTAATATAAAACTCTAATAGTCATCATTTTATTCTATTTAGTTAAGACCGATACTAGCAATGTCTGTGTTTCATCTGACTATCTTTTACAAGCAAAGCCTCATCACAAGGCAAGTCTTGGAATGTCATTGGGCAAATAAAAGCAATTCATGAGAGAAGCCAGAGAGGCTGGCCAGCATCCAGTGACAGTGACAAATAATGAGCAAGTGTTTGTTCAGTGACACATACAATACGCAAAGGTGCCAGACTTTGGACAGTGCCAATGAAAAATGTTAAAAGAAGAATAAGAGTAACAATGCAGCACCAGTTCCAAATTTATTATTTCCTTATACTTTTTTCTTCATATTCTCTATCTTTCTGTCTCTACTGAATTTTGAAATTTTCCTTCTTTCTTTTCTGTTTCTTCTTGTGAAAAAAAAATATGCATCAGATTTGCCAAAATAAAGATACTTGTATTATATTTTAAGATTTTGGCTTAGTTTGAAATAAAGTAAAGTCGTTGGGGTAACCTAAAGACGTTATCAGCCAGACAGCGAGGGGGTCTATCCCCTTTTCACTAGCGCTAGACCAAAGAAATTGTTTCGGCATCTGTTAGCCATGAGTGGCGAACCGTGATGCTTAATGATGGAATCCTGGTGAATCAGCAGTCTATGACACTCCACTTAGACACTTAGGCTAGATGGGCGGTTGTAGAGGCCCCCCTCCTATCAATCGGCTGATCATGTCAAGCCCTAGCACCTATATTATAGCCCCAACCCTATTGCTCTTATGGCAAGCCCCAACCCTTTTTATTATTTATGTGCTAGAAAGCAAATCATGGTAATGACATTAAACTGATGGTAGGTTCCAGTTCTAGAGGCCTGAGGAATGTGAAGCACAACTTCATCACCATTGCTCCTGGGTCCACTCTGACCCAGAGTAGTAGTACCTGTTAGGGTCCCATCTATTGGGTGAATAGTAAATTGTGTTTATAAAAAAATTGAGTCACCATTAAATGACCCACTGAGGTTGATATGCCTTAAAACAAAACAAAAACAAACAAAATCATCATAGGTAATGGAATTGGAGACCTGAGTATTAAATGACCCACTGAGGTTGATATGCCGTAAAACCAAACAAAGAAACAAAAAATCATCATAGGTAATGGAATTGGAGACCTGAGTATTAAATGACCCACTGAGGTTGATATGCTTAAAACAGAACAAAGAAACAACAAAATCATCATAGGTAATGGATTGGAGACCTGAGTATTAAATGACCCACTGAGGTTGATATGCCGTAAAACAAACAAAGAAACAAACAAAATCATCATAGATAATGGAATTGGAGACCTGAGTATTAAATGACCCACTGAGGTTGATATGCCGTAAAACAAAACAAAGAAACAAACAAAATCATCATAGGTAATGGAATTGGTGACCTGAGTATTAAATGACTCACTGAGGTTGATATGCCGTAAAACAAAACAAAGAAACAAACAAAATCATCATAGGTAATGGAATTGGAGACCTGAGTATTAAATGACCCACTGAGGTTGATATGCCTTAAAACAAAACAAAGAAACAAACAAAATCATCATAGATAATGGAATTGGAGACCTGGGTATTAAATGACCCACTGAGGTTGATATGCCTTAAAACAGAACAAAGAAACAAACAAAATCATCATAGAATGGAATTGGAGACCTGGGTATTAAATGACCCACTGAGGTTGATATGCCTTAAACAGAACAAAGAAACAAACAAATCATCATAGGTAATGGAATTGGAGACCTGGTATTAAATGACCCACTGAGGTTGATATGCCTTAAAACAAAACAAAGAAACAAACAAAATCATCATAGATAATGGAATTGGAGACCTGAATATTAAATGACCCACTGAGGTTGATATGCCGTAAAACAAAACAAAGAAACAAACAAAATCATCATAGATAATGGAATTGGAGACCTGAGTATTAAATGACCCACTGAGGTTGATATGCCTTAAAACAAAACAAAGAAACAACAAAATCATCATAGGTAATGGAATTGGAGACCTGGGTATTAAATGACCCACTGAGGTTGATATGCCTTAAAACAGAACAAAGAAACAAACAAAATCATCATAAGTAATGGAATTGGAGACCTGAGTATTAAATGACCCACTGAGGTTGATATGCCGTAAAACAAAACAAAGAAACAAACAAAATCATCATAGATAATGGAATTGGAGACCTGAGTATTAAATGACCACTGAGGTTGATATGCCTAAAACAAAACAAAGAAACAAACAAAATCATCATAGGTAATGGAATTGGAGACCTGGGTATTAAATGACCCACTGAGGTTGATATGCCTTAAAAAAAACAAAGAAACAAACAAAATCATCATAGGTAATGGAATTGAGACCTGAGTATTAAATGACCCACTGAGGTTGATATGCCGTAAAAACAAACAAAGAAACAAACAAAATCATCATAGATAATGGAATTGGAGACCTGAGTATTAAATGACCCACTGAGGTTGATATGCCGTAAAACAACAAAGAAACAAACAAATCATCATAGGTAATGGAATTGGAGACCTGAGTATTAAATGACCCACTGAGGTTGATATGCCGTAAACAAAACAAAGAAACAAACAAAATCATCATAGGTAATGGAATTGGAGACCTGGGTATTAAATGACCCACTGAGGTTGATATGCCGTAAAACAAAACAAAGAAACAAAAAAATCATCATAGATAATGGAATTTGGAGACCTGAGTATTAAATGACCCACTGAGGTTGATATGCCGTAAAACAAAACAAAGAAACAAACAAAATCATCATAGGTAATGGAATTGGAGACCTGGGTATTAAATGACCCACTGAGGTTGATATGCCGTAAAACAAAACAAAGAAACAAACAAAATCATCATAGGTAATGGAATTTGGAGACCTGAGTATTAAATGACCTACTGAGGTTGATATGCCGTAAAAGAAACTAAACCAAATCATTTTCTTGTTTTTTTTCCTCCCCGTTTTTTTATATGTTTGTATAAACATGGTTGGTTTATGTTTTTATCCATAAGCTGATGATTTAGACTTTTGAGCAATCTCATTACACTTCATGTCCATTATATATAATTGTATGATGTGCATTGTCTATTTTGGCTTGGTTAGCTATTGCCTCTGTTACATAAGATATACAAGTTGGCAAGAAGAGACGAGTAAAGGCAAATGTCTGCAAGCATTGAGCTAATTAACTGAATTGAGTCAGATTGGTGATGAAGCTTAATGCATTGCAAAAGAGAATGGAAAGCACTTGATAATGACCTTGGGTCTCAGGAAAAGCTAAAGGTGGGTGGAACTTTATTGATAACTGATGCAATCTCTTTTCATGTTACACACCCAAAAATTGATGCAGTGTGTGTGTTCAAAAAGTATTCACCAAGACAGAAATGAATAATAAATGAAACATTAATTTCCTTCAAAATGGTCACTTTGACATTCAACATGCATATTCCAGCGAGTTTTCCATTGGTCAAGGTGCCTCTGAAAATCATCTTTTGATATGGTATGAAACTCTGCCATCATATTTATTTTAATGTTCTCCACGCCATCAAACCTTTAATTTGAGATGAATATTTCATATTGAAAAAAAAAAAGATTGCACCGAATCTGAATCAAACCAAACAAAGTTAATGAAAATTATTTATACCAATTTGAAGATATTAAAAACTTAAAACTTAGAGAGTTTTATCAAAATGACTCATTTCAGTAATAAGTAAGTAAAGTCGTCGGGCTGGCCTAAAGTCGGTATCAAGCCAGACAGCGAGAGAGTCTATCCCCTTTTCACTAGAGCTAGACCAAGGAGATTGTTTTTGCATCTGGGACAGAGCACCACACCTACCATCAGCTCCTTACTTTACCGCACAGATCCCTGTGCTACTCATTCACTGAGCTAGTGAGGGCCGGTACCAAAAACCTTGCGATTTCTAGATGAACGCTCTACCGACTGAGCTAAACCAGCCTTATCAGTATAAATGACCTGAAAAGGGTTGATATGCCGTAAAACAAACAAACTAAACCAAACCTATTTCAACCCAACTGCTGTATCAGGAATAAATAGTATATATTTAAATAAAATGCACACTTCAGATGAAATCTTTTAAACTGCTAGCATTTTTAATAATTCTCTACTTAATAAACACAACACTTTAAAACATGAACATTTTAATGTTTGATTTAGAACACCTGTATATATTTATTGGACAAACTACTTTTTTGATTTTGTTTTTTTTAATATTTCTCAGAGAAAATTATTCGATTTAGCAAGAAAAAAAAACTGCATTTGAAATTAGTGAAAGAATATATTTTTAAAGTTATAAAAATCATAAATTCTTATCTGATAATAAGCTGTGAGGCATGTTTTGTTTTTTTTCCTTCCCAATTTTAGAGTTTAATATTCACATAAAAATATAAAGAAATGAAAACAGCTTCCTCTTCCTTTTCTAAATATTTCCAGGCTGTTTGTTAGAATATAGATATGTTTTAGAGGAAGTGTAATAGTTATCAGTATTAGAATTGGCAAATTAAAATTCAAATTCTTACCAAGTGTAGCATAGTCACCATTGCTTTATTCTCACCATTCAATTTCTGAGTTTGTGGTAATAGGAAAAAAAAAAAAGATAACAAACTCAACATGTGGGCTGTCTCCTTTGTTCTTTTAGGAACTGAATATTCTTCTGTTGTTTATTTGTTTCTCTTTCTCTGTTCATGTGAATGTTTGAGTAGGGGAAAGGTAGAGTTAGGGGTTGAGCATGCGCAAGTGATAACGCTAATCTGTTTCAATTGAACATAATTAAAAGATGAAAAGAAGGAAAAAAAAAAGAGTAATTGAGTTAAATTGAGATTATTATACTTTTTACATAGTGCAATCACTCTTAAGTAAACATATCAAACATAATGTTGTGAGGTGTGGTTTCGTATTCTTTGTTGTAGTAGTAGCAGTAATTCCTCGAGCGTAATCGTAGCTCTGGGTATCAGCTTCTCGTAGCTAATTCCCTTCAGTCCTCTAAACTGTCTCTATATATCTCCTGCTGTAATACACATATGTAAATGAGATCACGCCATTGGCTATCTCACTACACATAATAACTAAATTATCATACTGTGGTATATCGACACATCCTGCTAGTTAAAATTATTTTACATATTTAAGCTAATTCATTTTTGTTTTGTTTTTTTATGATAGTTTTAGGTAGTGAAATGTTAAACCGTAGCTGTTGGTTCCAATATCTAACAAAATGAGAATATACGAGGTATGTCAGAAAACTTTGATGTGAGGGGCATCGTCCACTGTGAGTTCTTGCCACAGAGCCAGGATCAACCAGTAACTCTACAAAGAGATACTGCGGTGTTTGCTTCATTCAGTGCACAAGAAGAGGCAAGAGACTTGGCAGGACAACTCGTGGGTGCTTCACCATGACAACACCTGCCCACACTGCCCTGAGTATCTAATACTTCTTGGCCAAAAAAACATCACTGTGCTGGCGTAACCTTCCTACTCGCCCGACCTTGCTTCCTCTTCCTCAAGGGGGTCTTAAAGGGAACCCATTTTGAGGATGTGCATGACATAAAAAAAGGCTGTGATGACAGACCTACGGAGAATCCCGGAAGAATCCTTCCAGGAGTGCATGCAAGTGTGGCAGAGAAGGATGGGAAAGTGCATTAGACTCCAGAGGGATTACTTTAAACTTGTAGTTTGGATTTGAAATAAATTTTTTGTGACACCAGTCCTGGAACTTTTCCACCATACCTCAAAGATGGCAAATAAATTTGAAGTAGTATTCTACTTTATTTATAAATGTCTAAGCAATATAGTAAAATCAACTGCTTCATTTTCATGCATGGTTTCATGTTTGCAAAGAAGAACTTTATTTGCTGTTCAGTTCTTTATTTAAACTAATTTCCTGATATTTGTTACAGTTAATGCATATAAATGACATATTTAGTTTTGTTATGAATCAATTTCTATGCAGATCATTAATATAATGCAATTATTTCTCTAATATTTAAAAAGAAAAGAGAAAGACAAAAGAGTCTGTATCATTTCAATACAATGAAGAGTTAGCAAAGTTTAAATTATTTGTCACAGTCAATGTTGCTTTTGTGACATCTTTTGTTAACAATAAATTTGAATTACAATGTGTATGTGTGTTGAAAAGAAGATAGCTATCAGGTTGGAATTTTCATTATTTTTATTTAAAAAGAGTAATAAATCAATATTTATTTTTTTATATATATTTAAGGACATTGAATAAAAATGGAACTAACAGTAGACAAGATATTTTTTTTTTAATTTTAGAAATAAAAAATATACAAGGTGTGTCAAAAAGTATTGATATTTTTGACACACCTTGTATTCTGAAAAAATGAACGTTCCATTCATTGTTCATTTCTATCTTGGTAAATATAGCTTCAAATTCAGCACTTTTATGACACACCTTGTATTCTTAAAAAAATTAACGTTCCATTCATTGTTCATTTCTATCTTGGTAAATACAGCTTCAATCTTAATACTTTTATGACACACCTTGTATATCTTTTTTATTTTTATTTATTTTTTGCTTAGAAGCACAACATAAAAATTTAAAAAAAAAATTATTTTATTTAATTATATTTGATTGCATATAAGAGCCACTTTTATTTTTATTTCCCCAAATATTAGAATTTTATAAATTTCCAATAGGTGCACATAAAGAAATTTAGGTGCTCCTATAGAAAAGACAGGAAAGTCTTTGATATTAGCCATTATCAGACTAACCCTACCCTCTACTCCCTAACCTTAACCCAAGGAAACAGTATTTATTAAGTATAAATAATCTTTGATATAAAGCTTTTAAAAGATTCAAAAATTATTTTCAGGGGTTGAGAGATAGTAAATCTTCAAACACTGTTTTGATGAATCTATTGATTACTTCCCTTTATAAGAAGACTCTTCTAAAAGAAACATTAAAACTTGTTTTGAACTGGGTCAAACAGAGAAAATGAATAAAATCCAAATAATATTTGATATACCCTCTAAAAATCTACATATTAATACTCATGTTTCTTGATTGTACAACCATTATCATCTTGCAACACCCTCTGGTTAAAAAAGAGGCTGTCCAAATCGTCCAAGATGAAATGCAAAAATGTAAATCCGGATATTTGGTATAGCTTATCTGCCAAATCCTTATTTCTTATGAGTGTCGTTACCTCAGTTAAATAATTGACCATTCCGTTTTTATTAGAAAGAAAGAAAGGGAAGAAAAATGCCATGCTACACAGAAAAATATAGAAGCAAAGAAAAAAAAAACTGCATCTGATGATGAGGTTTCAGTTTTTGAGCTCTGAAATAAGTGGAATATACCTTCGTTGACATTACTCCCAGAATAACTCTGACTCAGAGTGGTAAGACCTGTTAGGATCCCATCTATGGGTCAAATAGATCTTTGGAATTTATTAGTATTAGGAATACTTGATAACATATAACTGTAAATTATTTGTGGTCGTCGTCGGGGCGGCCTAATGTCGGTATCAGCTAATCAGCGAGGGAGTCTATCCCCTTCACTAGCGCTAGACCAAGGAGATTGTTTTAGCATCTGAGGTGGAGCGCACACCTACCACCAGCTCCTTACTTTACCGCACAGATGCCTGTGCTACTCATGAGTTGGCGAGGGTCAGTATCGAACTAGGAACCTTGTGGTTTCTAGCCGAACGCTCTACTGACTGAGCTACTTGAGGCTATAATTGTTTATAATTATTATTATTAGTTACTTGAAACCATATAACTGTGTAACAAACAAATGATTATTAAATAGGAATAATTACTTGAAAACATAATTATATATAAATTATCACTAATAGATAAACAGGAAGTTGTCAGGGTGGCCTAAAGTCGGTATCAGCCAGACAGCGAGGGAGTCTATCCCTTTTCACTAGACCAAGGAGATTATTTTGGCATCTGAGATGGAGCACCACACCTACCATCAGCTCCTCACTTTATTGCACAGATCCCTGTGCTACTCATATGCTAAGTTGTGAGGACCAGTATCGAACCTGGAATCATGTGGTTCCTAGTTGAATACTCTACTGACTGAGCTAAACAGGCCCTAATCACTAATAGATAGGAATACTTAAAACCATATCACTGTGAAAATTATTTGTATTAGATAAGAATAACTATGTGCAAAAAAACTATTCAGAAACAATTGCAAAAATGTGAACATGACTGTACAATGAATGTGATTCCCTAACCTCTAGGTATAAAGTAACCCATAGTTATTACCTGTGAAAAAATTCAGGTATATTTAGATTTCTATGAAATTATATTTTTTTAAAAAGCAAAATAACGTGCAAACACACTATTCCTCTGGGTCAAGTAATGACTTTTGTTACCATAAGAATGGAATTTAATTTGTACAAAACAAACAATAATTTACTATAATTTTATTAAAAACCCGAAAAGACCCCCCCCCCAAAAAAAAAAAAACCCTCCCAAACTATTTGTTTAATAGAAAACAATTCAATAACAATAATTGGTTAAATCGAACTTAACAGACCTAAATTCCACCATCGCATGTCACCCCGCCGAAAGAAAAAAAAAACAAAATTAGGGAATTAACTGAATTTAATGAATTTCTAGTGTTGATATATTAATAAATAAAAGATATAATGCATCAGTTATTTTGTTTAAAAACCTTTATATTTTTTCAGCTCAGTTAACTTTGAAATCTGTATCATTGAGGCGTAACACAGATTCTCAAAGATATGTGGTTCAAAGTTAACTGACCTGAAAAAATGTAAAAAAACTACAAGACAATCAATTACTCTATTTTATATTTAGTAATAGAAAACAATCCAATAACAATAATTTGATTTCAATTTGATTATTTTAATATTAACTTCATTATAAAGAAAAACGAGCCAGTATTAAAATTTCCATGGGCATCTTTCCTGTGCAGAGTTAAAATAAAACTAACAATGCAAATAGGTATAAAAAAAAATAGGAAGATAAATATTAGTATAAAATAACGGACCATATTACCTTTAGGCACCCCTTTTTGATCTCGATTAAGAAAGGATATGTTTTTCAATTACACCGTCAATATCCGGTTGTTTTAGGGTTAGGGGTTAGTTTTATAATTAAAAAAAAAGATCTAGAAATCGTCTGTTAAAAAAACGGTTATTGATGGTGTAAATGAAAAACATGTCCTTTCTTAATCGAGATCAAAAAGGGATTCCTAAAGGTCATGGTTCATAAAAACTAATAATAACCAAATGTTAAGTCAAAAAATTTATGATTCTTTTGAGTAGAGTGGGTTAAATCAAAAAAATTAAACAAAATTCTACAAGGAGTGTCATAAAAGTATCGAGATTTAAGCTGTATTTACCAAGATAGAAATGAAAAATGAATGGAATGTTAATTTTTTTCAGAATACAAGGTGTGTCAAAAAGTACAAAAAATTATAATACTTTTTTGACATGACTTGTATATCAAGTGATATAAATAAATGGGTTATTTAATGCCAAAGTCATCATTATAGAAGAAACATAGCTGAAGGAAGGAAGGGGTTCATACCAAGGGTATTAGTCCAAAAGTGAATGTAGTAAGCAAATTCAAACTCCAGTCATACTTATTATAATGTCACAGTCCAGTACATTTGCCACTACGTCATGGAGACTCCCCTAATTCAGTTAGTATATATAAAGTTATATTGTATTTTATATGTCAAGATGAGTTAAAATCTTTTGGAGTAGGCTGTTTGCATTTTGCATAGTGCTAATACACTTTGGAAAGGTATGAATCTATAACTATTCTCCTACCAGCTATAAGTAGATAGTAGGACAGGCTGAGCTCTTTAACCTTGGTTAGGCAACCAGTTTAAGAGAAGGAACTCTGAATTGAAATCTGTTAAACTCCACTTAAGAAATTGACCTTGTGTCACATCCTACTCATGTGGAGGGGTTGGTAAATATTCTATTTTATATATGAATACATAAAAAATCTAATTTGAATAATTTTTGTTTGTTTGTTTATTTGTTTAATAGCATATCAGTTTTTGTAGGTTATATAATGCTAAAGCCATCCTTGCAGAAGAACAGTAGTCATACTATTTAACCTGTAGCTGGAGAGATAAGGGCTTCATACTTTTTCAAGCGAACATAATAATGATATTAACAATTATGCCACAGGGATTCACTATCCCTATTTAATACTATTAATTTGCCGTAACTATATGGTTTCATGTATTTCAAGCAATTATTTGGTTTTAAGTAACTGATAATATAATAATCCTTTGTAAACAATTATGGCTTCAAGACACTATTCCTTATACAAATAATTTGAACACAATTATATGGTTTCAAGTATTCCTGTTTAATACTAATAATATATATATTTACCAACCCCTCCGCACAAGCAGGATGCGACACAAGGTCAATTTCTTAAGCGGGGTTTAACAGGTTTGAATTCAGAGTTTTCCTTCTCCTAGACCGGTTGCCAAACCAAGGTTAAAGAGCCCAGTCTGCCCTACTATTTACCCATAGCTGGAGGGAGAGTAGGATTTATACCTTTCCCAAGGGTATTAGCGCTAAGTGAAATGCAATTACCACGTCCAGGATTTGAACTCGGGGCGACGAGTCCATTTCCCATGACTTTAACCATTACACCACGCGCTTCCTACACATACTAATACTAATAATATAATAGCAAAACTGGAGTTGGCCCTCACTTACTTTGATGTTACAGTCCAGCAGGTTAACCACTATGCTATGGGGATTCCTATCTGAATAATATTTTGGCAATATATCTTTCTATTAAACCAAGTATTAAAAAAAAAAGACAAATTTTATCCTTCCTCAGGAATTGCACAACAGACATATCTTAAACTCCTAAGATCAACTATTGGTGTTGTGTTTTTTTTTCTTCTTCCCAGTAACCCCCTCTCCTCCACCCACACACCATTTTTTGACTTTTTCAATTAAAGAAGATAAATGAAAAGAACATTACATTTAGAGTGGTCACTTAGTGTCCAGTTCATAAATGAAATTTGATCATGAATATAAAACAGTTTCCAGGGACAAAGAAAACTGAACCAAAAAAAGAAAAGGAAAAAAAAACCCTGGGAAGAACCAAAAAAAAAAAAAAAGTAAAGGAGAAAAAGAAAAGAAAAAAAAACTATGCATGGACTAATTTTCCAGTTTGTATTCAAGAAAACATTGAAAATATTATCCTTTTCTGTATTTTCTTCCCCCCCATTTTTTTCTTTTTTGTTTTTCTTTTTGGTCTGCTTCTATCTCAAAAGAGTGGATCAATTGAAGAGAGAAAAAAAAAGACATAACGTTATCAGAACTTTGCCAGGAATTAATACCAGACTCTGTATTCATTAAGGACTCTGCTATAAAAATTGACTTGTGATATTGATCTAGATATTAGTAGCTGACCTGATGCCACACTCTTTTCTTCTTCTACTTAATTTTTCACCTTTTAGATTTTTATTATTTTTACCTGCTTTTTCTGTTTCTTCTTTTTCTTTCTCTTTTTCACACCTAAATCAAAACTAATAGCATTATCTTTGCTTTTTCTCAGCATTCCTTTCTCTTTCTCTTCTTTTTCACTTTTGTTATTATTTTTATTTTTATTTCATTTTCTCGCTACAATTTTATCTTAACTTTTTGTCCTGGGTATGACTTTAAAACTGCATCTAATAGTAAAGTTCTAATTTGGAGCTTTGGGGAATATGGAGTACCCCTTCATTGCAATTACTCCCAGGTCTACCCTGACCTGGAGTGGTAGAAAGTTTTTTTGAATGTTAGGGTAGAGACTTTTTTGTGTTTATTTATTTATTTATTTATTTTTAGAATAAAAATGGTTAGAGTTCCATCTATGGGTTAAATGATGAGGTTCCAAATTGGATCTTTGGAGATTGTGGAGTACCCCTTCATTGCCATTGCTTCCAGGTCCACTCTAATCTGGAGTGGTAGTATCTGTTAGGGTTCCATCTATGGATTAAATAGATAAAAAAATGAGTTCAAAAAGTTGAGTTTTGAAAAAAAAATTGAATACGCAACAAGAATGAATACAACAAAACATCTTTGGCACAAAATAACCCAAGGGTTCACATGGCGTAAAGTCCAACCAACCAGCCAACCTTCTTCCCATGGCTTTTTAAATCAATTCATTCTTTTATATTTTCTGGATTTGAATTCTAGTTTCCAAGTCCACTTCCTAAAACAATCTTGTTCAGGATTTGAACTTAGGTCGCTGGTTTTATTTCCTATAATGATAACTGTTACATTAAATGTATTATTTATTTTTGCCTTTGTAAATAAACTTTTAATCTTGATACTTTTTTAACATATTTCTTAAATGCAATTTTTAGTTCTATTTTGTTTTCTTTTTTTAAATGACTAGAGATTACAAGATGCAATATACAAGGCGTGTCAAAAAAGTATTGAGATTTTTTGTACTTTTTGACACACCTTGTATTCTGAAAAAATTAACGTTCCATTCATTGTTCATTTCTATCTATCAGCTTCAATCTCGATACTTTTATGACACACCTTGTACATATGTGGAAGGCCAAAAACATATCTAACATTGTTATTGTGCTCTCTATCTTTTGTAAGTTTACATGAATATATATATATATATATATATATATACACACACACACACACACACACACACACACATATATACTTACCAACACCTCTGCACAAGCAGGGTATGACACAAGGTCAATTTCTTAAGCAGAGTTTAACAGGTTTCAATTCAGAGTTTTCACTCTCCTAGGTTGCCTAAACAAGGTTAAAGAGCCTAGTCTATCCTACTATTTTTACCATAGCTGTTTTCGTACCTATATATATATATATATATATATATAATATATACACACACACCTCCAAATGGGTAGTTTTCCTTTTCCTAGATTGGTTACCTAACTAAAATTAAAGAGCATAGTCTGCCCTACTATTTTACCCATACCTGGAGGAAGAATATTTGAATTCATACCTTTCCCAATAGTATTAGTGCTATGTAAAATGCAAACAGCCTCGTTTAGGATTTGAACTCCTCTTGTGTCCATTTTCTTTGATGCTAATCATTACTTCACATGCCTCCATGAAAATAGATATAAGGTATTACTTTTGGATCACCCCCTTCTATGTTGTTCTGTTCAATTCTTTTCTGTAATGTTCTTTGTTTCATCTCCTTTAGTTTCTTTTTCAACTTTTTTTATCTTTCTTTATTTTTTTTTTTCCTATTTTTTTGACAATTCTTTTCTTTCTATCTCTTTGTAACTTTTCTGTTCTCTCTTTCCCTCTCACAGATAATAAAAAGAAAATTTTTGTGTGTGCAAAAAAGAGATAAAGTGCCCCAGAAACACCTTTGCAATAATTAATTCAATTTTCTCCCCTCTTCCCCCAGCCTAATTGAAATTTAGTTGCAGAGCAATCAAAATTATTCTGCACTGCAATACACTTCACACCAAAACTTTGTGGCATATCAGAATCAGTTCTCTGCATAAAGCACACAGGTTGATTGCAAAAACAAATAAATAAATAAATAAATAAATAATAATAATAATAAAATAAAATAAATAAAAATACTAGAAAAAAATATAATCTGATATTTGTTGAGATAAGTGCAGACTGTACACTTAAAAAGATTCAAAATTGATTTGTTATGTCTAATTTTTTTTTTTTTATATGTTTGGGTAGAGGGTTTTTTTTTGGTTAAATTGAACTTAATGGACCTAAATTCCACCATCGTATGTCACCCTGCCAAAAGAAAAAAAATACCAAAAATCAGTAAATTAAACGAATTTAATGAAATTTTCCATGTTGATATGTTAATGAATAAAAGATATAATGCACCAGTTATTTTATTTAAAACTTTTACATTTTTTCAGGTCAGTTAACTTTGAACCATGTATCTTTGAGAATCTGTGATATGCCTCAAAGATACGTGGTTCATATGATGGTGGAATATAGGTCCGTTAAGTTTGAATTAACCGTTTTTTTTATGTTTGGGTAGAGAGCTCTTTTGAATGTTAGGGTAGAGAGTTTTTTTTTTGTTTTTAGTTTTTTATTTTTAGAATAAAAATGTCTAATTAGATTGTTTTTATTTACTTATCTTTTTATTTTTTATATACTTGCACGCACATAGACTCACTCTATGGAACAAGCAATATAAATAATTGCTTAAGGCCCTATTGCCCCCAGAGGGACCCAAAATATTTTTCTTTTTTTAAAAAATCTATCATGTCAGCTAGTATAAGAAAAAAAAGAAAGACATATTGCGTAACCCCTAAGAGTACATTTTTTTATAAGATTTGTAAAAAAATTAACTTTGCTTTCAGGATAACCCATGCCTCCTAAAAAGAAACTAATGATTTTTCATATTTTATTTCTTTATTTCATGTATTATAACAATGACTTAGACTGGATGAGCTTTTAACTAGTGCCAAGTATTCATTCATTCACTAGTCCTATTACCTAGTTTGGTCTTGGGGACACTATTCATGTAGCTTGTCTTGGGCACAAATAGCCCATCCTTCTCCAGGTCTACAACTAGATTTGGATTCAGAGTTTTCTTTCTCCTCAACCAGTTGCTATACTATGATTAAAGAGCCCTATCTGCTCTACTACTTACCTATACTTTGAAGGAGAATAGTTAAATTCATACCTTTCCTGAGGGTATTAGCACTATAAGAAATGCAAACAGCCTCATTTAGGATTTGAACTCTGGTTGTAGGGTTCATTTCCTATGATGATAACCATTATGCCACAAATGCCTCTGACTATACCTGTGCTTTAAAAGGATTTTTTTCACAGGTGGGTGTATAATTACCCACTAAGGATAGTCAATATTTTTTCTGCAGTGAGGGGGACTCCCAAATTCGTTTATGGCATCATAAAGGCTTGGACTGACCACAGATCTTGCTATAAATGAAGGAGCAAATTTTTAAAGTATACTAATGTTACTGTCTGGAGTGAATATTTTTTTACTTTTATTTCCATCTTTATTTCATTATAGAAATTTTTTTTTTTTTTTTTTTTTTTTTTTTTTTTGCTGCTATATTTTTCAGTCTTCTCATGTGTATGTTGCATCCAACAATCTTTAGAAGTCACTTAGTACTTTTTTTAACTTTTTACTGTATTTTCTCATCTTCTCAACAAGAACACAGCTGTTTAATAAGGCTGCAGACATGAGTGCCAAGTCTTGTGCCATGAGATTAGAAAAACAACTCTATTCTCACCAGGGTATTGACTTCATATTGACCCCTAATATGGTTACAAAAAAAAACCTTGTTCACCTGAGCACTGTTTGCCAAATTATGTTAAAATATAATCTCACTTTGCTTATATCTACAAATGTAAGTCAAAAGTTTTGCAATGTTTTGGTAATGGTGTTATATGATGAATATTCATAGCCTATCATTTTTAACAATAAGTGTAGAGTATTTGTCTGTATTTATGAGATGAGGCTTGATAGGAAGAATTCTGATATTTTAGACTGTTGTCCTCCTCTTTATTATGGTATATTTCCCAACCCCACTGCATGAACAGGATGTGACATGAGGTCAATTTCTTTAGCGAAGTTTAACAGGTTTGAATTCAGAGTTTTCCTTTTCCTAGACAGGTTACATAGCCAAGGTTTAAAAGTTTAGTCTGCCCTACTATTTACCCATAGCTGGAGGGAGGTTAGTTTGAGACATGCCTTTCCCAAGGGTATTAGTGCTGTGAAATGCAAACAGCTTCGTGCAGGATTTAAACTCAGGTTGACAAGTCCATTTCCTAAGATTCTAACTATTACACCTTGTGCCTCCATAAACACTATAAACTCGGGTCTTGTATAAGTGTTTTTTAATTAACAAATTAATTAAAAAAGCAATCGTACAAGGGCCATGGTTACAGTAGCCTGAACATTGTGTTTATATATACCACGATAAATATGAGGACAAGTGTCCAAAATATCAAAATTATTCATAGTGTTGAGTAATCTAAAATAATGATAAACCTGTGGAAACTCATTGTGAGTTTGTAGAATTTGATTGCCAAAGTTTCAACACAAGATCATCTGAAAGGGACCTTGTGTCACATCTGCTTGTGTGGAGGTGGTGATATATATATATATATATATATATATATACCACCACACTAGAACACACAACTAAACTGAACTCAAGCAAACACACATAACATACACACACAACAATGAACACAGCAAACACACATAACTCAAGCAAACACACATATACACTCAAGCAAACACACATATACAAACACACATATACATATGAACTCAAGCAAACACACATATACATTAATGAAATATGCAAATTATGTAATATATATATATATGTATGTATGTATATATATATATCCAATTACCGTTTAACTTTTCTGTCGCGGTAGCATCAGTAAATAATCCAAAAGTGCTCAATATATTAAAAACATAGAATAGTAACTGCTTTTACTAAATATTCTTTATAACTATAATTAAATTGATAGCAATACTGAAGATAGAATTGAAGAATAAGTGTACGTGTGGAATGTTACATCGCTTTTTTTTTTCAATTTTCATGCGCAAGTCACACGCAAGGATTGAAAAAAATAACATAGCGTTCAACCGTTATTACACAACCATTATAAACAAAAAGTAAGTTACAAAAACACACACAACCAATCAAATATCAGAAATCACACATATACATATTCTTCCAAAATATAGTTATTCAATGCCTGAAGAAGATAACAGATCTGAAACACGTGTCGCATCTGTAAGTTAATAATAATTTTTTTTTAAAACATAATCCTTTTTGCAAACCTTCTTTTTTATAGAATATATATATATTATATATATATATATATATATATATATATATATATATATATATATATATATATAGTTATTGTTGTCATATGACGACAATAACTGTTATGCCAAGTGCACATCCATTACTCGGCAGTATAATGATTATTGACAGTAAAGTCAAATTCTGGCTGAGACTGTTAGCATTCTCTTTTTATTAATTCCCTTGGGGGAATGCATGAATATATTTCTCAGCTATAAGTTAATTATCAAGGCTAATTAGCTTCTCCAGCCTTGATAGTGGCCAACCAGTCTTGGAGAAAGAAACCTCTGAATATCCAAATGGGAGATGGCAGCAGGATACCATTCTCTTATCTCTCCCAAGAACAGTCATGGGAATACACAGTTTACAGATAAAGAAAGCTGTGGAAAATTATAATCACTTAATTCTTGAAAGAGACATGGCACTTTCCATTCTATTCTCCAAGAAGAGAAAACCTAACATATTCAGTGTCAGGTTGTCTGTAATGCTAAAGCAATTTGTTACACATAAACTGGATTAGTCAGTATCAAAATCCATGTGAATCCCATTACTGGATCTGTTGGTGTATGTTTTTTTTACTAGCAAAGGTATGCCCCACCCAGTGTGGAAGTATTTAAGTTTTTAATGTAAGTAAAAAAGTAAATTCAACGGGGCGGCCTAAAGTCGGTATCAGCCAGTCAACGAGGGAGTCTATCCCCTTTTCAATAGCGCTAGACCAAGGAGATTGTTTTAGCATCTGAGGTGGAGCGCCACATCTACCATCAGCTCCTTACTTTACCGCACAGATCCCTGTGCTACTCATACGCTGAGTTGGCGAGGACCGGTATCGAACTAGGAACCTTGTGGTTTCTAGCCGAACGCTCTACCGACTTAGCTAACCCGGCCCTTTTTATTTTTAATGTAATATAATATATTAAATTAGAAAGATGAAAAAAACTAAAGATGAATGAACTAGCAAAATAAAAAACACCCTCTGGGTGATGTAAAAATAGATTTTTGAAACATATTGCCTGAGGGATGTGAGTTAAAATTCAATGTCAGTGAGTTTGTACCCTAAGTAAGTAAAATCATCAAATTCATTAAAGGATTAGAAAAAATAAACAATTTGAATGTAAACTTTAAATATGTATTAAAATAAAACAAACTATATATAGATAAATAATACCAGTCATGTATTTATTAAAACTTGTTTTAAAAAACAATGAGGACTGTCTAATGTTGCATGTTCAAATTTTCAGTGTATTTATTCTATGTTATGATGATTTTGGGTAATGTGATGTAGGCAGTGACGTAGTTTTTGTTACAGATGAAAACCAGAAGTGAATCGCCATTATTAATAGATATAAAAATATTATACTTATTCTAATATTATTTTAATGGATTTTCTATTTTGTGTCTTATAGGCATTTGGGGAAAATATGATCCCCCCACTGGACTGAGACAAAAATAAAAAGACTGTCAATGTAATAAAAAACTAAAACTGAGATAATCACAATCATAAGCAGTTGCGGTAAAAGTTAGGATCCCATCTATGAGTTAAATTGAACAAAATGAGTTTTACAAAAATCTGTTTAAAAGAATTGAGTTCCCATTAAGAATAAATAAAACAAAACATTTTGGCATAAAATAACCCAATGGGTTGATATGCCATAAAATCCAACCAATAAACCAATCTAAGCTATGTTTAGTAAATGACTACTCTCTCATACTTATTTGTTTAGAATTGTTTTTTTCTGAAACCATTTAGTTTCATGTTTTTTAAAACTGCTGAATTGGTATTAAATGGTGCTGAGTGATTATTTTCATTGAATCATGCTAATAAATACTATTATGTTATAAGATGATATTTTTTTTTTTTTTTTAGAAGAATTTCAAAAACAAAACAACAGAGCTTTCTTTTATCACTTCTTTCTTTATCCTGCCACATTTATGCAATCTTTCAGTATTGGTACTTAAAAAAAAACACACACACACAAAAAAACCCCCAAAATCCTAAACTAAACTAAAAACAAACAAAAAAAATCAGGCAAGTATCTTTTACCTGTAAACCACTCTTTTTTCCCTCCCTTCATCTCTAAAAGTGTGCAAACCTTCAGGAAGGCCACAGACCTTAAGTGCTGCTTATTTAACTTTAAGCGCCATCTTTTCAACAATGATTGTCTGCTGGGTTTTATTTATAAATCATTCTTGCTCCTCATTATGGCTTCTTTTTTTTTTTTTCTTCTTTTTTTTTCTTTCTTTTTTTTTTTTTTCTTTTTTTCTTTTTTTTTTTTTGGTAGGTGTATGTTTTTTTCTTTTCTTGCACTGCTCATTCCATTTTGCCTTAATTCTCCTCCAATTTTCCAATTGAGCAGAATATATTCTGTATTTTCTTCAAGAGCAGCCCAGAAGACATGAATATTTTTCAGCATGTCTTCTTTGCTAGTTAATATTTTTGCTTCTTCTGTTGATCTTGCCTGCAACAATTTGTTGAAGAACAAAAAAAAAAAAAAAAAAAAAAAAAAATAGAGAAAAAAGTTAAAAAAAGCAAAAAAAGAAGATCTTTTAAGCTGAGTGATTTTGATATCCGTGGGACACTTTGCTATAAAACAACAATCTGATATAAATAAATGTTTACAAATGCATTCTCTTTTCTTTTTGTCTCAATGTTTTTCTCAATTTATTTTCTTCTGATTGCATTTTTTTCTCTCTCTTTCTTTGTGGCATTAACAAAGTATGTAGAATTTTCTAATGTGTGATATCTTCTTTCTTTTAATAACCATACGCAAATAAAGAAAATATTTCAGCTAGAAATTCTTAACTTAGAACATACCTTTTGCTTTATGAATTGTGTGTACATATCTATATATCCATCCCAGTCTGTACATATCTATCTATTATTCCAGTCTATGTCTATCTATCTATCTATCTATCATATCTATCTCTCTATCTAAGTCTGTACATGTACATCTATCTCTCTATCTAAGTGTACATCTATCTATCTAAGTGTACATGTCTATCTATCTCTATCTATCTAGTCTATCTATCTAAGTGTACATTGTCTATCTATCTCTCTATCTAAGTGTACATTGTCTATCTATCTAAGTGTACATATCTATCTATCTAAGTGTACATTGTCTATCTATCTAAGTGTACATTATCTATCTATCTAAGTGTACATTATCTATCTATCTCTCTCTCTATCTAAGTGTACATGTCTATCTATCTATCTATCTGTCTATCTAAGTGTACATGTCTATCTATCTATCCATCTATCTATCTATCTATCTATCCATCTATCTAAGTGTACATCTATCTATCTATCCATCCATATCTAAGTGCACATGTCTATCTATCTATCTATCTATTTATCCATCCATCTAAGTGTACACATCTATCTATCTATTCAAATCTGAACATGTCTATATATTCATCTATTAATCCCAGTTTGTACATTATCTATCTGTTTATATCTATCACATCTTGTACACTTGCATTAAGAATGAATAATAAGTGTATTTCAGATAAAATATCTCTTTGATTGTTTTGATTATATCATTTAATTCAATTCCATCTCTGTTGGCAGAAATGCAAACAGCTTCATTCAGGATTTGAACTTGTTTTGTGTGTCCATTTCCTCTGAAAATAACCATTACACTAAGCACCTCCACTTTCTCTAAATATAAGCAACATCTCTATGACCAAAAAGTTTCATCTCATTTGACCAAATGACATCCTTCCAGTATGCATCATCTTTTTTCTAGATTTCCTTTAACATACTTCAGTCTGTAGAGGGGGGAATATTTCTGGGTCTGTGACCTCCCAGTTCATTTCTTTGCACTGCTCTAGGGATTTTTCTTCTTTAAGATTTCAGTTCCAAATTTGTCTGAGTCATTCACTAGTGTATTGGCAGTTGTTCTAGCGTCTTTAGACACATGTCTCAGTCGTTTTCTTTCCGAGAGTCTTTGAAATCTTCTGCTTCCTACTCTTGACTATCTTGTTCTGTAATGTGTCGTTCACTTTGAAATTTTTCATGATACATCTTGTGCCAGTTTTTGACACTTAGAAATATTTTGATAATTTTGTGAATTCTTCTGTTGCTTTGTGAGAATCACCAATTCTTTTTCTCGAGTCTGAACTTATTTCATTTGCATTTAGTTTAATGATTTTTTTCCCAAATGACAGTTCTATCTATACATTGCCTATGTTGTTGGTCGGTTAGTTGTATTTTACAGCATGTCAACCCTTGTTGGGTTATTTTATGCTGAAGATGGTATTTTTAAATTCATTCTTGATGGGTATTCAATATTTTTTTCAAACTCAATATTTTAAACTCAATCTATTTTTCTAAACACATTTTTTAAATTCATTTTTTCTATTCAACCCATAGATGGGACCCTAACAGGTACTACCACTCTGGATCTGTGGATGTTGGAGTAATGGTGATGAAGGGGTACTCTATTCCTCAGTGCTCCAGAATTGGAACTTCACCATCAGATAGTTTAATGTCATACCCAGGACATTAAGACCCCTCAAACACCACCTTCGAGCCATGATAAAAATGATAATCCTGTATTTTTGAGTGTTTTGAAACCATTCTATGTCATAATATTGACATTTTTTTTTGGTAGAATTCAAAAATCATGTTTATTAAAAACAAAACCCATATAGAAACTTATAAAAATCTGATATAATTACTCAGACTATTATCTTTTTAGAAAAAAATTTTAAATCGTTTTTATCTGTTTATTTTTTTCAGATTTCATAAAATATAATAATCGTAAAAAATATTTCCCTTAACATATTTTAAGAAAAAAAAACCTATTTTAAACATATTTTCATTTTTCATAGAATTTGTTAAAAAAAACGGTAGTCAGTTGATTTAATGGTACGAAAATGTGAACAACAGTAAACATTGTTTTTGTTTATAATTTTCATTATTTCCATAAGCTGAATTATCGTATTGCAATATCTGTTTTTGCTTAAACTCTAGATAGTATTTTAAAAACATATTGTTTTAAAAGGTTTTCATTAGTTTTCTAAAAAATTAAGACTTTTTTTACCATTAGTATTAATTACAAAACAACTTGTTTTATCATTTTTTATTTACATGCAACCCTATACAGGTGAATATTTTAAAACATTTTCATGATTTTTTATTTACATTTAAAATCTTACTATAAAAAAATGTAACCGTAAATAAATTAAAGTGAGTGTACAATTTAAGAATATGGACAAAGATTTGATTTTACTGAAAAAAAATCATACTTCATATATTAAAATATTTCTAACACGCTGTAAAAAATAATTCAATGGATAAAAACTTATACAAATGACATATTTAGAAAGATTATTTTCTTTTCTTTCTAACCATAGAATTTCCCAAAATAACAGGTTTTTAAATCTATAAATTAGCGTTGTGGGCAGTGTCTTAGTTTGGGATGGTAGTATGGGCAGGGCTAGGGTATTTGAATGAGGTGGGGGGTGGCTTGGGATAGGGATGTGGTATGTTTTAGATAGGGGAATAAATTCTCAGTAAGATCCTTGTTTTTTGCCATTACCTGATGATGTCGTAGTAATGCGGTTGAAATAAAGTATTGTAATGTAGCAAATTTAAAATTCTTTCCTTCATTTATTGAATATCTTGCTCTGTCTGTCCACTCACTAGCACTAGGCACATTGAGCTCTCATAACGGTTTACCTGCATCAGCTTGGTTAAACCACACATGAAAGATCCTTACTACAGGAAAAAAATGTATATATATATATATATATATATATACACACACACACAATTATTTGTATGTGTATGAAAAAATGTGTGTCCAACCAAATTAAACACCAAAAATTGAAGCAGGCTATTACAAAGAGTGATTTTCTGTCCAGTAACTTTCAAAGTGGAGAAGTTCCAACATGTAGTTTATGTAGAAGAGTATATCTCTCCAGGGCTGGCCTGGTGAGTCATCTGAGAAAACACAAGGATACAGTGTCGAATGCTACTGGCACTCAAGTATAAAAAAAAAATTGACAGTCCACAATTATATTTAAGTTACTTCATATGTGTTTATATATGTGTATTATATACATATATAGATATATATATACACACTTCCAATAAGAACGAAAGAAAGACTCAACTGACCATGTGCGTGTATATATATATATATATATATATATATTTTTAGTGTGGCAAAAATCACTTGACCTACTGCAAGCATTTTCTGTCAAAGTTCACATAGCTTACTGTACAGTTTCCATATTTCAACTGAATGCCAGAGACGGACTCCATGAGATGAATGGGCCCTAAATTATCTCTTTCATCAAGCAACTGCTGTGAATTCAATCCTTTCTAATTAAGTTTATTTACTCAATCCTCCCATACAATCCCATTTGGAAAAAAAATATCTTATAGAATTTTCCCACTGACCATCACTAATTTTCTGCCATTGTCAATTATATTTCTGAGTGGAGAGATTAGAATGTTTGTTTTCTTTTTTTAAAGATATGATTCTGTATTTAAGGAATATATGAAATTGACCAGTGAGGTTGTTTTTTTTTCTGAGGTGGAGTGCCACATCTACCGTCAGCTTCCTACTTTACCACACAGATCAGATTACTCAATCTGTGCTACTCATGCTCTGAATTGTCAGGGACCCTGAATTGAACCTGGAATCTTGCAATTCCATGGTGGCAGATGCTCTACCAACTGAGCTAAACTGACCTCATATATATATATATATAGAGAGAGAGAGAGAGAGAATGAGAGAGAGAGAGAGAATGAGAGAGAGTGAGAGCAATGAGAGTGAGATAGAGGAGAGATGAGTGAGTGATATATAGATAGAGAATGAGAGTGAGTGATATAGATATGAGATGAGTGAGTCAGAGAGAATGAGTGAGTGATAGAGAGAGAGAGAATGATGAGATATAGATAGAGAGAGAGAATGAGTGAGTGATGATATAGAGAGAGAGAGATGAGATGAGAGAGAATGAGTGAGTGATATATAGATAGATGAGTGAGTGATATATATATATAGAGAGAGAATGAGTGAGTGATATATATATAGAGAGAGAATAGTGATATATAGATAGAGAGAGAGAATGAGTGAGTGATATAGATGATGAGAGATAGATAGAGAGAGAGATGAGTGAGTGATATATAGATAGATAGAGAAGTGAGATAGAGAGATGAATAGTGATATATAGAGAGAGAGAGAATGAGTGAGTGATATATAATAGATAGAGAGAGAGTGAGTGATAGAATAGAGAGAATGAGTGAGTGAGAGAGAGGAGAGAATGAGAGTGAGTGAGATATAGATAGAATGAGAGAAGAGAATGAGTGAGTGATATATATAGAGAGAAAGAGAGTGAGTGAGATATAGATAGAGAGAGAGAATGAATGAGTGAGTGAGATATAGATAGAGAGAATGAATGAGTGAGTGAGATATAGATAGAGAGAGAGAATGAGAGTGAGTGAGATATAGATAGAATGAGAGAGAATGAGATATAGATAGAGAGAGATAGAGAGAGTGAATGAGATATAGATAGAGAGAGAGAGAGAGTGAGTGAGTTATAGATAGACAGAGAGAGAATGAGAGAGAAAGAGAGAGCTAACTGGTTAGATAGATAGATTGATAGAAGATTTAATGAATATTAGTAAATGAAAAAGATTAAGCAGTCCTGAAACACGTGTAAAGCCTGAAAACTTCGTTTTTTTTTCTAACAACCTTAAAATGTGATATATTTCAGTTTCTTAAATATTATACTAAATGTCCATGGATATATAATAACTTCCCTATATAAGCATGGGATATTAATTGACAATTGTGTATTTAACTGTAGAAGTTTTTGTCTGCTTTTCAAATCTCTTCTAACCAACAGTATGGAACAAATAGACATGGATAGGTGGACATGGAAATATTCAATATTTCTTGTTGGGCAGATCACTCATATGCAAAAAAACTTTTCTTATTTCAGTGCTAGTTTCAATAACCTTGCTAGATTCTCTTGTTCATTTCTCTCTTTGGTTAACTTGTCATTTCTAATGACGTCTGAATGCCTGAGGCTAGTTGTATTTGTGTGTTTCTCCTCGACCCACTTGACTATTACTCAACAGCAACATAGAAGTCGTCGGTGACTATGCACCAAATCAAAAGAAAAACATTCAGAAATAGGATTGCTGTATGGATATCATGGTTTTATTAATTTATTCATTAATAATGGCCAGTCAACCCCTTCAGAGTTATTTTATATCTTGTGGTTAGAGAATTGCATTTATTGTATGTTTATTTATATATTTTTGTGTAGTTGTATTTTAATGATTTTTATCAAATATGAATATGATAATAATTATTCCTATCTAATGCAAACAATTAACATGAAAAAAGAACTTGTCATCTAGTATATTTTGTTTGGTTTGGTTTACAGAATATCAACTTCAGTGGGTAATTTATTACCAACAAAGTTTAAAATAAATGCACCATAATGGATACTCAATTTTATAAACTCATGTTTGTCTATTTGACCCATAGATGGGACCCTAACAAGTACTACCAATCCAGGTCAGAGTGGATCTGGGAGCAGGTGATGAATGGGTGCTCCACGGGGAATGTGGAGCCTCCAGAATTGGAACCTCACCATTAGATAGTTTAACATCATTTGCAGGACATGAAGACTCTCAGCCACTGACTTCTAGTGCCCATATGATCAAAAGGGTTGGGGCTTGCCATAAGGGCAATAGGGATAGGGCAATCATATAGGTGCTAGGGCTTGACAACCACCCATCTAGCCTAAGCAAGGGTCTAAGTGGAGTGTTGCATGTCATTGACTGTTCATCCACCAGGATTCCGTCCTTAAGCATCACTGGTCACCACCCACAGCCAACAGGTGGCTATGTTGGAGGGGGGGTCTTACTCCTTTACAGAGGTGCAGTCTGTGTATTCAGCTGACAGGGTGGGTCATCTAGTATGTGTGTCTGTATCTGTCTAAACTATCTCACAAGTTTGGATGGGAATTAAACTGTTATTAATATTGTTATTCAATATTTCTTGTTGGGCAAATCACTCATATGTGAAAAACTTTTCTTATTTCAATGCTAGTTTCAATAACCTTGCTAGATTCTCTTGTCCATTTCTCTCTCTCTCTCTCTCTCTCAGTTTGCTTGTCATTTCTGATGACCAGTCTTTTCATCATAGGTTTTGACCGTCAGTGATGCTGCAAGGGATATTCCATTGATCATTTGGCTACTTGTCAACCAAACTGGCCACATTCCACAGAGAATCAAAGATTTTCATCTTTGAAGTTCTACATCAAAGCGTTTACCCTTCTTTTTTTTTTTCTTTTTTTTTTTCTTATTTATCTTTTTCAAATTTTAGAGTTGCCTCTGGAAGTGATTCTTACCACTTACATACCTATGATGAGCAGGATGTTGGTTCTGTAAATTGTCTCTGTGATTTCAGATAAGCAGTAACATATTTAAGAGGTCACCTGTATATAATTCAGGGTTAGAGCATTGGCCTACAGCCCATTAGGTCTACACTTCACTTTTTGGCTCTGGGGCTTCTTCGCTTCTAATTTGCATAGGAAAAAGAGAAAGATTTTATTCCTATTTAAGCCAATTAAACCTCGACTATAATGCATCTGATAATGCAATTTATATACAGGATTTTTGGCAATATTTTTACAAACATTGTAAAACTTCTTCATCATCATGTCATGCTGGCAGCATGAATATCCATGACAACCTCTTGCCAACCATCCCTATTGGTTATCACCCCTTGGAGGTCTTCTGTGCAGCATCCAGAATCCGTGCAGAGCTGATCGATGTAGGACCCACAAAAATATATATATATATATATATATGGAGCATTTTGTAATTAATAATCATTATTTAAAATGAAATATTCATCTTATTATTTATTTAAAATGTTATTACATCTGGGAGGTCCTCTGTGCAGCATTCAGAATCCGTGCAGAGCTGAGCGATGTAGGAACTACAAAATATATATATATGGAGTATTTGTAATTAATAATCATTATTTAAAATGAAATATTAAACTTATTATTTAGTTAAATTGTTAAATAAAGCTAAGCTGTTTTGTTGACATAAATATTTATTTATTGTATTTTTAAAAATCTGATCTATGCAAAGTAGGCGTTTTTAGTTTTCTTGAAATTTCTTGAAATTTAAAACTCCTAATTTATTCTATTAAGGTCTTTTTTCATTAACTTGTCTTTCAATGTTTCTTTTGTTTTTGTCATTGTTTATTTTCTTTATTGACACAATTAATTGTAATTTCCTTGTTTGCTATTAAATCTTTCATTGGGTGTATTTCCTGATTTTCTTAAGGTTGCTAAATAGTTTAATTATAAAAAAAAATAGTTATGTACATGGTAATACAAAGGAGGAATGATATTATTCTTTGATTTACAACTGGAGTTAGTGTTTTGATGCCATAAAAAGTAAGTTGTTGGGGTGGCTTAAAAATGGTATCAGCCAGACAGCAAGGAGTCTATCCTTTTTTTTATTAGCGCTTGACCAAGGAGATTGTTTGGGCATCTGAGTTGGAGTGCCACACCTTCCATCAGCTCCTCACTTTACTGCACAGATCCCTGTGCTACTCTTACTCTGAGTTGGTGAGGGCTGGTATCGAACCAAGAACCTTGTGGTTCCTAGTCAGACAATCTACTGACTGAGCTAAACCATTCAAACTACACTCTTTATTATTCTTACTTCCATTGATGTATAAAATTGACAGACAGTGCAAAGAAGGAGGAGGAAGAGGGGAATAAAAACTCAGATTGGCATGGTGGGCTGAAAAGAACTTGTATTAGGTTGAAGGGGGTCACAGCCCTCCCTCCACTCAAAAAAAAAAGATGGGGTTGAAAAACACAGGTTTAAAGTTACTATTCCTATTCATAAAGCATTTTCTTGCACACAGTTATATGGTTTTATGTATTCCTCTCTAATACCTAAAATTTGCAATCAATCATATGGTTTCAATATAACAGGTAATGATAATCCTTAGTAATCAATCATAGCTTCAACTTGAATTGTTACTTGAAGTTCAAGGAAGTCCTCTTGTACTGACTAATGTACAGGACTACACACACAACAGTAACAAAGGGGTACCTCACAAACTCCACATCCCTAGAACTGTAGGCTCACCACCAAATGCAGTTTAGTATCACACCCAGGACACAGGTAATGGATGAATAGGATTAATACTCATTCATGCTATAATGTTCACTTTTGTACTAATACCTTTGGGAAAAGTATTGTAAGATTTAAAGGTTATGACAAAGTCATAACTTGTTGAAACGCAAACAAACTCCGACACAGGTTGAGGGACAAAACATTTAATGTGGTACAGCACATGAATAAACAAAGGATACATAAATTACATAGAAGTGTACATGAAACATACATACATATACAATAGTAATATGAACATAAAAGCAACAGACATGAGACTGAAGTAGTCCATGCTGGGAAATCACTTACAGTAATGTAAGAGGGGGGGGGGCAAAGCCCCACCAAGAAAGGGGTAGGCATAAGACTACCTCATTGTGTCTCGTAGGTCGAGCAGCAGGCAAAGAGGAAGAGAAATTCAAAACAGCCGCTTAAATACACGAGGCCCCTAGCGGGAACCAGCGACACTAAATGGGCAGACAACTCCCCAAGCAAATACAAAAATAACCCCCACAGTATGAACCCTCCTTATTCCTCCAGCTATGGGTTGATTAGTACCACTACTATACTTCTTCAAGGATAGCTTTGACATTAAATAACCAACCAAGGTTATGAGGCCATTAAATAAAGAAAACAAACTAAGTACCTATTTTTCATACAATTAATTTGCACTAAGTTATATGGCATCAAGTATTCCTATCTAGTATTATTTGGATTATTAAGACTATTGGTCTCACCTTTATTGTTATCTGTACAACATTTTGGCCGATATGCCCTCTGGTCTTCTTCATGTATTTCTTGTTGTACTCAGGAGCCTTCTCGAACTCAGGAACCTTCTTGTCTTAATCAGGAGCGATTGTGGAACTTTGAACCCAACCCTTTATTCAATCCGCGAGGGTATCCTGTTCACATTCAGATAACAGTTGTACAGATAACAATAAAGATGAGAACAATAGTCCGAATAATCCAAATAATACGAATTATCAAGCCTCATCTCAAAAATTCAGAGAAATTGTGTAGATAACAATAAAGATGAGGACAATAGTCCAAATAATCCAAATAATACTAATTATCAAGCCTCATCTCAAAAATTCAGAGAAATAGTGTAGATAACAATAAAGATGAGGACAATAGTCCGAATAATCCAAATAATACTATTATCAAGCCTCATCTCAAAAATTCAAGGAAATTGTGTAGATAACAATAAAGATGAGGACAATAGTCCGAATAATCCAAATAATACTAATTATCAAGCCTCATATCCAAAAATTCAGGGAAATAGTATTCCTATCTAGTACTAATAATTTTTACACAGATCTATTTGACCCATAGATGCGGGGGGGGGGGACTAAAAGGTACTGCCACTCCAGTTTAGAGTGGATCTGGTAGCAATGGTAACAAAGGGTACCCCATAAACTCTACATCGCTAGAACTGTAGCCTCACCACCAAATGCAGTTTAGTATCACACTCAGGACACAGTAATTGATGCATAGAGTTAATACTCATTCAAAAAAAAAAATTAGTTTGTTAGATATTAATCCTTTTAGCTGAAAAATGTGCATTTTACTTATGCCAAAGTAAAATATTCTATAGAATATAGGTTTTTATGGTTTCTCTCTTTCTTGTCAATGGCAATAAGCATGAAGATTATGAACCATCAAATTGGTTGTAGAATTCTCACTGTTGCTTGATAGAAAACTTGAAATCTAGTCTTAGCTCATTTTAGTTTTAGAGTGATAGTGCGAATCTTCGACATGCTATCTCGGTTTCACAAAGATATTCAATTTATATTTTGTTATTAGCTGTGGAATGAAATTCAGGGCAAAAGCATATCAGATGAAGAATCAATTCAACTGAGATTATATAATAAACCATATTATATGAGTTTCTTTTCCTTTACAACTATGAATCTTGTATTTAAAAATCAATTGCTTACTAAAAATAGACCAGTTGATGGTATATTACAGTGACTATCATGGTTTCTCATGATTGCAAGGAGGAGAAGAAAAGGAAGATATCTTTTCTGAGATGAATGGAAAGCTCAGTTTTATTAAAAAAAAAAAAAATGAATATTTGATTACCAGGATGGATTTCCATCATGTTGGTCATAAGTAAATGTAATCCATAGTAGCAGATTGCTTCGAAGTATAAATAAAGATGGAAATTAATTAAAGAAAAAAGAAAAAAGAAAAGAAATCCAAATATTGAAACCCTGTAATATGGTCATTTTTATTTCCGTTTACCTTTTCACTGTAATGCTTTGATAATTGCCCTTGTAAAAAAAGTACTTTTTTTTTTTTTTCAGTTTTTTAGTAAATATTTTCTTGACTTTCACTTTCACTTTCACTTTTCTTTTTAAAAATCAAGTTTGAGAATTTTAGCTTTGAAAATGTTTACAAAGAAAATTTCCAATGAATATGAATCCTCTTTACATTAAAAAAAAAAAAAAAAAAAAAATGGACGAAATGATATGATTATCCAAGGGAAAGTTCCCACAGTTACAAACCAAGGTGAACGTTAAGCTTCCGGCATTTTATCTTATTTTTTTTATTCTAACTTTTAAAATTTTCTGTGGCATCACTTCAAATCTAGATTTTTTTTTTCTTCTGTTTTTCAAATTTACATTTTTTAAAAAATCTTTTTCATCTACTTTTATATTTCAATTTTTTTTACAGCATGTCTTTTGCAAATCAAACTTCTATCCACCATATTTCTCGAGTTTCTGCTGGTCACAATATCCGGAATTGCTTTTTTGTTTATTTTATACATTTTAGATTTTTCTTTTAGTTCTTTTTGTTCTGTTAAATTATAAATTTCCTTAGACACTTAAAGTGACATTTTAAAATTCATAGAACAATTTTTTTTTTTTTTGTATTATGAAATTTGACTTTTTGGAGTTTGAATATTTTTTTAGATTCTTAAAGTTTGAGATAATTGACTTCTAGGCGTAATTATAATAATGTCAACGTGTAATTATAGACACAAACTTGGTTGAGGAAGTGGACAAAATTTTAGTCAAAGTAGTGTGGTGGTTGTGGTGTGGTGGTAGTGGAGCTGGGGGGGGGGGGCTTAAATATTTCATGCTTATTTTTAGATAACTTTCTTTTTTCTCTTTTTATTTCTAATTCTTTGATTTCTTTCTTTTGCTTTTGGATATCTTTGATAGAAAGGGTCTCATGGAATAATCCATATGGTTTTTGTCATTCAAAATGGTATTTGACAATGTGCTCTCTCTTTCTCGATCTTCTTTTCTCTTTCTCTTATGTATCTTTTACCTATTCAAATGAGGAGGTGCAGATATTGTAATTGTTACTTGCCAATAAAAATGGAACCAATAAACTAAGTTCAAATTCTGGTTGAACCTGATTGCATTTACTTTGCATATATATATATATATATATATTATATAGAGAGAGAGAGATGCTGATAGGTACACATCCTGTGTCCCTGATGCACAAAAATCTAAAAGGACATAAAATCATATCCATGCATCCCAGTATTTTTATTTTTCTTCCCTCACCATTTCAAACTAACTGTAAATACATTTCAATAGTTTCTTAGAAATGAATTACACAGGATAAGTTACAAGGTAGGGGTTAGTTGGCTTTAGTTATTTCCCCAGTGGCTTGAATACTTACAGAGATGCTGATAGGTATGTGTCCTGCATCCCTGATGCACAAACATCTAAAAGGACGCAGTAAAATCATATCCATGCATCCCAGTGCTTTTCTTTTTTCTTCCCTCACCATTTCAAACTAACTGTAAATACATTTCAATAGTTTCTTAGAAACAAATTACATAAGATAGGTTTCAAAGTAGGGGTTAGACAGCTTTGTTTCCACAGATCATAAATCCTCATCTGTATATATTTGGGGTCAAAGCCTCATTACTACTAACCCAGAGTGTCTCAGCTCTATCTTACAATACTACCAGATTTTCTTGGTTTTCCAGAGATGCTGATAGGTACGCATCCTGTGTCCCTGATACACAAAAATCTAAAAGGACGCAGTAAAATTATATCCATGCGTCCCAGTGTTTTTCTTCCTTCTTCCCTCACCATTTCAAGCTAACTGTAAATACATTTCAATCATTTTTTAGAAATGAATTACACAGGATAGGTTACAAGGTAGGAATTAGATGGCTTTAGTTGGGACCCATGAATTTTCCCAGGGACTCATTCAAAGCAAATATGTGCATCCTAGGATGCACTAAATCAAAAAGCTATAAGCATCACTGCTTTGTACTAATGCCCTTGGGGTGGTATAAATCTATTTCTCCTCTTTCTCTCTGTGGGTAAAAAGTTGGGTACCCGTGGTTATCATCATAAGAAATGGAATTGGCAACCTGAGTTCAAATCCTGGACAAGACTGTTTGCCTTTCACATAACACTAATACATTTGAGAAAGGTATTTATCCAACTATACTCTCTTCAACTATGGGTAAATAGTACAACCAACTAGGTTCTTTAAACTTAATATGGCAACCAGTCTTGGTGAAGGAAAACTCTGAATTCAAACCTGTTAAACTCTTCCTAAGAAATTGACCATGTGTCATATCATACTCACATGGAAGGGTTGGTAGATATATATATGGGTAAAATTTGTAATACAGTTTGGTCGGTCTCACTATGGTGGGTAACCAGTCTAGGAGAATGATAACTGAATTTAAAAACAGCAGCTGGACACAGTTTGATATTATTTTCAACCTTATTTTGGAAGGATTTTATATGTTTAAAATAGACTAACTAGTTGTATATCTTTAGAATAGTTTTATTTATTTAGAAACCAATTCTAATAGTTATAATTTACATATTCTAACTTTCTGTCATAGTGGGTAACCAGCATAGGAGAAGGATAACTCAAATTCAAAATAAGGAACTGGACTCCTTAAGTCAATCTGATATTGTTTTCAGCCTTGTTCTGGTATCTGTAACGATTTTTGTGGCCATTTTTAGGCTGAAAGTGAGAGCACTTTACAGTGGAGATCCTTTGTGTTCCTTAGTGTTAGGTAGAATCCTTTAGTTGTTCCTTAGTGAAGAATTCTTGGTTGTTCCTCGGTGTTAGGCAAAATCCTTTGGTTGTTCGTTTGTTGCTAATCTGTTTATCCATGGCAAATACATGCAAATGAATGGCTTTCAAGATCGGCGATTAAATAATTAACTAACCACGTATTTGAATGTGTTGATTAGCTGGCTTTAATCCATGTGCCCATGCAGAGTCTATAAGTTTAAGTGGTGGGCCACAGCACACCTTATATATATATAAAATACTCCAACAGTATCTTCTGAAGTGATACTGGTACCAGACCATATTGACTTTTGTCCACCTCTTGGAAAATATTGATGGGATGGAGAGAACATGAACAACCTTCGACAGGTCTGTATCCAGAGCCAGCATGTATTACTCCCGTACCTCCCAGCCACAGGGTGCCTAAGCCTTTTCTGAGTCTCTGGATAGACAGGTTTCATATATTTACTATGAATTCTACTTTATCAAAATTGACATGTAGTAGAGTGGGGGAAGGCGCAAGACCCTAGCACCCTGTTTGTGCCAATATCCAAGTGCAGATCCAAAACTAATGGATGCCACTATCTCTTCAACGGAAGGGTTTTATCTCTTAAAAAGAATTGTTTGTATATTGTTAAATAGTATTGTTCATTAACAGACCAATTATTTCTAGCAATTGTAATTTACATATGTTAGCTTTTAATTATTGTCAGATTGAATTTTCCTCTTCCAGTTTGGGATTCAGTGTTGTTCAGAGAGAAATATGTGAATGCAAATAGGGTGCTGTTTAATGGTCATGAGCCTTTGTGTTTGTATTAACATTCAGAAATAGAATGGTCTGCTAAAATGTAATTACATCTATGATGAAGTTAGAAAGACTTTTCACCTTAAATACTTCCTGCTAATAATCCATAACACTTTGAACACTTAACTCCTGAATTCTCAGTCTTAAAAAAAAAAACAATCAACCACAAAACATTTATTGAAGTGGGTGAGTTAGTATACTGTTAGATTGAATAACTAAGTGCAACTGAATTGGTGCATAGATCAACCGGCATTTATGGTGCTCAGGAATATTCCATACATACATTAGGGTGATTCCATTCCTTGAGTGCTGATTGGCCGTGTCCAAGTGTGACTATAAGTAAAAGTAAAGTCGATGGGGCAGCCTAAAGTCGGTATCAGCCAGTCAGCGAGGGAGTCTATCCCCTTTTCAATAGCACTAGACCAAGGAGATTGTTTTAGCATCTGAGGCAGAGCGCCACACCTACCATCAGCTCCTTACTTTACCGCACAGATCCCTGTGCTACTCATACGCTGAGTTGGCGAGGACTGGTATCGAACTAGGACTATGGCACTAGATAAATAATGCCATTTTGCTCTATGCTTGTGATAATGCAGGAACTGTATTGAGTTATAGCTTGCTTGTTGCCTTGTCTGCCAAATTGATGGTAATTGGAATATTGCATTTACAACATTTAGACTTTGCTCCTGAGTGCAGACATCTTTGTTTACAGCTATCTTACTGTGCTGTCTTAACATATACATTATAGTAGCAGTAATGATTAACAGGCTAGTCTTGCAGTTCTGGTGCTACTGAATAGTGAGTTTGATCCTCCATGGATGCTCATTCTTGTGACATAGAAGGAGATACAGAAATACAAAAGGTCCTAAGTATGACCTCTTTTTTCACTTCCTTTTTTTAGTTCTGACCTCCTTGAGGTGAAAGGTTGCCAGGCTCCTACTCACACACACAAGCCACCCCTAAATCAACTACTGTCCACCCAAGTGTCATATATATGCCTAAAAGATAAAGGGTTAAATTGAACTTAACAGACCTAAATTCCACCATTGTGTGTCACCTTGCCAAAAGAAAAAAAATACCAAAAATCATGGAATTAACTGAATTTAATAAAATTTTCAGTTTTGATATATTAATGAATAGAAGATATAATCCACCAGTTATTTTGTTTAAAAACTTTTACATTTTTTCAGGTCAGTTAACTTTGAACCATATATCTTTGAGAATTTGTTACACCTCAAAGATAAGTGGTTCAAAGTTTACTGACCTGAAAAAAGTTTTTTTAAATGAAATAACTGGTGCATTATATCTTTTATTCATTAATATATCAACACTGAAAAATGTCATTAAATTCGGTTAATTCCATGATTTTTGGTATTTATTTTCTTTTGGCAGAGTGACATACAATGGTGGAATTTAGGTCCGTTAAGTTTGATTTAACTAGATAAAGCTATGAATATTTATTAATTTGTTTAATAAATGATTATATTGTTGTGTAGATCAATCAGTTTTGTCATTATACTTTGTGCATGTTATTGTTCACCACATCATTTTAAAACTCGGTTTGATGTTAAACTATTTCAGGCAATTTAATCCAAGACCTTAATAGTAAGTAAAGTAGGGGAAGTGTCCTATTACTGATATCAGCCTGACAGCAAAGGAGTCTATCCCATTTTTATTAGTCCTTGACCAGGGTGATTGTTTTTGTGTCTGAGGTGGAGTGCCACACCTACTTTCAGCTCGACACTTTACTGCACAGATTCAAACTATGATATTCATTTGCTGAGTTGCTGAGGGCCAGTATCGAACCTGGAACCTTGTGATTTAGAGGCATATAAAACTTTCTTTTACATGAGTAAAACACTATTGGTTTAATGAGAACTAAGAATTCACAAAACTATCATTAAAAGAAAAGGATGGGAATGGTTACTACAATAAAACTTTTATTATTAGTATTTGTTGTGTTCTCATTGAGCCTGAAATGCTGGGTCTATGGTGTATAGTAAAATACTGCCTATATTGTATTGAGGCTTATTTCTGAGACTGTTTTAAAGCACTCCTGACAGACATGACTAACACAAAAATCCCATATACAGATTTAAAACCAGCCATCAACAAATTCATATCTGATAAATGGCAAAAATCATGGAATAATCAGATTCATAATAAGCTCCAGGAGAAATAAGAAATTATTGGTGAGTGGCCGGCAGGCCACAGAAAAGAAAAAAACAGAAAAGAAGAAGTGATAATCTCCAGACTGCGTATTGGGTATACCCACATCCCCCATTCTCATCTTTTAAAAAGGGAGGACGCCCCAGTATGCTAACAGCTAACTATAAAACACATCCTCCTAAATTGTAACAGTCTCAGACAAACCCACACCAAATATTATCAGATAAAAAACCTAAAAGACCTCTTTAGAAATACAAACCCAGAAGACATTTTAAATTTTCTAAAAAAAAAAAAGAAGTCTCCTTTTCAACAAGATCTAACAAAACATAACAGAATACCTCCATAAAACTGCTACTTTAAAGACTGAAATCCATATGTAAAAACATTCTATATAACCTTTTCTGGCATTAAATGACCCACAGAGGTTGATATGCTGTTAAACAAAACTCAAACTCAGTTTTCCAAATCAGTGAGTAAATACGTATACACTTAATCCCAAAAGCATAAAGAACTAAACATCATTTTAACTTATAATAACCGTTCCTTTACTAATAGTTCAATAATAACACAAGGCATAGCACTTTTAAAAGATTATTAAAAAAGAATAACTATAACATTTTTATATAAACCCTAGTTTTAGGCTTGCCTGACTCGTATCATTATTTTTCTTTGAATTTATTAAAAAACAAAAGAATTTCTGAAAATACAGGTCAAACTTATTCAGAACTTTAAAAAAAAAAAAAGAAAAGAAAAGTTGATTCAGGAAACACATGTACACTTACAAAAATTGGATTCTTTGAAAAATAAAAAAATAAAAAAATGAAAAATAAAGAAGCAGTCAACCTGATGTGAAAAATTCCTCCTCAATTCTCATTGACATAGAAATTGAGATGAAGATGCAATTTTTGAAGCCGAAATTGGATTGTTTTTAGCATAAAAGCCAACAAAAATACCGAAAAGTAAAGACTTGATGGATGAGGGACATTTTAGAATATACAGCTAATAGAGAATGATTGATAGGTTGAGTAAAATAGGACTTTCTCTTAAAACTCATCTGGACACTTTCAAATGGTACATGGCAGAAATCAGAGACGACTACTTTAATAGGTTTGAATCATAGCATGATGGTAACATTATCTTCTCGAATTGAGCTACTTTACTCTTGGGTTTAGCTGTGTGGTAAGAGTAAAGGACTGTAAGCTGATAAGCAGATCTTGGCTCAAGTAAAAGGAAACTCATTAACACTATTAGCAAAAAAGACAGTGTAAAAATTAATCTTATTTATTTGTAAACTTTTTAGTTACGCTCTTGATGCTGAAAAAAAATAACTATTTCTTGTTTGTAAATAATTTTCATGTAAAACTCTATATGCTAGATAACTTTGAATATTGAAATAAAACAAATTATATATGAATATATGATACCGGGCATGTATCTATTAAAACTTGTTTTAAAAAATAATAAGGAGTGTCTAAGTTTGCATACTTAAATTTTGAGTCTATATAATACAAGGTTGTTCTTTATTCTATGTATTGACGATTTTGAGTAATGTGACATAAGCAGTGACATAGTTTCAGTTACAGACAAATAGAGACCAAAACTCCATTATTAATAGAATTTCAGTTTGGAAAATCAAAATGATGGTTATATCAATTTTTTTTCTATGAAAGGTAGCACCAATAAGAATTAACCAAACTAATCTATATATTAATTCTGGTGTACCTTAAAAGTATGACCGTTATCATATAGCAACACCCTCTGATTAAAAATGTGACCATCCAAATCCTGCAAGATGAAATGCAAAAATGTAAATCCTGATTATTTGGTGGTGTTTATCTGATGAATTCTTATTTCTTATGGGAATCAATACCTCAGCTGAATGATAGACTTTCATTTTTTTGTAAAGGATGAAAGGGAAGAAAAAGGACATGCTACACAAAAAAATATAAGAAAGAAAGAGTAGGGGAAAGATAGAGAGAGACGGTGCATATGTGGAAGCAATAATGCTAATCTGTTTCAATCGAACATAATGAAAAAAAAAAGAGTGAGAAAGAGTTAAATCAAGATTATTATACTTTTTACATATTGAACTATTTAGCAACAGCTCTTAAGTAAACATATCAAATGTAATAATTAGATTATCATACTGTGTTATATCCACAGATCCTGCTAGTTTAACTCTTAACATCCTATACCGCCTCATTCCGCCTAGCCAGAAGTCACATTCGTTTTCCTAATCCGACCCAAATGATAGCCTTTGTTTAAATGTAATATTAAAAATACCTAGAAGTCTTTATTTTTAGGGAAATAATAGGTAATTTTAAATGAAAAGGCCATTATTAGCCATTTTTTTGATAAATCCTTGTAGGAATGGGGCTCTGGACTTAGAAAATTCTCAACAGGATGTTAAAAGTTAAACTTGATTCACTTAGAATAACAATTTAGATCCTATCTTGATTGACTCTGTGTTTTGAACATAAATGTCCATCCTGTCTTTTGAAACATTTCTTTTAGTTTCTTTGTTTAATGGCATATCAACCATCTTGGGTTATTTAATGCCAAAGCCATCCTTTTTAATCCATAGCTGGAGGAATATGAAGGTTCATACTTTTACCGAGGGTATTAGTCTGAAAGTGAATTTTATAGTGCAACTGGAGTTGAAACTTGCTTACTACAATGTAGCAGTCCAGTAGATTAGCCACTATGGTGTGGAGACTCAGAGAAAGAGAAGAGTGGGTCCGATTGGTTTGCTTTGTTTTGTTTTATTTTGGCTTCTTTGTTTAATGGCATATCAACTTTCATGGGTTATTTAATACCAAAGCCATACTTATAGGAGAACAGTAGTGGTACTATTTAACCCAAAGCTGGGAAGATGAGGGGTTTCATATATCTTTCCCAAGGGTATAAGTCAGAATGTGAATGTAATAGTGGGACTGGAGATCAAACTCACTTAATACATTGTCACAACCCATCATTTTAGTCACTACGGTAGGAGTGGGGGACTCCCTTGAAAAGTTTGGTGGCAGGCAACATCCATTCTATGAGTCAACCAATAGTGAAGTTGTTCTTGTTATAACTCCTATTCCTTATGTTTTCATTTTTTTCTTTGTCTCTCAAAAGGTATAGGATTGTGATCAATGCAATTCTCACAGAATTGTATCTATACATTGCAACTTGCTGGTGCACCTAATAATATGCGGATGTTGGATTAGTATAGTGTTTCTTATAAGACACAAGTATAAATAAGAAAACTGAGGTCTGACCCCCCCCCCCCTCTGCAGCCCCCCAAAAAAAAAAAAACCAAAAAACAAACAAAAAAAAAACAAAAAAAAAAAAAAAAACATCCAGAAAGTATGTCAAAAACAAGAGAAAATTATTTATCTGAATTTTTTAGATGGAGCTTGATGATTTGTATTATTTGGATTTTTCAGACTGTTGTCCTCATCTTTATTGTTATATACAAAATGTGCCCACCTGTCCTCTTCAGGTGTTTCTTGTTGAACTCAGGATCCTTATGTATTTTTTTTTACAATTATGATGAAATTAACCTTTTCAGGAATTTGCATTTTCTGACTAATATGATTTTAATGGCATGTCAACCCATTTAGGATTATTTTATGCCTAGAGATTAGGGACTCACATTCGTTGTATGTTTATATTTACATTTATTTGTGTAGTTGGTTCTAACGACTTGAGGCCACCCCAACTTATATATATGATTTGTTAAACTTCATGTGTATTAATATCTATTAATAATGGAGATTCGCTTCCAGTTTTTGTCTGTAACAAAACGTCACATTACCCAAAATCATAATAAAATTTGAACATGCAGCATTAGACAGTCCTCATTGTTTTTTAAAACAAGTTTTAATAAATACATGACTGGTATCATATATCTATATATAGTTTGTTTTATTTTAATACATATTTAAAGTTTACATTTCAAATTGTTTTATTTTTTAACCCTTTAATGAATTTGATGATTTTACTTACTTAGGGTACAAACTCGCTGACACTGAAATTTTTACTCCCACCCTCAGGCAATATGTTTCAAAAATTTATTTTTACATCGCCCGGTGGGCGTTTTTTTAAATTTTGTACTAGTATTGGTAAATGAAACAAATTTAGCTGATGTAGTGTACAATAATGCACTGTAACTGTGTAGCTCAGCAATTCAGACTAAATTAGATGAGAATTTTTATTTATGCACCAAGGGTTAAAAGAGTGATATCCCCTCTGCCTCAGACAACAAACAATGTCAATTATTTGAGAGTGCATCAAGTAACTTAAGAATCTATGAAAAGGTTAGACAGGAGGATATAGGGTTTATTTGATATGACAAGCACTCAATTAAATAAAATAGAAAGATTAATGCAATAAAGATATTAAGAAAAATTCAACTGAGGCAAAGACCACCATGCCTGTACTTGAAAGACTGAAGATCCTAAAACTGTCAAATTCTGAAATTAGATAAAAAGTTGAAATGCAAGGAAACGCTTGAGTGCCTTCTGGAAGACCAAAAAGTAGACGCTCTAAAAAAAAAGAAGGGGCTCATTTAGCTCAGTTAGTAGAGCATCTACCTCAGAATCTCAAGGCTCTCATCAACTCAGTGCATGAGTAGCACTGCTTGGATCTGTGTGGTAAAGTGGGAAGTTGATGGTAGGTGTGGTACTCCACCTCAAATGCAAAACAATTTCCTAAGTCTTGTAAGTCAAAAGTTGAATATAAGGAAACAGTTAAGTGCCTTCTCGAAGACAAAAAGTAGAGGCTCTAAAAAAAAGAAGGGGCTGATTTAGCTCAGCTGGTAGAGCATCTGCCTCAGAACATCAAGGCTCAGGCTTTAATACTGGCCCTCATCAACTCAGTGTATGAGTAGCACTGCTTGGATCTGTGCAGTATTGTGGGAAGTTGATGGTAGGTGTAGTACTTTACCTCAGATGCAAAACAATCTCCCAATTCTAGTAAGTCAAAAGTTGAATGCCTTCTGGAAGACAAAAAATAGAGGCTCTAAAAATAAAAATAAAAATATAGGGGCCAATTTAGCTCAGTTGATAGAGCATCTCCCTCAGAACTACAAGGTTCAGGATTTGATACTGGCCCTTATCAACTCAGTGCATGAGTAGCACAACTTGGATCTGTTCATAAAAATGGGGAGCTTATAGTAGGTGTGGTGCTCCACTTCAGATGCAAAAACAGTTTCCCTGGTCTAGCACTAGTGAAAAGGAGATAGACTCACTCGCTGTCCTGTTGAGACCAACAATAGGCCATGCCAACTTTACTTACATATTAAATAAAGATAGTTTATAGTTTTATCAATACACTAGTACCTCTGTTTGTCATGCCCTGTCATCAGCCTCAGATAGATAATAAGCCACTGCCTACTTTACTTTATTACTCATGCAATAGAAACTCTTTGGTGTGACTTTTGGTACATTCATTCAGAAGTGCAATCATCAAAGGCATTCCAATGAAATAAGGAAGAATTTGATGCACTAAAAGAACAAAGGTGAAAAAAATTCTATGTAGATATATCTATCTATCTATCTATCTATCTATATATATATATATATATATATATATATAGAGAGAGAGAGAGAGAAAGAGAGTGAAAGAGTGTCTATAAGGGTAACTATAGACATAAATAAGGAAGTATTTGATGCACTAAAAGAACAAAGGCGAAAGAGATTCTATATAGATAGAGAGAGAGAGAGAAAGAGAAAGAGAGTGAAAGTGAAAGAGTGTCTATAAGGGTAACTATAGACATGAATAAGGAAGTATTTGATGCACTAAAAGAACAAAGGCGAAAGAAATTCTATATAGATAGAGTGAGAGAGAGAAAGAGAGTGAAAGAGTGTCTATAAGGGTAACTATAGACATAAATAAGGAAGTATTTGATGCACTAAAAGAACAAAGGCGAAAGAGATTCTATATAGATAGAGAGAGTGAGAGAGTTAGAGAGAGTGTCTATAAGGGTAACTATAAACAAACAAGCTATTAATAGCTTGAAGAGAGGGCCAAACCCAAAAACCTTTTATAGGGCTAAGTGGAATTTAATCCCCATCTCCTCACTTCAAACAATATTGACTATTGTCAGTGCTTGATTGTTCAGAAAGCTTTTATACACCATCATTATTGACAGCACGAATGTATAATGCTTTAAAGTGTCTAGGCTAAAGGATTTTCTTTGAAGTTATCAGTGACGAGGAAGAAAATAAAGACGCTATAATTGACATTTCTAAACATTTGAAATTTGTGTGAAATAATCAAGAGACAAAACATGTAACTTAATAAAAGCTCTGGAGAGTGTAGAGTACCCTCTTCATTGTTATTATTTCCAGGTCCACCCTGACGCATAGTGGTTGTACTTGTTAGGGTCCTGTCAAGAAACTAACAGTCACAAAGTACTGCTGACTCTCTTTCTATGGTATTTAAATCTAGATCTACATATGCTCTATCACTGATATTGAGCACTCTTTATTTATAAGTAACACACCATATATATATATATATATATATATATAGGGTAGCAACGACTCTTTCTATGCTATTTAAATCTAGATCTACATATGCTCTATCACTGATATTGAGCACTTTATTTATAAGTAGCACACCATATCCAACCTGTCCCTAGGAGTAGCATGTAACTCATGGTCAATTTTTTAATTTGGGTTTAACAAGTTTGAATTCGGAGTTTTTCTTCTCCTAGACCGATTGTCATACAAAGATTAAATAGATTTATTCATAGCTGGAGGGAGCATAATTTGATGCATACCCTTCTGAAGAGTATTAGTGCTATGTGAAATGCAACCAGCCTTGTCCAGGATTTGAACTTGTCTCACTATGTCTATTTCTTATGATGATAACTATTACATCATGAATTAACATTGTTGGGTTGTCTTCCCTTTCCTGGACAAGTTATCTAACAGAGCTGGGTTCCCGTTTTTACCACCAGCTCTGTTTCAAACTCTCTCTCTCTCTTTCTTCTCCGGGAACTCATACACATTGGTTAGACGTTTATGTCTACACCTTCTCGTGAGGGGGCCTCAGCCCCCATTACAGCCACTAGTAAGTGACTTTAGTCGATGGACTCTCTATAGCTGTCTATTACTTCTATATGTACATTTAGGTATCTCTTGTATACCTTTTTATTGTATCTCTATTCATGAATGTGTCCTTTTTATATCTTCTTTGTATTTCTGTTATATGTATCATTTCCATGTGCCTGTATTAAAGTCCATGTTATGTTTAACACCTTTGGTCGGAGTTGTTTTGTTCAAGAAATTATAACTTTATTATAACCTTGAACCTTACAACATTAACATAAATTCTATTATTCATACAAATGCACATTACACATAACAACATTAACTGCCCAGGTGATTGGAACTTAAGATATATCCCCTGCAGGGGAATAAGAACCCCCAAAGGGGTGTCCTGTGACTCTAAACACCATCTGATAGCTATGCTCCAGTTTTAAACCTCTGAGCAGTATGGAGTACATGTTTATCTCAGCTCCACTCTGACCCGGAGTGGTTTTTATTTGTTTTATGGCATATCAACCATAGTGAGTCACTTAATGCCGACAAAATTTTGAAATAAATTTGTTCTTAATGGAGACTCAAATTTTTTTTATAAACACATTTTTCTATTTAACCCATAGATGGGACCCTAACATGTATTACTACTCTGAGTCAGTGTGGACCTGGGAGTAATGGTGATGAAGGGGTACTCCACATTCCCCACACCTCCAGAACTGGAACCTCACCATCAGATAGAATTTAACATCATTCCCAGGACAGGAAGACCCTCAGCCACTGCCTTCTAGCACCCATATGATAAATAGGGTTGGGGCAATCATATAGGTGCTAGGGCTTGACGTGATCAGCCAATTCATCGGATGGGGCCTCTCCAACCTGGAGTGGTAGTAATCAATCTGCGTGACTAGCTTGTTAACCATTGCACCATGACCAGATACCATTTCCGCCAATTCTGTGTATGTAGTATCAATTAACGACAAGTGTACTAGTTGGCATAATAAATTACAAAAAAAAAAAAATAAAATTAACAATTAAGGACTCCTTAAGTCCCGAGGGACTCCCAAGGATAACATGAGCTTCTTAGCAAATGTTTATATTGCTTATATCATGGGCTGGCTCTGCTTGCAGGTTAATATCCAAAATGTTGATACAAAGTAATGATTGCATGATGCAAACTGGTCCCTAGATAATCTCTTGGTTTTTAAGATGAATAAAACTGTTGGACCAATTGACAATGATAATGATTTGATCAGTCTGAAACGTTGATGCATGTTACACCCAAATAACCACAGGGAAGCAAAGAGAACAAACGTATCAAATTTAGCCAGTAAGAGGAGGGAATCTTATTAAATCCACTTGGATTGTTATTGCTTGGAAGAAGAGCTAAGGAAAAAGGGAGAGCAAGAGAAGAGCGAGAGAAAAAGGGAGAGCAAGAGATGAAGGCAATGAATAATGTTGATAGGAAATATAAATGAGAAAAGGACAGATTAATAAATCAAGCAATAGGAATCCTACTTAAAATTTGCATGATGATACCATTGTTCATATAGAATGTAAGAAAGCAATAAAAGCCATCTTACAGAAGAAGAGTTATATATTATCTGATCTGATACCTTTCCAAAGGTTGGTTGGTTTGAGGTTATGGCATGTCAACCCATTGGGTTATTTTATGCCGAAGATGTTTGTATTTTATTCTTGATGGGTAATCATTTTTTTCTTTTAAACTCAATTTTTTTAAACACATTTTTAAAATTCATCTTTTTCTATTTAACCAGACAGTGAAGGAGTCTATCCCCTTTTCACTAGTGCTAGACTAAGGAGATTACTTTAGTGTCTGAGGTGGAATGCCACACCTACCATCAGCTCCTCACTTTACTGCACAGATTCAAACTTTGATGACCTAAAGTCAGTATCAGCCAGACAGCAAAGGAGTCTACCCCCTTTTCACTAGCGTTAGACCAAGCTACACCTACCAACAGCTCTTCACTTTACCGCACAGATTCCTGTGCTACTTATACGCTGAGTAGGTGAGGACTGGTATCGAACCCAGAACCTTGTGGTTCCTAGTCGAACGCTCTACCGACTGAGCTAAACCAGTCCTATGTAAAGTATACAAAGTTCATATATGTTCTGTATAATATATAAAATTTTTTAAAGTACTAAGCCTGGTTGAAAAAAAAATTTTGACAAAAATTATTTTATAAATTCTAGCCAAAATTTATTTTTATATTTTGGGACAGTGTATATATAGGAGCACAGTATATGAACAATATATGTAAAAAGATTTACATAATTTTGGGACACAGTGTAAACTGTTAGATATTCAAATTTGAATTGAATCATATGTGGTAGTGTAATAATACATGACATACAAAACTCATGTAGAACACAACATAAACTTTTACATTTGGATACATGCTTTGAAAATTAAAATCCTGTTTATATATATTTACCAACCTCTTCGTACGAGCGGGATGTGACACAAGGTCAATTTCTTAAGCAAGTTTAACAGGTTTTAATTCAGAGTTTTTCTTCTCCAAGACTGGTTACATAAGGTGGAGGGAGAGTTGTTGGATTCATACCTTTTTCCAAGGGTATTAGCACTATGTGAAATGCAAACATCCTCGTCCAGGAATTGAACTTGGGTTGACAAGTCCATTTCCCATGACTCTAACTATTACACCATACACCTTTTATTATTAGAGATGGAACTGGATTTGGCTAAGAATGTTTTTAATTTACTCATGGAGTCAGCCTGATCCCAAAATGGTATGATGTGTTGGGCTATGGTCACTAGGAGTAAAGTTGAAAAAAATGTGACACACTGACATTTGCATTTATTATCCTATCTATAAAATATATAAAATCCTGTCTATATCTAACTTATCAAATCTTTAAAAAAACAAAAAAACGTGCCAGTTTAGTTGGTACTTATATGAAAACTATATTTATTAAGAATATTTAAATATATTTAATCCTGGTATGTGTGAAATTAGTTTGAGGCTACATTTACTTACAAATTTTTGACAATTATATTGTTAACTAAATAAAGGATGCATTTTGCATTATTCATACTATAATTTAGTAGATTAAAATGTTTAGCTACATTCAAATTATAGGAATTATACCTATTAGTCTTTTTATGGTTATTAAATTGGATACTGGTTTTGTTTTTTGTTTTACTTATATATATATATTTGTTTTGGAATAATGAATTTGACAAATCAAAAATAGCCGGCTTCATTTAAATTGATACATATTTCCAAAAAGCATCTATGATTGGATACTTCTCAAACGTCTCAATATCTTTTTCTTTTTACATAAGATGGTTTCAAGCTGATGTATAAATGTAGGTAAAATAATATATATTGCCCATAAATAAGTAGATCAATTTAGTGACATATCCGGGACACATGAAATATTGGTCATTATATTTCGGGCCACACCCACTCAAAGAAAATAACACTGTCCACCAAAATAAAACTGATTTGAAAGAAAATTTATATCCACCAAATCTTGATTGAACGAAAGTGTGAATGTGTAAAACCAAAATGGAAATCTGGTGGTGAGGTATAATTCTGGAGCTCTGGGGAGTGTGGAGTACCCCTTCATCGCCATTACTCCCAGTTCCACTTTGACTCGGAATGGTAGTACCCATCTATGGGTTAAATAGAAAATGAGTTTTTAAAAATTGTGATTGAAAAAAAAAAATGAGTTTGAATAAAAAAAAACTTTTAATTTTTAATCAAGAATGGATAAAACAAAATGTCTTTGGCATAAAATAACCCAACAAGGGTTGACATGCCATAAAATCCAACCAACCACCAAGAATGAATAAAAACAAAATGGGCATAAAATAACCCAACAAGGGTTGACATGCCTAAAATCCAACCAACCACCAAGAATGAATAAACAATTGACATGCCATAAAATCCAACAACCACCAAGAATGAATAAAACAAAATGTCTTTGGCATAAAATAACCCAACATATATCTTTTATAGAATTTTATTTTTGGTTACAGAGTTTCAATTCAGTAAAGTTTAGTCATGAATGATTAATATATTAATACCCTTGTTCCTAAATCTTCTGTCCGTTGCAACACCCTCTGGTTAAAAATGAGACTGTCCAAATCATCCAAGATGCAATGCAATAATATGAATCCAGATTATTTGGTGTTGCTTAATCACAGATTTCTTATTTGTCCCATTTTATTTCACCCAATTTTAAAAATTAAACACTCAAAGTGGTCTTGTGTCATTTAAATGCCCAACATAAAATTAAAATGAATTTAAAAAAAAATAGAAGTAACAAGTTTTAATTGTAATATTGAAATTGTGAATTAGGGAAGTTTTTTTTTCTTGATTTTTGTTTCATTTTGTAGAAAATCCACAGGTCCTGCTAGTAGCTAATAATTTTTGATTGTATTATACTCCACAAGAAATGATAAAATCTTGGTATCTTTGGTTTAGAAGAAAACTTCTTATTTTAATTAAAGATTGGTAGGGCAATACTTTTTGTTATATAGAGACATACAACCGTATATCCAAATAAGTACACGATAGGGAATTTTCTTTTCTTTTAGTTATTCAAGAGGCAATCCAACTGGGTAACTATAGGGAAATTGGATACGCTTTATATAAACTTACCATTAAAAATGAACATAAACCACTGGAATATCTACTAGAGGCAGAGTAGACAAACAAGAAAATAGAGAATTGGCTTATGTTTGCCTCTGGATATGACTGTCACATTGGAAATAATACAAGGAAGACATGTATGGATCTTCTGTTTAGAATACCTTAATGTTGTGCCATTACGGGGGGGGGAGGGGAGAGCTTTTCGAGGGAACGAGATAGACTTTGCCTCGGGTAAAGGGAGATTCATTACTCAGTTGAGACTTTAGCTTGGCTGTTTGCTTCTTCTGTTTGGATGTGAATCATCTGTGTGGAAAGAGAATCAGAAATGGAAGGCAATGACTTGCTTTACAAGTTTTAAGAAGTTCTGTTTATCTCAGTTGGTGAGAGCACTTGACTAGGAATCGAAAGGTTTCTGGTTCGATACCGGCCCTCGCCAACTCAGCATATAAGTGGCACAGGGATATGTGTGGTAAAGTGAGGAGCTGATGGTGGGTGTGGTGTTCCACCTCAGACACTAAAGTAATCTCCTTAGTCTAGCGCTAGTGAAAAGGGGATAGACTCCTTCACTGTCTGGTTGATACTGACTTTAGGCCGCCCGACAACTTTATTTACTAGAACATTATGCAATCAAAATGGATATTATTAGATATCATTTATTACCAGACTATACAGTATTGAAACTCTGGAAACTAAAATAAAATTATATATATATATATATATATATATATAATATATATATATATATATTATATATATATATTAAGAAAATTTGAAAAAACAACAAGTGTTCTGAAAATAGGATGAATTTCTTCACCCCAAGATACATCCTGATGAAGGTTTAAAGATCGATAAATAAATTCATCCTATTTTCGGAACACTTGTTTTTTCAAATTTTCTTAATATTGTCGGATTTATTTTCCATATTTACTCCCATATATATATATATATATAATAATCTGTAATTTAATGAAGGATATCAAATATGAAAAGCATTTGCATACAAAAGTGCTCAATGCATTTCTTTCCTCTCCCAGTTATAGATGAATAGTAAGGAAGACAAGGTTCTTTTGTCTTGGTTCGACAACCACTCTAGGAGAAGGAAAAATTAATTTAAACCAGCTATATGCTGCTTAAAAATTGACCTTATGTCACATGTTGTGGTTGGGTAAATACATACATGTTCCTATTTCTGGTTAAAGATTTTCAATGCTGTAGAGTTTGGTAATAAATAATACCTAATATCTATTTTGATTGTATAATGTTCAACTAGGAATGATAAAATCCCAGTATCTTTGGTTCAGAAGAAAATTAACTTTTTATTAAAAAAAAAAAAGAAAATGTTTGTGGTGTACTTATTTAAGGTCAATACTGTATGTATGAATACTAATCACATTTCTAAAAGGCAAAATTCTGGCCAGTAAGTACCAACATCCTTAGGCATGTCTCATATCTCTTCTTAATTCTCTTTCATCCTGAGTTATTGATAAATGGAAAATTACCACAATTACCAAATTTTTACCTGAGCTCATAAAATCCCTCGAGGCTGCATGATAAAGTAATTTGGCAATGCCATAACAATTTATTTAGAAATTGATAAAGCATATGACCTTAAAAGAACATATTTCTAGCTTTATCTCTTCAGACAAACTAGCGGCTTATGTTGGCAAGTGTATAACATGCTAGGAATTTTAAGATGTCAGAAAAGATGTATATCCCTTTATTTCCTAAAAAAACAAACAAACTAGAAATGGATGTTTCAGAGATTGTAAGCAACATATTTTCCAATGTGCTAGGTGTAACAAGATATGCTTTATCTTTATCTTGCACCCTGCTCTCTTTTTCTCTTTTTTAAGGAGATTAATATAAAATGTAGAATGAAGAATGAATCAAAAATACAAAAAAAAAAAACAAAGACGGTTCCTAAAAATATGCAGAAAGATAGCTTGTATGTGGTGTCTATTTCTTCCTGATTCCACAGATTCAGAGACTGAACAGAAAGAGGATAAAATAACAAAGATTCTTATACTAAAATAAATTGTGTTTTTTGTATTATTTGTATTTTTGTTTTATTGTTGTCCTCATATTTATTGTTTTATACCCAACATTTTGCCTGATGTACCCTCTTTCTTCAAATGTTTCTTCTCAAACTTCGAGCCATGTCATAATCAGAAGCCTTCGGGGAACTTTGAAGTGAACCCTTTATTCGAATCCACTGGGGTAGACTGTTCTTATTCCATTAACCATGACCAGGCACAAGTATTAAGCTATGTTAAGTATTCTATGTTATCTCTCTTGGCCAGGATTGAACCTGCAACCTACATGATGATTGTCACTTAGAACTGTATTAACTCAACCTTTACATCTATTGCACCATGTACCCACAGTCTGAAAAATACAAATTATCAAGCTCATCTCAAAAATTGAGAGAAATTTGTGTTTTCCCCTCCCCAGCTGATGGTTAGTCATCAACGATATAGTGTAATTGGTGACAACGCTACAGGCTCTTCTCTGAAACCCTGAATAGAAATCTACCCTGTCGGCTGGGGCATTAGAATATACCGACTGCAACTTTGCAGAGGGGCAAGACTCCCCCAATGGGCCACCTGTTGGTCGTGGGTGGTGACCCGTGATGCTTAGGGATGGAACCCAGGTGGCTGAGCAGTCCATGACATGCAACTCCACTTTGGCCCTTAATTAGGCTAGATGCTGATCAATAGCTGGTCACGTCAAGCCCTAGCGTCTCTATGAATGTTCCAACCCTATTGCCTTTATTGCAATCCCTAACCCTTTTTATCATTGGGTGCTAGAAGGTGGTGGCTGAGGTGTCTTCATGTCTTGGGAATGATGTTAAAATCTATCTGATGGTGAGGTTCCAGTTCTGGAGGTTTGGGGAATGTGGAGCACCCCTTCATCACCATTGCTCCCAGGTCTACACTGACTGGAGTGGTAGTACCTGTTAGGGTCCATGTATGGGTTAAATAGTGTTTATTTTAGTATCCATTAAGAATGAATTTATTTCAAAACTTTGTCGGCATTAAATGACCCACTGAGGTTGATATGCCACAAAAGAAACCAAACCAAAGCTGAATAGAAATATATATTATTACATATATAGATTGGCTAACCAACTAGCCAGCCAGCAAATTCGAGGCATATTTAATCGTAGGCAAAAGTGGTCAGACGATGCCATGTTCTATCTTATGGTTCAGTACCTCAAGGCAGCTGATCACCGATAATGGTATTAAAAATGTCAACAAGAACCATTAAAAGAGCTAAACATTGTGGATGGCATTGCCATAATGTGCACAGAGTAATGCCAAGGTAGTGTATTTCCATGGATTTTTGGTTAATATGTTGGTTAAGCAGATGGAAGGGGAATCCTACTGAATAGGATTTATGTCTCAATCAAACACTGGCCGCTGCAAGATTTTCAATAAGTGAAATGATTGGGTTCTTGACCTGTTAACTCCTCTATGGTTGCAATGTAATATGTCCAGTTGATTATCTACTCCAATCTCATAAGAGCTACCTTAGAGAAGATTTTCATCACTTTGTTATTAGAGAAACAGCATAAAGAGTTCTAACTTGCCAGAAAGCAGATTAGAAATGCCACCCACAAAAAAAGGAAACTACCTTATCAACAAGAACACGGAACAAGTGAAGATAAAACTGGGTAATATGTTCTATTTATTATAAGAGTGTATCAAAAGTATGTTCAGTTTTTAAAAAAACTATCTATGCTTTTTAAGCTTATGAATGTAATGATCTATATATGTTATCTTTCATGATTCGTGCTCTTATGAAAGCTTATATAATGCTCTGTGTAATGATTCTTTCTCTTATGAAGCTGGTGTAATGATCTACATAAGATATCTTTTCATGATTCTTTCTTTTATGAAAGCTAATGTAATGATCTACACAAGGTTTCTTTTCATGATTCTTGCTCTTATGAAAGCTTATATAATGATCTACATAAAGTATCTTAATGATTCTTTCTCTTATGAAAGCTAATGTAATGATCTATATAAGGTATCTTTTCATGATTCTTTTATGAAAGCTAATGTAATGATCTACACAAGGTTTCTTTTCATGATTCTTGCTCTTATGAAAGCTTATATAATGCTCTACATAAAGTAGCTTAATGATTCTTGCTCTTATGAAAGCTAATGTAATGATCTATATAAGGTATCTTTTCATGATTTTTTTTTCATCATGAAAGCTTTTTTTTATCATTTCATGATCCTTGCTCTGTTATAAGTCTTTATTTTGTGGTGCCAAATTCTATTCTACTTTGCGTTTTAAAGCCTTATAATTGACAAGTAGTAATCATTCACTACTGGATTTGATTTTCAAAGATCAAGAAGCCATGCTTGAAATGCTTAAAACAGTTTGAGGAAGTATTTAATTTCCCATTTTCAGATTTGTGGCCCAATTTAAAACAATGACTTAAAATTGCCAGTATCTCAATACTTGTATCTACCATTATAATATCCAAAACAAAAGTTACAGCTGAATAGTATTGATACAATACATTCTATATTAATATATGTATACCTATCATGTGTACCACATGATGTGAAAAAGGGAGAATGACATTTATATATCGATATAAAAGAGGAAAGAAAGAAAAAGTTTGACCAACCCATCTGGTTTCTGACCTACTCCTCCCAATGCTCCACTCTCTGTAAGTTTCCTTTTGACACTACAGAAAATGTTACTATTTTGACTTAGTGTGATGGGGAAAAAACATTCCATGACAGAATAAGAGGAGTGGTGTATGAAAATATTGTTCATCATAAAGTTATAAATCAATTAAATATTTATTCACTAGTTTCATTTATTTGTTTAATATTTTAAAATTTTCTCTTGTTCTGTTGTATATATGTAAATAAGTATTGTATATATTACTTAGATTCATATTAAAGAAAGCATTAAAAATGTTATTGATTTTGAATCCTAGGCAGTTGTTTGTAATTAAATTATCGATATGCCATGGGGTTAGATGGTAATAATAATACGATAAAGCCATATGAAGTCTTTTGATGTTTATATAAAATAAGCTTTGGAGTAAAGGTTTGTGAGAAACAAAAATGCTTTTGATACTTACTAATATATAAATATATTTTTTTGGTTATGAGGATCATTCCAGGTGGGGTTCCTCTGTAATAATACAGGTCATCTTGTGAGAGCTTGATGTGGCAAAAAAGTATCAAGATTTTTGTACATTTTGACACACCTTGTATTCTGAAAAAAAATTAACGTTCCATTCATTGTTCATTTCTATCTTGGCAAATAGCTTCAATCTCGATACTTTTTTTGACACACCTTGCATATATATATATATATATATATATATGGGTTAAATAGTAGGGCAGTCTGGGCTCTTCAGCCTTGGGTAGGTAACCAGTCTAGGAGAGGGATAACTCTGAATTCAAAATTCCTGAGGTCGGTCGATGATTGGGTTTGTGGCAAACCTTGATGCACCAATTCTTTCCTATCTACTGTGCCAAAAAGTGTGGGTGGTCCAACACAAGCCTTCACCACTATAAACAAATCCCTGTGCAGGAGTTCATTGTGTGTATGAACCCTCATGTGTCGAAAATCGACGGGAGAGTCCATATTTTTTTTATATATATATATATATATATACAGATATTACAAAGGTAAGAGACAAATTTTATTTTCTCTAATAGCTTATAGAATAATTATATCTTTGCTTCCGAATCTGCCCTGTTATTTCCAGGTATACCATGGTGGCTTGGGATCCAACAAAAGATTATTTCTTTATTTTTGGACAAGTGGTATATTCTGTTTAACACCTGTGTAGTTAATGGTTCATTGACGTTTTTATTTTTTAATGCAATAAGTGCAGATAAAGAGTCTCTGAAAATTAGGAACTTATTGCTGGGAGTTGTGGCTATTAAATCAAGTGCTAAATTAATAGCAATTATTTCAGCACTATATATTGAAGCTGTATCAGTAATTCTTTTCTGTTGCTTATTATTTAGTATGGTTATAAATTCAACTTTATTTTCATTTTTTGCTCCATCTATACATATATAAAGGGCAGTTGTGTGTATATATATGTCCGGAGGAAACTTCGAAAATAAAACAATTAACGAAAAAGTAAATATATATATATACACATTAAATATTAACAGGGCTTGGTTTTTGAGCAAAAATAATAGAGATTTGATTTATATTCGTGAAGATAATCAAAAAATAAAATTTAATGATAACAGCATGGATTTTTTTTTCATTCAATATTTTAGATAGTAGACATTAACATTTCTTTCCAGAGTAGCTGGATCAATGCAAGAACTTTTTTTTTAATAGGGATTTAAATGGGGCATCAAAGGAGTCTAATAATAGATGAAAAAAACATTCTATCAGGGAGCCCTTGGAAAGGATTTTTCATTTATCCCCCACATTTCATTCATTTTTATTTCATCCATCCATTCATTCATTTTACCATATATATATATATATATATATATATATATATATGTGTGTGTGTAATATGTGTGTGTATAAAGTAATATTTATAATATAGTGAATTCATAGGTAGTCTTTAAATGTTTACATTAGATAAGCTTTACAGCAAAAGTCACAAAACAAAAAATGAAATAAAACCGCCTTTGATACAACATAATAAAAGACACGTAAGTAAGTCTAGAAAAATGAGATGAGAAGTAGACAAGTTGAATCAACTGGACAGTTATCATTTCTTATGTGGCATCAGATATCCAGTAAGAGGAAAATGGTCTATGTTAATAATTCATGGTTAGCTAGAATAGATGAATGGTAAATACCAAGGTTTACAAAATATACATCTAAAAGGATGAATACTTATATTATGTTCTTCATAAGAACATGATTTTCTCTCTTCATGTATTGACACTTGTGTGTTGGGTCTGATTACTATAATGCTGCAGTTCAGTAGGTTAACCATTACGCAATGGGAACACTCCACCTCCAAAACAATTAGAAAGATAAACCAAATCACAAAACTACTTCAGTGACAGGTATTTATATTATTAATATGCTTGTTCCTTAATCTTCCAACCATTGTTATCTTGGAACATTATCATTATTGGCATTGCAATCTTGAAAGACTATATAATTCTTGTGCTCCTGAAGTTACTGCGCCTCCTGTGACTGTGAAGTCCAATGTTCGAAAAACAGCCTCGACCACAGATGTCACATGGTAAGGTTGTCTCTGAAGATATTAATATTCCGATGCTTTGTTGCCTCTGCTTTCTTCTGGACCTCTTGGCTTCATGTTGTTGTGCCAGGGTGACTCTTGGGACACCCTCTGGTTAAAAATCAGACTGTCCAAATCCTCCAAGATGAAATGCAAAAATATAAATCCTGAGTATCTGGTGTTGTTTATGCATAGAATAATGGACAATTTCGTTTTCATTATAAAGAAATAAAGGGGGAAAAAAAAGGACATACTACACAGCATATTTTACAGTCCCATCTGACAGGGCAAGAAATGTTCAGTTTCCTTCTCGTGTAATTACTATCTCTATAGATAGAGAGATTGATATATGTGATTGTAAGCATGTTTTTAAATCGAGAGATACAAGGGTTTTAAGAGTAGATTGTTTGATTTATTGGTCAGAAGATTTATAGATTGATATATTAATGGAGAGATAAATTACTTATAGATAGATGTCTATTTATAGAGTTGTAGAGTTATGTCGGAAGCTGTTACCATTTGTTATATTTAATGCTGAATTTGTGGGCAAAATTACATATTCAGTTTTGCAATGAGTTTTCCATTATTCAAAGCAACTCTGAAATTTTTTTTTTATATATATGGCGTGTAGTTGCACATTTATTTTTTAATGTCTTCTATATCCTCAAATTTTATACTTGAAATAGATTTTCAGTTTAGGGAATAAGGAAAAGTTGCACAGAGCTTGATCTAGTGAGTACTACCTCTGGCAATAATTTTTCTTCAATATTAAGTTATTACATTATATTTTGCTCTAAATGGTCTGGAAACATATTATACCATTAATTCAAATAATTTAATCTACTTTGTTTAAGCAATATTTTATGAAGCCACAATGTTCAGTTATTAGATAAAACGTGTTTTGTATTTTATCTGTCATTAGTTTTGTTTATAACTCAGAATGTTAGGAACAACAAATAATAATGCAAAACAATTAAATGCATTTTTACAGCAACAATATTTGTTTTTATTTCTCCCCAACCACAATACAGGAGGATCAGTATGGTTAAAAACATTAACTGTCTACACATCCATGTTCATGCTGCCATCTTGCTTTTTTGATTAATGATCATGCTCTGTCATTGTCATTGCCTTTTATTACCCTTTTACTATATATATATATATATATATATATATATATATATATATTAAATTATTATTATTGCAAAATAAAAAATAAACCTTAATGAACAATGGGTAATTCCATAATTTATGCTAGTGGAGACACTTAGAAGCAAAGTGGGTATTTGCATCTGGATGCAGGTGTAAACAGGTGCAAAAATTTAAATAACCCTTGAAAGTTGATATGCCATTAAACAAAGAAACCGAATCTAATATTTTTCTCTGCATGGTTTTGAAAAAACTCTACCATTAATTTCAATAGTTTAATCTAGATTGTTTAAAGAATATTTTATGAAGTCAGAATGTTCAGCTATTAAATAAAACATGTTTTGTGTCTTATCTGTTATTAGTTTTGCTATAACCCAAAATGTTAGGAACAACAAATAATAATAATGCAAAACAAATGCATTTTTACCGTAACAATATTTATTTATATTTCTCACTGACCATGGTACAGGAGGATTGATATGGATAAGACAGTATCTGTTTACATGTGCATCTTCATGCAGCCATCTTGTTTTCAAACAACCATATCCAACCAACCAATTCCTTCATAAATTTGATAACCAGAGACAATGTGCAATGTTCTTAGCAAGCAGTGTATTATTTAGTGAATTCCTCTTTGGTGGTTTTCTTAATGTCTGAAAGATATCAGATGGTCTGTGAGATGCTTGAAATTCTTAATTGGCTTGATAGGTGTGACATTTTTGTTTTATTCGTTTTTCTTTTAAGAAAACATTTTTTTTTTACTCTTTGATCACCCTCTACGAGTTGAAATGGTTAATTGGCTGGTGAACTGGATAAAATTGTCAGGGAAACTTCAAGGACTATTGACTGATTGCCTTATAAATGTGAACCTGGCACCTTATGTGGTGTAATGGTCAGCAAGATAGATTCACAGACCATTTTAGTGAGTTCGATTCTCACTGGGTGCCCCATGATTCTGGCCTTGTGCCACATCTAAGCTAAGCTTAGTAAGTAACTATACTTCTTGAAAGCGGGCACCTCATGTGGTGTAATGGTCAGCAAGATAGATTCATAGACCATTGTTAGTGAGTTCGATTCTCACTGGGCGCCCCATGATTCTGGCCTTGTGCCACAGCTAAGCTTAGTAAGTAACTATACTTCTTGAAAGTGGGCACCTCATGGGGTGTAATGGTCAGCAAGATAGATTTGCAGACCATTGTTAGTGAGTTCGATTCTCACTGGGTGTCCCATGATTCTGGCCTTGTGCCACATCTAAGCTAGGCTTAGTAAGTAACTATACCACTTGAAAGGGAGCACCTCATGTGGTGTAATGGTCAGCAAGCTAGATTCGCAGACCATTGTTAGTGAGTTCAATTGGGTGCTCCATACTTTTGGCCTTGTGCCACATCTAAGCTAAGCTTAGTAAATAACTATAAATATGAACCTGCCTGATTTAATTTAATCTATCCAAAACAATTTTTTTTTTTCAATTATTTTTGTTTTTGTTTTTCTCACTTCTTTTGTTTATTATTTCAAGTCTTGTTTAACATTGTTTTTTTGTTATTGCAGCCTGGCATTGTATATGAAAATAGTGTCTGATTTTTTTATGCTTCTTATTTTGTGTAAATGTATTTGATTGTATGTTATGCCCTTTTTTATGTTGCTTATTGTAAATATGGCCATCTGTAGTTGTAGGATATTCTTTTTATTTTATTTTTATTTTTTTAAACACATGTTACATAAAATACAAAATAGTTTATGTTGGAATGTGGTACCACAATGGTTTTCTGAGAGAGAGAGAGAGAGAAAGATTCAAGAAAGAAAAAAACAACTAAATGTGCAGGTGTGTGGGTTTAGAGTGAATTAAATAAAAGAGATCTTATCCAACTCTTTCAAGAATTGTTGGAACGTGCCAATAAATCTAGACAGGGATATATTGAATGTCTCAGCTATCATAAAAAGTTGCCGTAACTTTTCCTTTGATCTTTCCCTTAATGCTAATACCCTTGGGAAAGGTATGAATCCAAATATTCTCCCTCTAGCTATGATTAAATAGTAGAGCAGACTGAGCTCTTTGTTGAGTTGGTTAGGCAACCAATCTAGAATAAAAACTCTGAATTCAAACCTGTTAAACTCTGCTTAAGAAATTACCATATATCGCATCCTACTCAGATGGAAGGGTTGCTAAATATGTAGGTGTTTGTAGTGTATTGGTTATCATTCCAGAAAATGGACATGGCAAACCTAGTTCAAATCCAGGACAAGGCTGTTTGCATTTCACATAGCACTAATACTCTTGGGAAAAGAATGAATCCAACTATTCTCCCTCAGGTTTTGATTAGATAGTAAAGCAGACTAAGCTCTTTGTTGGGTTGGTTAGGCAACAGATCTAGAATAAAAACTCAGAATTCAAACCTGTTAAACTCCAAGAATTGGCCTTGTGTTGCATCCGACTCATGTGGAGAGTTTGGTTAGTATACAGATAGAAAACATTACCTAGAAATCAAAGAATACAATATGGGCCCAGTTGCTGCACTCTTATGGGGTAAAGGGTATTATGTGGTTAGGCTTTGGTTGTTTGGTGTGTGCAAGTGTGTATGTTGCTGGTTAATTTTCTTAAACCCCATTATATGTGGTTCTTCCTTCTGTTGGTTGTTGAATTGAAAAGAAATTAAGGAAGTGAAAAGAAGAGACAAAGACTAAAGATACCTTTATGGTTCAGACTTTATTTCTAGGTTCATAGCTACTTCTTTGAGAGGAACTTTTTCCTGTGCTAGTCAATAGGGTGTGTCCCCAGTAACTCTGTGTTGGAATCATTGAGGGTTCTTTTTGGTGCCAGGAAGGGGCCTTTTTTCTGTGCATGCCCAGAGGGTTCTTCCTGTCTAAGGGCTCCAGAAAGATTGTTATTTTATTTATTTATTTTAAAAAAATTCTATTTTAATCTCAACACTCTTTTATGCCACTTTATATATAAAAACATTAAAAAAATTATTCAGTATGTCCTGAAAATACTGACTCTTTTATTGTAGGTACATAGATACCATATATTCTGTATATACACTGAGGAGGAGAACAAAATTTAACATTTTTCTCACTAACTTAAACATAGAACATGACTCTATCCAATATGTTCACAAAAAATTCCCATAATCAATAGCCTTTTTAGACACCTGAATATACAAGGTGTGTCAAAAAAGTATAGAGATTGAAGCTGTATTTACCAAGATAGGAATGAACAATAAATATAACATTAATGTTTTTCTGAATACCAGGTTTATCAAAAAGTACAGATTTTAAAGCTGTATTCACCAAGGTAGAAATGAAGAATGGAACATTAATTTTTCAGAATACAAGGTGTGTCAAAAAGTACCAAAAATCTCAATATTTTTCGGACACACCTTGTATATTGATGAAAATATACAATTACAAATAATGCTATTGTCATATAGTACCTAAATAATGATAATGGAATCATCTGCTTTTTCCTATAAATAATGTCTGATGAAACCTCCAAAGAGAGAAATAACAAGATCTCATGGAACTTGTTAATTCAACCTAGCAATTGATAACTACTCTGTTCACGTTGTATCTTTGCTTAGTAAATCTTTTCCCCTATCGTTGATACTGATTGCGTTTCTTATTATTATTTCTCTTTTAACTCTGATACTCAAGTTACAACAACTATACAAATAAACTTACATCTACATATAATTATCTCCACTTCATACCCTCTCAACCTAAATATCTCAAAGATGGTTCACCTATTCACAAACATTAAGAATAAGAAGAATCTATTCTGATTATGCTATTTCTTTTAGATTATATCAACAGACTTAAAGAAAAATTTCTGGCACGTGGCTGCTTCCATAATTCAATTTAACATCAAATTAAATGATCATTGTCTCAAGTTAGATAAAGCCTTAAAATTTACAAACAAATAAACAAACAAAAAAAGAAGAAAAATCAGATCATATCTCTCTTGACATTTTCCCACATTAGTACAAAAGAACCACTGGAATTCCTTAAACAAAAACCCAGTTTAAAAAATAATTTTTCAAGAACCAGGTAAGTTTTTAACCAATCCATTTACGATGAGTGGGATGTGACACAAGGTTACAAGTATGAGGCATTCAGCAAGGAGTGTAAGGAGTAGTAATGGATCTAGCACAATTGTTTAGCTGAGGTAGAGCTCCAAATCTACCATCAGCTCTCAGATGCTTTACTGCCCAGGTCAGATTACCCACGCTGTGCTACTCATGTGCTGAGTTGGCAAGGACTGGTATCGAACCTGGAACCTTGCAATTCCTAGTTGAATGCTCTACTGGCTGAGTTAACTGGCTGACTGAGCTCAACCTGCCCCTTTCACAATATTTATTCAATTGTTTAAACTTATGTTAGTGAAATGCCTTAAAAATAAGCTTATTATTAATTCCCATACGCTCTTTTGTACCAATATTTTCTCTTGTACTTTTTGAAAATATCTTTTTATGGATTTAGTTTTAACAATCTCTCTCCAGGGACTTTTTCTAAAAATCCCATGATTTGCTCAATTGGAAACCTTTCTTTATAAGAAACAATACACCAGAGACTTACATTTCTTCTTGGAGATGATTCTAATTAAACTTTCTGGGTGAATGATACTTTGCCTAAAGTTCTAAAGAAGAAGTTAAAAAAAAAAAGACTCAGTTAATTTTGGGAAAATAGCAGAAGAAACTGAGCTAAAAATTACTAAAAATATAAAACAAAACAAAAGAAAAGAATTTAAAACAAATTTATAAATTCGTTTATAGTTCAATATTCTATCCTGTGGGTTTTTTATTCACAATTTGCTGATCTTGTGTTTTCCTTTTTGTATCTTACAACAAAGTGATTGCACTTGAATTGTGTCTTTTAGCACTTTATACCTTGATATCATTCTAAAAAAAAACTCACCCAAAGCTCTTTTATTCAAAAAGTTTAAGCAGTTCTTAGCTGTGACATTATCTTTGATCTATAGATAAACATATTTATATACAATGATGCATATGGGTTTAGGTAAGAGCTTATCGGTATGAGTATGTATACATATAAATATAGAGTATATGTATGTATGTATGTACATGGATGTGTGTATACTATGTGTCTAATAGTATTAAGTGGTAGCTAAAATATTGGGGAGCGCTAGAAAATTTTAAAAGGTAGATAATGAAATAGAAATAAAAGGATTTCCTAATATTAGCAAGAAAAGGAAATATTGTTTTTACTGTTATAGACTGAAACTATGAGCACTAATAAAGACATAAATTAAGCAACAAGAATTTAATTTTTTTAATGTTTTTAGCCTTTGATGGTCAAAATGGGGAAAATCCCTCTTTTAGCTGGAAATTTGGACATCTGCTTTGAAACCCGTATATTTGGCATAATTGGAAGAGTGTGTTGAAGTTACACAGATAGTCAGAGAGAAGGAGTGCTGGGTGAGTTAGGGTCTGTCTGTTGGTGGGAGTTACATAATGAATAGGCATAACCTACTCAAGTTGTGCTACTTGTTGGCAAGGACTGGTATCGAACCTGGAACCTTGTGATTCCTAGGTGAATGCTCTGCTGGCTGAAACCCGTATATTTGGGTATAATTGGAAGAGTGTGTTGAAGTTACACAGATAGTCAGAGAGAAGGAGGGTTGGGTGAGTTAGGGTCTGTCTGTTGGTGGGAGTTACATAATGAATAGGCATAACCTACTCAAGTTGTGCTACTTGTTGGCAAGGACTGGTATCGAACCTGGAACCTTGTGATTCCTAGGTGAATGCTCTGCTGGCTGAAACCCGTATATTTGGGTATAATTGGAAGAGTGTGTTGAAGTTACACAGATAGTCAGAGAGAAGGAGTGCTGGGTTAGGGTCTGTCTGTTGGTGGGAGTTACATAATGAATAGGCATAGCCTATCATTTTTGTAAGGAAGTGTAGTTAGATTTAAAATTAACCATATACTGTGGAAAAATACAATTCTAGAAAAGTTAATTGAGTTTTAATTGACAAGCTTTGAACCCAAGTTGACCTGGAACAGAGCTCTGATTGACTTAAGGACATAAAGTGACCTAGTGACTCCTTGGGAAAGTGAACTTTTGAGTTAGTAAACTTAGAACAAATAAATAAATAAACATTAAAACATATCACAGCTCCTAATGGGGTTGGTTTAGCTCAGTCAGTAGAACATCTGGCTAGAAATCACTGTAATGTGGCGGGGTCTGTGCACTGCTGCACTATAAAGACTCTTAGAAGAATAGAAGACATAGCAGAAAGAACTAAGAATCAGAATGCAAAAGTGGGTTGATATTGCTGTAGTTAGGTCTGCTTAACTTAATTGAAACCTGGATATCATACGCATTGCTCGAATGTTGATCTGAGAGAAGCTGTGACAACAGTCGTTAATAAAGACAGCAGTGCAACCTTACTGTGTATTTCGTTTTTTTTTGTTTTTTTTTTAGTATTGGTTGAACTGGATTCTGCAGTTTCGACCAACACTGTCAGCCATCTTCCTTAAAAAAAAAATCAATACAGCATTGCATAAATTAATTATCTGGTGAGACTGTGTGAGCCATAGAATAGAGTATGACACAGTTAATGCATTACTATAAGTATTAAATTACAAACCCTATATCTTGAAAGTTAATGATATATTGCCAAGAGTAAAACCAGAAGAGGAAGAAAGTGTCATTAACATTGCTACATAATAATAATGAATACCTTATTTATTTCTCTTATCTTATTAATGATACAGACTCTGTTCTTCTCAAAATAGACAGTATGTCAAATGGACCAAAAAGTTCTTTATCTTGTTATACACTATGAAATTATCAGTAGAGTCATATTTTTAATTTTCTCTCTAGACTTCAAATAATCAAATTTTCTATTGCTTTATTTTCTGCTTTTTATCATTTCTTTCTTTTTTTTTTTTTTTTTTTAGTCAGAATGAATATAAGAGAAATTTGAAAAGATCTACCAATAAACAACTTTTTGGGGATTGGTTCTATTGAATCGAACAAAAATCTCTCTGCAAAATTCCTCATTGTATCCCACAAATGAATCTTCAAAGAAAGTAATAAAAAAAACCCTCAAAACCTATATATATATAAAGAATTAAGGAGTTACAAAAAAAATTCCCATTCAATTTTTTAATGGGACTTGTTGTATCAATGATTGCCATAAATAATTGACAATTCTTTATTCATCTCCACCTCTTCTAAAACTTTTCAATAAATGTATTAAAATGATTTCACATTCTAATATCTTAGTTATTTATAGGTATTCTGCTACAAGCCCTTATTTCATACTGGGGATGGGCTTTTTTCAGAAATCTTAATTTGTGTAATAATAGGTGAATAAAAAAAAAAGAAGTTTTATCAAAGACTTAATGATAAAAATATGAAGTTAGATTCCTTTTTAAATACATTCATATATATATATATATATATATATATATATATATATATATGCACACACACACACACATATATATATATTACCAACCTGTTGGATGTGACACAACATCAATTTCTTAAGTGGAGTTTGACAAGTTTGAATTCAGAGTTTTAATAGTAGGGCAGACTGGGCTCTTTAACCTTGGTTAGGCAACCAGTCTAGGAGAAGGAAACCTATGAATTCAAACCTGTTAAACTCTGCATGGGGTGGTCACTACTAGAATAGGCTCAGTCCTAATTAGTGATCTATTTCACTAATAACCATTACACCACAAACACCTTTATTGTGACAGCCTTGTTCATATTTGAACTCGGTATGCTGTGTCTATTTCCTATAGCGAAAGCCATTACACCATACAAACACCACCATAATCATGTTCATTGTACGTTCATATTTACATTTTTTGTGTAATTTTTTTTTCTTAATGGTGTTATTTTATTTTATTTTTGCACATGTCCTTTTGAATATAAATAATTTTAAACAAATAGATTTGAACCATCAATAAAAGCCTAACAGGTATTACTACTCCAGATCAGTGGACCTGGGAGTAATGGCAATGAAGAGTAGCGCAGATTGGGTAATCTGATATGTGTGGTAAAGTGGAGAGCTGACAGTAGGTGTGGCACTGCACCTCTGCACCAAAAACAATCTCTCTGGTCTAGTGCTAGCAAAAAAAGGGATAGACACCCTCACTTTTTGGTTGATACCAACAATAAGCCACTCTCTAAACTTTACTTACTAATTCTTTTTATCTTTTCATTATGTTCAATTGAAACAGATTAGCACTCTCACACTCTCTTTTTATCTTTTCCCATTCTTACTTTCTTTCTTTCTTATATTTTTTCTGTGTAGTATGTCCTTTTTCTTACCTTTCTTTCTTTATGATAAAAACGGAATGGTCCATTATTTAGATGAGGTGATGACACAAGAAATACAAATTCGGTGGATAAGCAACACCAGATAATCACGATTTACATTTTTGCATTTTATCTTGAAGGATTTGGATGGTCTCATTTTTAACCATAGGGTGTTGCGAGATTATAATGGTTGTAAGATTAAGGAACAAGAGTATTAATATATAAATAAATAACTGTAAACAGAAATGGCACAAGATTATAATGGTTGTAAAATGAAGGAACAAGAGTATTAATATATAAATAAATAAGTGTAAACAGAAACAGCACCGGGACAGCTGGAATTCATACTTTCTTTTATTCAGTCCATTTTATCATGCTGATAACCACTAGACCATTCTCCACCTCTGCACGTGTGTATGTATGTGTGTGTGTACACACCTGAACCATGTCATGGCAGATTTGTCATATCTCCACTCCTTGAATGATTTTCAAAAGCAATCACCTCTCCTGCAATTCTATTTAATTGCTTACTTTTTTGACAAACATATTTTAATCTTTTTTGTTGTTGCCAAATTTCATAATTTCATATTTAATTAATAAATTTGGAATCTGCATGTCAAGTAAAAGAGAGTCAAATAAACTTTTTTTTATTCTCTTACTCATTATAATCACATGAATTAATCACATTTATAATTGATAATTCATTCAAATCTGATTCAAGAGTTTAGTAATATCAACAGAAAAGTTTCTCTCTCTTCCCATATATATATATATATATATATATATATATATAATGTTGTTCTGGTTCAATATAAAATTCAATATTTTATACAAAAAGGAAGGTCCGCAAAATGTATTTTGTTCTCAGAAAAATTTTTTATTTCTTTTTGTTTTACATATGCAACACGTGTTTTAGATCTTCTGGTATCTTCTTCAGGCTTTGATTGATAATATGAAAATATATATATATATATATATATATAATCAGGGCTTAAATATTATTATTAAAGATTATATATATATATATATATAATCAGAGATGAAATATTATGGAGTTAATATTCCGTAACTGCAGTTTCATACAATCTTCAGATGGTAAAAAATATTAAAATGGTGGCTTATTCAGCGTTTATATAATGTGAAGTGTGCACCCCGATGATGACGACTTATTTAGTATAATGATAGATAGATTTGTGATATCATATTTTTGCATACAAGTTCAATATTAGGAAGAGGAAATCTTGTGTATTTGAGTTATTTTATGCTGATCTGTTCAAATTCTGTAAATGTCACTGGTTTTTCATAGGAATTATGATTACGTTCCTGTTGAAGATCATATGCTTCTTTTAGAGTTGCATAAATATCATCAGAAAAAAAGAAAATATAAATGCCTCAGTTCCAGAAGGCAAAATGGGTCCCACATGTTGTCTCCCACAAAATCTGTCATGCTTTTTTTCCTCATGACAGGTGACTTTTTAGGGTCTATTTTAAAAGATTTTATTTACCAGAGATCCCACTGTTTGTATGCACAAACACACACACGTGTATATGTATATATATATATATGGGTTAGCTCAGTTGGTAGAGCGTTTGGCTAGAAACCACAAGGTTCCTAGTTCGATACCCACCCTCGCCAACTCAGCGTATGAGTAGAACAGGGATCTGTGCGGTAAAGTAAGGAGCTGATGGTAGGTGTGGCGCTCCACCTCAGACGCTAAAATAATCTCCTTGGTCTAGCGCTAGTGAAAAGGGGATAGACTCCCTTGCTGACTGGCTGATACCGACATTAGGCTGCTCCGATGACTTTTACTTATATATATAAAAACGAAAAAGTGATTAATTGTGAATAATCACCTTTTATTTTTTATACCACTCAGCTTATGGGCATTTGAGCACTCTGATTGTTTTTACTAATACTTGCTTTTAAATTTCTTATATATCTTTGTAATGTGAAATGATTCATTACTAATGTTTACTCTTAACATTTCTTCTGCTACAAACACACACACACACACACACACATATATATATATGTATATATATATATATATATATATTTGTGAATAAAAAGGCCTTAGATACCATAGGTATCGTAGTTATGGACCATTTCCACTCGTGGGTATCTAGGGTATTTAGATACCCACGAGTGGAAATGGACCATAGCCACGATACCTATGGTATTTAAGGCCTTTTTATTCACAAATAACTTTGCTCTGTTTACAATAATTAAACATTGAGCTCTCACACGGAACCTGAACTCTACCATAAACTACTGTTAGAGAATAGGACCAGCCTAGAATCACCTTGTACCAAGAAACTTGGTACCACACCAAAGAAAGTATATATATATATATATATATATATAAAATGTCTTCTTGATCGCATGCACAACATGAGAGGAAACCAATCACTCACTGCTGGCCCTCTTCTATCTTTTACAATTGGAGAATCCACCATACATGTATATTGTTGTTGGCTGGTTGGTTGGGTTTTACGGCATGTCAACCCTTGTTGGGTCATTTTATGCCGAAGACGTTTTGGTTGATTCATTGTTGATATGTACTCAGTTATTTTGTAAACTTGATTTTTCTTTTTAAACACATTTTTTGGAAATCATTTTGTTCTATTTAACCCATAGATGGGACCCTGACAGGTACTACCACTCCAGGTCAGGGTGAAACAGGAAGCAATGGTGATAAATGGGCACTCCACATTCCCCAGACCTCCAAAACTGGAACCTCACCAGCAGATAGAGTTTAACGTCATTCCTAGGACATGAAAGCCCTCAGCCACTGCCTTCTAGCACCCATATGATAGAAAGGGTTGGGGCAATCATATAGGTGCTAGGGCTTGACATGACAAGCTGATTGATCAGAAGGGGCCTCTCTGACTGTCTAGCCTAAGAAAGAGTCTAAGTGGTGTGTTGCATGTCATGAACTGCTCATCCACCAGGATTCCATCCTTAAGCATCATGGGTTGCCAACAGGTGGCCTCATTTGGGGGGTCTTACCCCTTTGCAGAGGTGCAGTCGGTGTATTCTAATGTCTCAGCTGACAGGGCAGATAGATGTATATAGTCATTAAACCATAGAATTTTCATCTAGTTTTAATGATTGTGAGATATGGAATGAATTGAGTATATATAGGAAGTAATCAGCTGCCACCATTTATATTTTATGAATATAATTTTGTATGAGTGATTTATAAAACATATTTTTGAATAAAAGAATAGAAAGAAACAAGACTGAAATCTGCTGTCTACTCACAAGATGCTACAAAAAGATTGTTAAACATGAAATTGCTAATTTTATATAAAGAATCATATTTTTACTATTTTTGCAAACAACTTTTCTTTTGTCTTTTTAAATTACCATTTTATTTTTAAGCATTATTTGTTGATTATTCAGTAAAAATCTCATTTATTCATTTTAATTTTTGCAATATTTTTAGACAAATGTGGAAATCATTTCAAGTCAGGTTTTTCCTGTTTAATACTTGTATGATTTCAAATTTGGTCATAATGAAATTAAAAACAAGAAAAGCATAAATTCTTCATTTTAGGGACAATGCTCTTAATAGTTGGATCCAAAAGTTTTAGAAAATTGTTATTTCTTTTACATCCAGGAATTTTTTTTGTCTATGGAATTATTACTGATAATTTAATCATCATAATTATTCAAACATTTTCATCATCATCATTCTTCAAACATTTTAATCATCATAATTATTCAAACATTTTAATCATCATCATTCTTCAAACATTTTAATCATCATCATTCTTCAAACATTTTAATCATCATAATTCTTCAAACATTTTAATCATCATAATTCTTCAAACATTTTAATCATCATCATTCTTCAAACATTTTAATCATCATTCATCATTTCTTCAAACATTTTAATCATCATCATTCTTCAAACATTTCTGTATTGAAACTTTTGCTCTGTTGGTAGGGCTTAGAATATGCTTAGTGTATCCCCTGCAGAGAGGTGAGACCCTCCCCCTAATGGGTGTCCTGAGTATGACACTAAATGCATCTGATGGTGAGGCTCCAGTTCTTGAGCTCTGGGGAGTGTGGAGTACCTAGGAATATCATAACTCCTTTGAGAGCACCTCTTCCAACATTTAACCCTGCACCAAGGCTTACTGCATCTCCTGCAGAGGTAAGACCCGCCCTCCTTGGAGTGTCCTGGGTATGACACTAAAATTCATTGGATTTTCAAAAACTCATAAGTTGGGGCATTCATAAATTAAGGTACCACTGTATTTACATAATTGAGCACTGTAAGGAAGCTAGGATCTGTGTACTAGACTAAGCAGAATATAGCAAATTATGTGAATGAAAGCTTACTGTAAGTTCTCTAGATTTAGGATCGTTTTCTATGACCTCCAAATCTTTATCAGGAATGATCACTTAGTCACGTTAGCAAGGCTTATGTAATGGCCACCCAAAGCAAGGAAATGAGTATAGACAGAGTCCGACTGATGAATGGCCAGACAATTAGAAAGGATTGACAAGAATTGTCTGTCGATTTCAACAAAACATGCATAAAATAAAAAATGCTGTGAAAATATATATATATATATATATAAGTATATTTTCAAAAATTAACGCTGAACAAATACAGTTACACAACAAAAAAGATTTTATAAAGATTCTCATCTCCTGTCATCTATAAAACATCCATCAATTTCTTCACCCCAAGATACATCCTGATGAAGGTTTAAAGAAACTGAAATGTTTAAACATCGATAAATAAATTCATCCTATTTTCGGAACACTTGTTTTTTCAAATTGAGAAAAGAGTGGAACGAATTAAACCCGTATGTAAAGCTACCATTGTACTAGGTAGGCTGTTCCTGCTTAACTTTGGTTCTCTATTGAAGTCTGGGCTTAGTTGAACATCTGTTTTTTTTTATCAGTTTGTGTATCATTTATAGTTTATAGTAACATTTAAGCCAATAAGAGACAAAGACTTGAATGAGTGTCTTGTTCCTCATTGTATGCTTTATGAAATTCATAATGGCAATAAAGCAATACAGATAATGAAGAATGTTTGTGCTTCGTAGCCCCAGCGCCAGTGAATGGCTTGTAATGGTTTACCAAGGTTACTGTGAACTTTCTGATAAGCCACACTGTGAAAGACCAACCATTTTAGATGGTAATCTTTTGGAAGCGTCTGTTGAAGCACAAGTTGATCAAAGCAGCATAGATACCAAAAAGCCACAATGCATCGTGTTACGCTATACATGAACATTCCAAGAAAATTAGAATGAAAATAAACACAAAGAAACTGTGAACTCTTATCAGAGAAATGAGTGCAGTATTTAACCCTTTGCAATCTGATGATCAGAAATAATAATAAAAAAAACAACTTTTTTTTTTTTTTTTGGTAGTTAAAAGATATCAAAAATATGTACAGCATATTAACCTCTTAACTGTCAAGTGCAATGGTGTCAAATACCCTCCTACAACTACATATGCTAAATGTTATATTACGCATCCTCTGCATGGTAGAATATTAGAAACAACATGATACTTTAAATTCCAAGAAGATTGGAATGAAAATAAACACAAAGGCATTTAGTATTTGTTTGAATGTTTAAGATGAGACTTGATAATTTGGATTATTTGTATTATTTGGACTATTGTCCTCATCTTTATTGTTATCTGCACTATTTCTCTGAATGTTTGAGATGAGGCTTGATAATTTGTATTATTCGGACTATTGTCCTCATCTTTATTGTTATCTGCACTATTTCTCTGAATGTTTGAGATGAGGCTTGATAATTTGGATTATTCAGATTATTCGGACTATTGTCCTCATCTTTATTGTTATCTGCACTATTTCTCTGAATGTTTGAGATGAGGCTTGATAATTTGGATTATTCAGATTATTCGGACTATTGTCCTCATCTTGATTGTTATCTGAGCAACATTTTGGCTGATGTGCCCTCCGGCCTTCTTCAAGTATTTCTTGTTGGACTCGGGAGCCTTCTCAAATTTGGAAACATTTGGGAAGAAATTTAGCTTCCCCATGAACTCTTATTAGAAAAATGAGTTCAGTATTTAACCATTTGCAACAATTTGATGACCAGAAAAGTTAGGTTGTTAAAAGATATAAAAGATTGGTGTTGAATACTATCCTACAAAATGGAAATGGACTCTCTTGTCAATTTCAACGCATGAGGGTTCATCCAATGAACAACCTTACACAGTGGTTTGGTTATAATAGTGAAGGCTTGTGTCGGACCATCCATACTTTTTGGCACCTTTGATAGGAAAGAATTGGTGCACAAGGAATGCCACAAACCCAATCAACGACTGACCTCAGGTTTTTAAAATTCAGAGTTTTCCTTCTCCTAGACTGGTTACCTACCCAAGGTTAAAAATCCCAGTCTGCCTTACTAATTTACCCATAGCTGGAGGGTATATGGATTCATACCTTTCCCAAGAGTATTAGCGCTATGTGAAATGCAAACAGCCTTGTCTAGGATTTGAACTTGGGTCAACAAATCCATTTCCTATGACTCTAATAACTAAGTATGCTAAATACTATATTATGCATCCTCTACATGGTAAAACATCAGAAACAACATGATACTTCAAATTAGGGTAGGGTGTCCTCATGGTGTAGTGGTTAACATGCTCAACTTCAACATTATAATAATTGAGTCAAACTGATAAAACTATATACATATTGTTCCATGAACAATATATATATATATATATATATATATATATATATATATATAATAAAATAATATATAAAGGTTTTACATATCTATTCATTAGGTGACAAAGGAACATTCACTAATGTGAATGTTCCTTTGTCACCTAATAAATAGATATGTAAAACCTTTATATATTTATTTTATTATATTATATAACAGCTCTATTTTATATTGAGCACTCTACCAATAATACTGCCTTTGGTACACCATTCCAGCAAAAGCTGAAACAGTGACCATCCCACACTATATATATATATTATATATATATATATATATTTTTATTGGGGATAAAGTTGTGTCTGATTATATCTTTGTGATGAAGTTTTCAAAGATGGAGGCACTTGTTGCAAAATGGTTGTCATAGGAAGTGGACTTGGTTATCCTTATTATAGCACTAATTAACATGGGGTGAATAGTAGGGCAGACTGGGCTCTTTAAACTTGGTATGGGAAGCATTCTAGGAGATGGAAAACTCTGAATTCAAAGCAGTTGTAGACTTCAAGACCTGCCCAAGATACACTACATGAGTAAGCACCCACATGACCAAATTTGGTTATGGGATAAGTCTTTCTTTTTCTTTCTTTTTTCAAAGATATTTTTTTTTTTTTCTTGCTAATAATTCACTATTAAATTATCAATTTCTACTAGTTGTCACTTGCTGAATTGATAACTAGCAGACTTTAATAATTTGATTTAATGTCTGTTGTTTTTCTCTCAACTATTTTTGGAAGTGACTCCTATAGTGTAGATGAGGCGTTAGAATACACTGACTGCGCCTCTGCACAGGGGTAAGACTCCCCCAATGGGGCCACCTGTTGGCCATGGGTGGCAACCCGTGATGCTTAAGGATAGATCCCAGGTGGCTGAGCAGTCCATGACTTGCAATATTCCACTTTAGGCTTTTCTTGGGCTAGACGGGCAGTCGGAGAGGCCTCCTCCAATCAATCGGCTGGTCATGTCAAGCCCTAGCACCTATATGATTGCTCCAACCCTATTGCCCTTATGGCAACCCCCAATCCTTCTTATCATATGTGCTAGAAGGCGGTGGCTAAGGGTCTACATCCACCTCAGAACAACTAGGTTTTGGGTTCAAAACCAGCTCTTGCTAACTCAGCACATGAATATTACTGTTTGGATCAGTGCGGTAAAGTGGGGATCTGATGTTAGGTGTGGCGCTCCACTTCAGGTGCAAAAACAATCTCCCTGGTCTTGTGCTAGACTCTCTTAGTCTCTGACTGATACTCACACCATGCTACTGTATCTACTTTACTACACTTTTACAAAGATGGTTTTGGCTTTAAATAACCCATTATAGTTGATATGCCATTAATCAAAGAACACCACCCCCCAATTGTTCAGTTATCAGACAAAATTTCAGTAAATATCCAGCACTCATTTCTACACATTCATGTCTTTCAATTTTAGAAGAAGAAAGATGTTTATTTTTACACAGTTTTTACACCCCCCCCAAAAAAAAACAACACAAATAATTACTGTGTGGAGGAAGATCACTAATTAGGACTGAGCCTATTCTAGTAGTAACCACCTCTGCTATTTTATAGGTTTTCAGATTTTAAATATTTTAACTCTGAATTCAAACCTGTTAAACTCCGCTTAAGATATTGACCTTGTGTCACATCCTACTCATATGGAGGGGTTGGTAAATATATATACACTATGAATTTTGAACATACAAAGAAAGAACTAGCCTTTTACATTATCATTAACTATAAGTGACAAGAAAGAAAGAAAGAAAGATGTTTATTTTCACACACTCTTTACAAAAAAAAAACAAAAACACAACAAATGATTACTGTGTGGACGATGATCACTAATTAGGACTGAGCCTATTCTAGTAATGACCACCTCTGCTATTTCATAGTTTTCAAGTTTAAAATGTTTTATAATTTTCTAAAGAACAAAGGGTATCAATTATAAATATACAGTAGAGACTGGGTCTCTTTTTTGTTAGTATTTGATTACTTCTTTATTTTTTAAACTAACCAATACTAATTCCTCCATTAAAGTTTACTTGTTTATAGATTTTTCCAGTTTTTCAACTGTTTTCTTTTTTCTTTGTGATCGTTCAGTTATCAGACAAAATTACAGTAAATACTCAGCACTCATTTTCTACACATTCGCATCTTTCGATTTTGCCAGTTTTTTCTTCCTGGCTGCCCTTGCTTTGAATCATGTTTACAAACCCACAGCCAACTTCTAAGTATTCCCCTCAGCCCCCACCCCTCATGAATTTGATAAAAAGGTTAAAAGATAAAGTCAAAAGATCAAAAGGATCAACATTTATAAAACTTTGCAGACAAGAAAATCTTTTATATCTACAAAATGAAATTACACTCTGATTTATCAATCATTGTTTTACCAATTGATTTCTGATTCTTTTCTCTTTTCTTTTCTTTTTAAAAAAAAATCTTCTTTTTCTTTTTTTTAGTAATTTCTGAACTTTCTCAGCAGGAAATCTATTTTCCAGTCGGTGGTTGTTCCGAAAAAATATGTTTAATTTCAAAAAACCCATTCTCTGGATGCAAATGTACGATCGTGCACGTGATCGAGATCTGAGACTCCTAATGAAAATGTCATGATTCATTTAGATGAAAGAGCGTTTATTCCAAAAAGAGGCTTTGCTGAATTCTGTTTTCCCATTGTCTTGTTTCTGGAATCTTTCATCCTGTTTTTTTTTCTTCTTTCAGGAAGCGATTCTGACAGTGGTGAAGAATCTGTGGTTGGTAATGTCAACAGATTTGCTGTTGTTCCTCCTGGCTACGTTGGTAAACCCAAACAAGGTCATCTGGTCTTTGACGCTTGTTTTGAAAGTGGTAAGTAAATATTTGTACTAAGTTTTCACATTTATATGGATTGTACACTTAGACTCATTTATTGTATAGCCATACTCAATCGTGAGTATCTTATATATAATGTAGTATATATATATATATATATATATATATATATATATGAATAAATTTTTGGTACAGGAAAACTTATATAGTACTAAAATTGTAGGAATCATATGTATGTAGGGAGATCATACAAGTTATGAGATGGTAATATTTTATTATGAAAATAAAATATAAAATGTGGGGAATACGAAGGCCTTTTCGACTGGTTCGACGAATAAAAGTCAGATTGTATAAGAAATATTCTTTAAGAACGAATGTAGGTGTGCCAGAGGGGGACAAAAAAAAAATATATATATATATATTTATATATATATATATATTATGTATAAACATTGTTCTTGTGAACGTTGTTTTTTTGGTCTTTTGAAGCATTGGAAAAAGAACAAAAACATAAAAGCTTTTTTAAATTTTTTTTTTTTAGCACAAAGTGAAATGTAAATAGTCTTGTCCAGGACTTGAACCTGGCTTGCCAAATCTATTTCTCATGATGATTGTGCTATATGCACCACCGAGTGAGCAAATATTATTTGAATGAACAATCTCTCTTTGATTGCATTTTTGTGACAATGACTTAACAAGAGTTCAGGCTAAGGTTCACATGTATGTATTTACATATAAGTCAAGGTAGTTCAGATGATGTGAATGTTCACTAATATGTTTTTGAGATGAAAAAAAAAATTACATGAAAGAGATTCTGCTGTAGAAATCTGATTTATATATATATATATATATATATATATATATATATATATATATATTTCTGAGTCATTCGGAGAATTGACTGATGATATTACTGATGACATAACCCCAGAGAGAATCCCAGTAGGAGGTAGGCAGATCAAAAACTGATTGGTTAGAAAATACATGAACTCTGATTGATCTGGATAATGGTGTGCTAGGATTAAAAAAAAAGTAATAAAACTCTTTAGGGGATAACACCTATTCTTCACTCTACGCAGTAGAGATCATTTCAAATGTTTTCTATAAAGGAATTAAATGTTTACTAGTAGGACCTGTGGATATACCACAGTATGATAATTTAATTATAATATTTGATATGTTTACTTAAGAACCATTGCTAAATAGTCCAATGTGTAAAAAGTATAATAATCTTGATTTAACTCTCTCTTACTCTTTTGCTTTTCTTCCTTCCTTGTTTTCATCTTTTCATTATATTAGGTTGAAACAGATAAGTGCTATCACTTCTGACTGTTCACACCCTCTCTCTATCTTTCCTCTACTCTCTTTCTTTCTTATATTTTTTCTGTGTAGCATTAGCATGTCCTTTTTCTTCCCTTTCTTTATAATAAAAATGAAATGGTCCATTATTAAGTGAGATGATGACATAACAAATAAGAATTTGGCAGATAAGCAACACCAGGTAATCTGGATTTACATTTCTGCATTTCATCTTAGATGATTTGGACAGCCTGATTTTTAATCAGAGGGTGTTGCAAGATAATAACAGTCGTACAATTAAGGAACACAAGTATTAATATATAGATTGTGTATCATAGAGCATGTAAGTAAAAAAGTAAAAGTAAAGTCATCGGGGTGGCCTAAAGTTGGTATCAGCCAGGCAGCGAGGGAGTCTATCCCCTTTTCATTAGTGCTAGACCAAGGAGCACCACACCTACCATCAGCTCCTCACTTTACTGCACAGATCCCTGTGCTACTCATACGATGAGTTGGCGAGGGCTGGAATCGAACCAGGAACCTTGAGGTTTCCAGCCGGCCACTCAACCGACTGAACTAAAAAATGGTTAGGCCACTAAACTGCATCTGTTCTGGAGATCTATGGAGAGTGAACTAGCCTAGCGTACCTTGTGTACGTGTAGAGAGTGAATGTGCTGGTCCAGGACTATTTATACATGGCTGTCTGGGAACATCGGGGTGATTACTGAGACTGCAAGGATTACGGAACCATTACGCAAACCATCTACCTCAAGGTTTTAACACTCTGTTGCGAGTTACTATATGTCTGATGCACATGTAGTTGAATGTACTAGTATATTGAATGCTGTATGACCCAGTATACCATCTGTAAGAAATGGTTCAAAGTTATATATACTTTGAATACAAAACACCGACGAAGGTTAACAGACAAAACATTTAATATAGTACAGCACATGGATATGACGAGATACAAAGTACATAGGTAAAAGGGTACATAAACAAAGAGTACATAAATAAAGATGAAGACACATTCATGAATGGTACAAGATAACATATAAAAGCCACAGACATGAGACTAGGGATAGTCCATGCTGTGTGAAGAACTTACAGTAATGTAAGTGGGGCCAAAAGCCCCAACGAGACGGGGGAGACCTTAACTAACCCATGTCTCTAGTAGTATCAGGCACAGGAAAAAGAGGCTGAAAGGGTTTGAACCCAGCACTTAAATACTATAGCCCCCTAGCGAGCACCAGCAAACTAAACCGGGCAGACAACTCTCCCAGGCAAATACGAAACTAACGCTACACATCATTTACCCAATCTGTTTGCTTCAAATAAGAGATAACACAAGATTGCAAGTATGAGGCATCCAGTGAGAATCAAACTCACTATTCAGTTGTAATGGAACTGTGAGACTAGTTTGCTAACCATTACACCATAATGAGATGCCCTTTTTTCACCCAACCTATTCGCCACAAGCCAAATGGGACAAGGTTGCAAGTATAGTGCTTCTGGTAAGGATCAAACTGGCTATTTAGTAATAATATGATAGTAGGATTTAGTATTTCAACCTGTGTAGCATTATTTCATGCCTTGTGGTTAGGGAATCACATTCATTGTACATTCTTAATTGCAATTTTAGTGTAGTTGTTCCTTAAGAATTTTTTTTTTTGCACATGGTCCTATTGAATACAAATACTTCTTAAACGGATCTATTTAACCCATAGATAGGATCCTAGTATCAGAGTGGACATGGAAATAATGACAATGAATGAGTACTCTATTGTTTATACATCTCCAGAACTAGACCTTCACTATAAGATGCAGTTTAGTGGCCTAACCAGGACCCCCCCCACACTTTTTAAGGGAGTGGTCTTACTCCTCTGCAAGAGATTCAGCATATTCTAAGCCCCACCAATAGGGGTATAGGTTAGAAAATATCTCAAAAAGTTATTCCTTATTCTTTCCATTTAATAAATTCAGCATCAACATCTTATGATTAAAATTAAAGATGTAATTATAATTAAAGTTAAAAAGTGATTTTTTTCTGATCCCAATGAAAATTTAAAATGAAGATTCTTCCAAGCCATAGTTGTATCAGTACTACTGTACAGTTGTACCACTTGCACCCTAATGAAGCACCTAGATAATAAGCTAGATTGTACCTGCACAAGAATGCTGTATGTAAAGTAAAAAGTAAAGTCGTCGGAGTGGCCCAAAGTCGGTATGAGCCTGACAGCGAGGGAGTCTATCCCCTTTTCAATAGCGCTAGACCAAGGAGATTATTTTAGCATCTGAGGTGAAGCGCCACATCTACCATCAGCTCCTTACTTTACCGCACAGATCCCTGTGCTACTCATTCACTGAATTGGCAAGGGCCGGTATCGAACCAAGAACCTTGTGATTCCTAGCCGAACACTCTACCGACTGAGCTAAACCGGCCCTACGAATGCTGTATGTAGTCTTAATTAAATCAGGGAAACAACAATCTACAAGAAAGCAACTATATGGCCACTTGCCCCCTATCATACAAACTATCCGAGTAAGACAAACAAGACATGCTGGGCACTGCTGGGGAAAAAAGGATGAACTCATAAGTGATGTTCTTCTATGGAAACATGCACAATGGTAGCCCAGCAAGGACCTGCATGGATTCTGGATGCTGCAGAGAGGAGCTCCCAGGGGCAATGACAGACAGGGATGGTTGGCAAGAGATTGTTATCAATATCTGTGCTGCCAGTACAATATGATAATGATAATAAAAATTATAAAATTTTATGACAATCAAGGAAAAGTAAAGTGGCCTATTGTCAGTATCAACTGGACAGCAAAGGAGTCTATCCCCCTTTCACTAGCACTAGACCAGAGAGATTGTTTTTTCCATCTGAGGTGGAATGCTATACCTACCATCAGCTTTACTGTACATTCAAGCTGTGCTATTTATATACTGAGTTGTACGAGGGCTGATATTGAACCCAGAACCTTATGGTTCTTAAGCAGATGCTTTACTGAGTTAAACTGCAATGTAAATGTTGGTGTTAAAACAATGAAAAGAATTAGTATTATTTGGATTATTGTTCTCATCTTTATTGTCATCTGTACAATGTTTCAGCCGATGTGCCCTCCGGCCTTTTTCTTAAAGATGAGGACAATAGTCTGAATAATCCAAATAATACTAATTATCAAGCCTCATCTGAAAAGTTCAGAGAAATAATGAAAAGAATATTTTCTTAATAGAATCACTAAATTTCCTTTCTTGTTTTTCTTTTCTTTTTCTTTTTTTTAAATAATGTTTGTAGTAGTTGATTATATTTGCACACAGCACCACTTTAGGAATTTGACTTTAATCTCATAGCAGTGATAAAAGGGTTAAAAAATAGTTGGAATACCAAGTTGAAAAAAAAAAAAAGAAAATAGGTCAGTAGCTGAGGTAATTTTTTTAATGCTGCTTTTCTGTGCGGAATTCTCTTAAATTTAATGACAATAATCAAAAGCAGAACTTTCAAATTTACTAAGTTTAAGTTTCTGAATTAATTATAAGTAAGCAAGTAAAGTCATCAGGGTGGCCTAAAGTTGGTATTAGCCAGATAGCAAGGGAGTCTATCCCCTTTTCACTAGCGCTAGACCAAGGAGATTATTTTTGCATCTGAGGTGGAGCACCAGAGTGTCTTATTATCTGTATGTGCTGGACAGCTTGACTTATGAGTTTAAACTTTTTTCTGCACATAACTCAATTTCTTTGTAGATCAGATCAATTTCCCCATATGATAAAACTAGAATTGACAACCCGGTGTCACCTGGGTAGAAGATGGGGAGAAAAAAGTTAGTCTGGAAAATCCGTTATTACTGAATTGTGAATTAGATCCTTGCAGGATGCCCCATTAAAATCCCTACATAGAATTCCCATGTAAAAAAAACAACCTTGCATTGATCCCCTGGGTGGGCTTCAGAAAAAAGGTCCACAAACACTCTGAAAAAAAAAGTCTCCTATTTGAAATATTAAATGTAAAAAAGAAAAATCCATGCTATTACTATTGCATTTTTTTTTTCAAATTATCTTCACGAATATGTATCAAATCTTTATTATTTTTATTTATTTATTTTTTATTTATCATTTTTGCTCAAAAAGCAAGATCTGGTGATAGTGAATGTGTACATATATTTACTTTGCTGTTAATTGTTTTATTTTAGTAGTTTCAGCCGGACATACATATACACAACTGACCTTTATATATGTATAGATAGATAAACTGAAATGCCATTAATCTGCTCCAGCATCTCCCCACCCCCACAAAAAATATCTAATTTTTTGTTGCATTTTTTTTTTAAATAAAAAATAGCACTGTATTGTATAAAAATATAATAAAATAGAATGTAATGAATTATGTGCTGAAATATGTTTTAATGTTTATTTTTTTATAAATAATATTTTTCATAATAAATTTGAAAATCTAAATTTTCAAAATAGGTAAAAAAACAAAAAAAAAAATTAAAAAACAACTAAGGTTGTCACTACTAGAATAGGCTCAATACTAATTAGTGATCCTCTCCACACATAACTACAACCAACATTACGTTTTTTGTTTTGTGTGACATTGTTTATATTGTGTAATATGTAGAAATAAACCATTGTCTTCTTCAATTTTTTTGGTGAACTTATTAACATAATTTTATTTGAAGCTCACTCACACCTCTTAACACAAAGCAAAAAAAATGACCGAGCGACAGTTAGTAAGTCGGAAAATTTGTAATTTGTAGCACTTGTAAGTTAAAGTACCACTGTATTTATCTACTTTGGATAAGATAAAGAACAACTTGGGTGGCCTTGTGGGAGATGATTGTTTTTCTGTCACTTCAACTACTTATTACCAGAATGTATCCAGAATATAATCCCCCTTCTTTATTTTTATGAAAGATCTTCTGATGAGCTGCATTCATAGATTTCACCTATTTGAGAATTTCAGTGAGAACTCATTTTACTGTCTTTAGCAAACAGTATCAGTTTTTTTCTTTCATTTTTTTCTTTTCCAGACATATTTTCCATTCTAACAACTTTTTTATAACATCTCCACTTTGGATGAAACTACCTAGTGGATATTTTATTCCCAGTTCCAAACTTAGGCATTTTAAATCCAAAATTAATAAGTTTTTATACACACTTCTAATATACTCAGGTAATCCTTAACTATTTCCTCGTAAATTCCTACCATAAAATAAATTGAACCCTCATTTTATGTCTATGTTTTTGCAATAGATGTTTTATTTTTCTTGCACCCGTTATTTTACAATACTAAATATATTTTATTTATTTATTTTAATATTAACTTCAATGTGTATATTCTGAAAGTTTTTATTTTGTGAGAATGGTTAGTTTTAAAGTGGGGGCTCGTTTTACAATTTAGCCATAAATTGGATCCTCCTTTTATGACCGTAATTTTGTTTTTTCGTCCACGATGATTAAAATCTGACGTTTTTATTTTAGAGTACCAAAGCCAAAAAAAGAAAAAGAAAGAAATAACAACAACAAAAGGAGCCCCCACTTTAAAATTAACCATTCTCACAAAATAAAAACTTTTAGAATATACACATATTAAAATAAATAAATAAAATATATTTAGTATTGTAAAATAATGGGTGCAAGAAAAATAAAACATTTATTGCAAAAACACGGACATAAAATGAGAGTTCAGTTTATTTTATGGTAAGAATTTACGAGGAAATAGTTAAGGATTACCCATACTCAGGTATATAATGGAGAGAGAGAGAGATGATAGATGATGATAGGTGGTCTTACTTGATTACTTTGCTTCTACCCTGACTGGCATCTTCTCTGATTGGGCTTACTTCTTAAGGGTTGGTCTTCTTCTTCATGCTGGGCTAGACATTGCTTGTTTAATATTTAATTAACAAGACTTGTTGGTTTCTTATAATAAAGCTTTATTTCCTAAACTCTTGTTGAATCCACCCTGGGGGCTGACAACCACATCTACGCTCCTTGAAAGCCGGGTCGAATCTGCTAACCAACTAAATCCTATTTCCATGCATTCAATCGCATGCTTTTAAGGGGTCAAGTAAAAAGGTCACTAACTTTCTATAATTGGTGAGTAACTTTCCATAGGAGCCTGTTATTTTAAATTAATGGACCCTAATCAAAATTCTAATTACAGGTACGTTCATAATATATGACTGCTCATAAATTATGTAACAGTATCTTAGTTTGAACTTCAGCTTCGTTATCCCTTTGTGAAACTTTTCTTACATCCTTACTTTTCTTTATTTGTCATTTTGTAACCCTTTTTGGGTTTCTTTTGAATACAAAATAAAAAATAGTGTTTATTAAATGAACTTCTTTGACAGAATAACAAACAAATTGGAGATAAAGTCAAGGAGGGGTTATAGGTATAATCTGAACTTCTGTAATATCAGTGGCTCTTGTAGCTTAGTGGTAGTGCAGCTGATACATATAATGAGGTTTCTCTGTGGCAAAAGCAGAGATGCTGATAGGTACGCATCCTGCGCTCCTGACACATAAAATCTAAAAGGACGTAGTAAAATTATATCTTTGCATCCCATCTTTTCCTTTTTTCTTTCCTAACCATTTCAAGCTAACTCTAAATACATTTCAATAGTTCCTTAGAAATAAATTACACAGGATAGGTTACAAAGGTAGGAGTTAGACGGCTTTAGTTTTTTCCCCAGATCATAAATAAAACCTCTACAGTTTATTAAGAAACTTTAGTTGGGACCCATCAAATTTTACGAGGACTCATTCAAAGCAAATATGTGTATCCCAGGACATACTAACTCAAAAAGCTATCAGCATCATTGCAAAAGTATACATGATTTTGAGTCTCACTTGGAGCTTAAGTTTTATTATTGTCTCTGATATATGTTGTTCCTTGCTGGCATAGAAATAACAATCCAAATGAAATCCAATAAAAAAAAAAAAAAAAACAATTCAAATTCATAAAAGATGAAAAAAAAAATACTATTCAAAAATGAATAATAATGTTCATTCCATGATTTTAAAAGTTGATTTATCTAATAGTTGCTGACCTGATACCTCTAGGCATTTCACTTGTCTTATTTTTTTTTCTATTATTTTGAAATCAACTTATTCTGAAAACAATGTGTTCTATGTCACATTAAACAAAAGATTTTTTTTTATCATCTAAAAGAAGAAAAAAAAACATGTCATTTGTAAAATATTCCATTTTTTGTTCATTCATTTTGTTTATTACTGATTCAATTATTGGATAGCGTAAACTGCTTGGGGACTTTTGTTTCTTTTCATGCTTTTAACTTTTAACCATTTGTTTTCAGTGAATCCATTTAATTTCTCTGTGGAGCTATCCATATAAAAGATATTTTTTTATTTTGTATTTCAGGTAACCTTGGTCGTGTTGATTATATAACAGAATTTGAGTATGATCTCTTTATCCGACCTGACACTTGTAACCCTCGCTTTAGAGTGTGGTTCAATTTTACTGTGGAAAACATAAAATCTGATCAGGTAAGTTTTTAAGATGATTTTCATGACAAAATACATTTTACAAACAAATGAAGAGAATTTTATTAACCCCTCCGTATGAGCAGGATGTAACACAAGGTAAATTTTTTAAGCAGAGTTTAACAGGTTTGAATTCACAGTTTTCCTTCTCCTAGACAGGTTATCTAGCCACGGTTAAAGAGCCTAATTTGCCCTACTATTTACCCATTGCTGGAGGGAGAGTAGTTTGATGCATACCTTTCCCAAGGTTATTGGCGTTATGTGAAATGGAAACAGCCTTGTCCAGGATTTGAACTTGGGTCGACGAGTCAATTTTCTATAACTCTAACCATTACACCACACACCTCCACGGAAGAGAATTATATAGGTATTTATTTACCCAACCTGTTACACCACAAGTAGGATGTGACACAAGGTTATAAGTATGGGGCATCCAGTAAGGATCAAACTTTCTATTCAGTAGTGATGGATCTGTGAGATTAGCTTGCTAGCCATTATACCATGATGGGACACCCTTTTACCAAAACTGTTCACCATGGCTAGGATATAACACAAGGTCGTAAGTATGGGGCATCCTGTGAGGGTAAAATTTGCCATTCAATTGTAATGGATCTGAGATTAGCTTGCTAACCATTACACCATGATGGGATACCTTTTTATCCAAACTATCACCATGGATAGGATGTAATATAGGGTCACAAGTATGGGTCATCCAGTGAGGATCAAGCTCGCTATTCACTAGTAATGAGTATGTGAGACTAGCTCACTAATTATTGCACCATGGTGGGATGCCCTACCCATTGGGAAAGGTCTGAATCCAACTATTCTCCCTCCAGCTATGGATAAATAGTAGAGCAGACTAGCCTCTATGACCTTTTACCATTATACCACAATGGGACACCTGAGAATTATATTTATATATACCTTGATTTACGAGTTGAATTCTTTCTGCTCTTAACTCAATTTCTTTGTATATCAAATTAATTTTTCACAATGAAATAACCTGAAATGCCATTAATCTATTTTAATGGAAATACTAATGTGGGCCACCCAACAAGGACCTACATTGACTAGCTCTGCGTGGAAACATAGATGCTATGCAGAGGACCTCCCAGGGACAATGAATGATAGGGACGGTTGGCGAGAGATTGTCATGGATATCCATGCTAATTGTGCAACATGATGATGATGATGAGTGAACTTATTAATGTGTGTATTTGAAGCTTACTCTTACATCAAATTTTAGCTCTCAACACAAAGCAAAAAATTGACCATATGACAGCTGGTAACATGGAAAACTCATAAGTTGAGGCACTCGTTAGTCAAGGTACCACTGTATTGGCAAAAAGAAAAAAGAAAAATTTATTTTATATTCACACTTTTGGCGTAACTTATAAGCAGTCTATTTCAAACATTAAGGAAAAATTAAATTCAAAATTTCTCTTTATAAAAGAAAAAAAAATTTGATTAATTATAATTTAAAGTGGTATGTTTTAAAGTTATTTCTATTCATTCTTTTAATTTTTACTTTTTATCAGCAACGCCATGCCCATCACTTTTAAAAGTATAAAGATCAAAGCATAATTGAAAATGCACTGTAATGCATTGTTGATTTGCATTAAAATTTCAATCTAAATAAAGTGTAAAATAATGGCAGAAACTAAGAGTAATAGGTTTGATTAAAAATCGGTAAAATTGTGAACTCTAAGAAACAAACAATAACACCCAATATATTATGAGATTTATAGAGAAGGAAATTAGTAAGATGCAGACGATTTTATCAGACATGTTTATTATTTTCTTTGTGTGAATAGCAGCAGCAGAAACAAATGCTGCATTTAAGATGCTTGTAGACTTCCATACCAAAAATAGTGTACAATGCAAAACTATATATATACATATATATATAAAGAATAACAATTTACAAAAAATAATTTGTTTCTCTGAATTTTTGAGATAAGGCTTGATAATTTGTATTATTTTGACTATTGTCCTCATCTTCATTGTTGTCTACACAACGTTTTGGCCGATGTGCCTTCTGGCCTAGTTCAGATATTTCTTGTTGAACTAGGGAACCTTTTCAAACTCAAGAACCATCTTGTCAAACTTGGGAGCCTTCATGTCGTAATGTCCAATTGGACACATGGCACAATGTATATATTTGTTCAGTTAATACAGTTCTGATTAACTTGATATTCTTTTCTACAGTAAGGTGTATTCTTTATCATATATATATATATATATATATATATATAGGTATTTATTATTGATAGCATCCTTAAAGCACATAAAAAATTTTAACCTTTAAAAATAAGACATCTTTATAAATAGTTGTTGTATCTTGTCTTAAAAGAGTTAAACATAGTTTAATTCTCTATTGAATTAACTTTTAAAAAAGTGTTAAAATCATTGTGACCCACATTTTTTAATTAAAAAATTAATTAGATTAAATAATGTGGGTGTTTCATACATAAAAAAAAAATCATGTGGCCTACAAAATTTCTAATTGAAATTTAAAAAAAAAAAAAAAATAACCTCCCACCAAAAAAAAAAAAACAAAAGGTGAAAGTGACTTGAATTATTTTTAATGTCTGGTTTATACATATGTTTCAATATTTTTTTCTTCTGACCATAAATATTCAGATTCTTTACTATGTGATTGCAATTTTACAAAATATAAAGTTTGTTGTAACCAGTTTAACTCAGTCAGTAGAGCATTCAACTAAGAATTTTAAGGTTCCAGGTTCGTTACTGGTCCCTGCCAACTCAGCACAATAACTTCCTTCTCTCTATTTCCGATCCTCACAATTCTTATTACACACTTACTCTATCTTTCCTTTTATCTATCTTCTAACATTCCGTTTAATTCCTTAATTATATTATTTACTCCATACACGTATATATATTTACCAACCCCTCCGCACGAGCAGGATGCGACACAAGGTCAATTTCTTAAGCGGAGTTTAACAGGTTTGAATTCAGAGTTTTCCTTCTCCTAGACCGGTTGCCTAACCAAGGTTAAAGAGCCCAGTCTGCCCTACTATTTACCCATAGCTGGAGGGGGAGTAGGATTCATACCTTTCCCAAGGGTATTAGCGCTAAGTGAAATGCAATTACCACGTCCAGGATTTGAACTCGGGGCGACAAGTCCATTTCCCATGACTTTAACCATTACACCACGCGCTTCCTCCATACACGTATAAGATCTTTACAGAAAACATTTTACATTCAAGTTCTGTTCTAGACTGTTGAATCTCATATTGCAGTTATTATGTGGACTCGGCTATGCAAAATGCTAACAGGTTAGGTAAGATAACACAAGAAAATATTCAACAATGTATAAAAGAGTACAGCTTGGGTAATAGCAAATATTGGGCAATAGCAAAAAGGGGATAGACTCCCTCATTGTTCAGCTGATAATGACAATAGGCCACTCTACCGACTTTACTTATAAATGCAATAAAAACATAAAACAACAATTTTATTAAAAAGTATAATATTTGTTATAATGGGTTTAGTTCAGTCAGCAGAGCCTTTGCCTAGGAATCACAATATTCCAGGTACACAATAACTCAGCAGAAAATGATTAGCACAACTTGAGTAATCTGATCTATGTGGTAAAGCATCTGGGAGCTGGTCGTAGATGTGGTGCTCCACCTTAGTAAAACAATCTCCCTGGTTTGGCACTAGTGTAAAGGTGATAGACTCCTTCACTGTTTGGTTGATACTGACTATAGGCCACTCTGCCAACTTATGTTTTGGAAAAAAAAAACACATTTTGGCTGATGTATCCTCCATTCTTCTTCAACTGTTCTCTGTCTAACCAGGTTGGGTCATTGCTATACTCGGACTCTCATTCTGGGGTGGCCTAAAGTTGGTGTCAGCCAGACATCGAGGCAGTCTATCCCTTTTTCATTAGCAATAGGCCAAAGAGATTGTTTTTGGTGTCTGAGGTGGAGCACCACACCTAACATCAGCTTCTCACTTTACTGCACAGATCCCTGTGCTACACCTATGCTGAGTTGGCGAGGGTCAGTGATTCCTAGTCAGACGTTCTATTAACTAAATGTTTTGTTTTTATATACCACAATAAGAATGAGTACAACAGATTGAAAAATCAAAATTATACACATAAAGCCTTATATAAAAAAATTCTGACAAAAAAAACCCCCACCTATGGGTTAAATAGAAAAATGTATCTATAAAAAAATTGTATTATCCATTAAGAATTGATTTATTTCAAAACTTTATTGGCATTAAATGACCCACTGAGGTTGATATGCCGTAAAACCAAACCAAACCAAAAAAAAAAAAAAAGCATGGACAAATGCCAAATTAATTAGTTAAGGTCCCCCCCCCAAAAAAAAATGGAGGTGGTATCTTACCTATATGAAAACTTTTAATTTTTGGGTCTTTTGACAATGTAATATTTTTCATAACAAAATGAGCAAAGTATTTTCATTTCACTTCAGCTGTATTGTGCAAAATCAAATTTTGAGTTATTGATAATGTGCATCAGATTTTTACAGTTTTTTTTTTATGCACAAATCTTATTATAATGGAGATTGTGTGTTTTGCTGTCTGTAACTGAAATTATATTACTACTCAAGTCACAATTCCCCTAGTTATTTACTGTCACATTCTCCATGATATTATTTTTATTCAAACCTCAAATATGTGCTTAGTATTATTGATTCTTAATTGTTTGGTTTTATCTTAATGAATATGAGCAAAAATCTCTGTGATAAATCTTAGAAATCCATAACAAGAAGAAATAACTGTAATTTTATTGTTTACTTCCTATTCTAAGTAAATAGTTAAATTAGAAAAATTAAGCAATGAAAGACGGGAGTGATGGAAGAGTAAGTTTGAGTTGTTCTATTTTTTGATTATACCACCCCCTCTGTTTCAAATCTTTTTATCTGCAGTCTTATTCAGTTTCATTAACTTTTCTAATTTAATATAATATCTTATTACATTAAAACTTAAATACTTGCACCCGGAGTGTGCATATATTTGCTAGTTTTACTAATACAAGTCCAATAATTAAAGTGGATCGATTGACCAACTCTAGTTCTCTCTATGCTGTGACCAAAGAATTATTCCATGAAAATATCTGTTTTGAAGACTTTACCAATGGCAGGTATTGAGCCTATTGTCTTCTTATTTCTATTTCTATTTCTTTCTTTTCGATTTTATTTTTGTTGTTCTAGTCATTATTTACATCCACTGATGTTATTTGCCTGATTAGACAGAATAGAAAATTGTATTTTGAGTTGGAAAAAGTAAAGTCAAATAGTCAATATGTCTGTCAGACCAAAAGTTGAAATTAGAGAAGAAAGAATTTTAAGAATTTTTTTTGGGAAAAAAAAATGAAAATAATAAAAAAATATTAAATCGTTTTGTTTTATATCTCAGAATACTCAAAGAAGTGAGTAGAAAATATTGGTATTCAAGAAATAAATAAATAAATAGCATTGATATAGATATATATATATATATATATATATATATACATATATATATATATATATATGTGTGTGTGTGTGTGTGTAAAATGGAAGTGAATCCGACGGTATGTTGAAAAAAGAAATAAAGGAGAGAAAGTATAGAATGGATAAAATAGGATATTTTAATCAATTTTACTTACACATGTTTCGGTCAGGAGTTTATCCATGTGTACATTATTCAAACTAATTTATTTAAAAATAATAATAGTTTGAATAATGTACACATGGATAAACTCCTGAGTGAAACACGTATATATGTATATGTGCTTGATTTAATGATTAGAGTCATGGGAAATGGACTTGTTAACCCGAGTTCAAATCCTGGACAAGGCTGTTTGCATTTTACATAGTGCTAATATCCGTGACTATTATTTGTCTGAATTTTTTTAGATGAAATTTGATAATTTTATAATTTAGGTTTTTTCAGACTGTTTTCCTCATCTTTATTGTTATATACTCAATGTTTTGACCAATGTGCTCTCTGGCCTTCTTAAGGTGTTTCTTGTTAAAATCGGGAACCTTCTTTTCTGAATCAGGAGCCTTCACAGAACTTTGAACTGAACCCTTTATTTATTCCATTGGAGTAGATTGTTTTCCTTTCATTAACCATGACCAGGTACAAACATTAATCCATATTGGGTATTCTGTTATTTTCACCTGTAAAGTCAGCAGAGTGGCCTATTGTCAGTATCAGCCAGACAGCAAGGGAGTCTATCCCTTTTTTGCTAGTGCTATCCCAGGGATATTGTTTTTGCATGTTAGTTGGAGCAACATACCTAACATCAACTTCCCATTTTTCTGTACAGATCCAAGCTGTGTTACTCATGCACTGAGTTTGAGAGGGTTGTATTGAACCCAAAACCTCATAGTTCCGAGATCTGTAGTCAAGATTAAATATGTCACCTAATGATGATTGACACTAGAACTGTATTAACTCAATGGATATTGATTAATAAATATAATATTATCATGATATAAATGCAATATAAAAAATATAAATATATATACAATGATATTATCATGATATATTAATGTACATAATATTATCATGATATTTTTTCATCTGTAGTCAAGATTAAATATGTCACCGGATGATTATTGACACTAGAACTGTATTAACTCAACGGATATCCATTATACCATGTGTCCTACTGGGCATTGTGTATCTATACATATATAGTTTTATGTATGTATGTATGTCCGGAGGAAACTAAGAAAATCAAACAGTTAATGATAAAGTAAATATATACACATTCACTATTACCAGAGCTTGCTTTCTGAGTAAAAATAATGAAGATTTTATTTATATCTGGGAAGATATTTAAAAACTCGAATTTGAATAGTAAGAGAAAAGAAAGTCATTGGTGGAATTTGTGATTAAAACAAATCAATTATGTAAGATCAAAACAATGGATCTGCGAGATTAACTTTTTATCATTCTCTCTCTAGCCAGGCAACGCTGAGTAGCCACTTCTAGTATAACAATAGAGTTGAGAACAACAGTCCAAAATCTAAATAATACGAAATATCTGTGTATTTGTACAATTAAGACATAGCCATATTTTTGCCTTTTTTAAAGCAAAATTTCAGAAATTGTTATTCATAAAAAAGTTTTCAACTATATTTGGAGATGTGGTTCTGACTGATTTTTAGGTGGAATCTGTCTCTCACACTATCTTCACGTCTTTACTCTGCCTCTTGAGGTAAAACAATGTTTGTTGTATCTATTCCCATTGTTCCCAGTGACAAACTATTTTCTTTCGATATGAAATGGTGACAGTTTCCAGTCTGTTTTGGAATGACTGCAAAGAAAGCACAGGGACAAAACTCTGTCCCAGATCAGCATCTACCTAAAAAAAATGACATTTTCTCTGTGTAACCGTGAGCAAAATTGGAAATCCTTAGAGGCTGTGAATCCTCATCAAAAAGTTACATAAAAAGAAAAAGAAGAACATTGTTGTCTATTCAGAGATTCTTTGATGATGAAACTATTTGTGATATCAGATTTTGAGAAATTGAGATACACGATTGGTACAAATAAATGATAATATGTGGGGATTAATAAAAATAAAATTAAACCAAATAAGAATGAATAAAACAAAAGTAAACAAAAGTAAATTAGATATTAAAAAAAATATAAAAAAGACACAAAAAGTAACAATCTCTCAGAAGGCTTCAGACCGGAAGAGACCTCTGAGTATATACAAACCTCCTCCCTCTGAATTCTTGGCACCAAAAAGGTCTTGCGGACCTTTTTACTCCAAGACTTTAAGGAAGAAACACCTATTGGCTTGCTCGGGAAATATTTCCCCTCAAAGAAATAGTGTGAATCAGCTAAAGTCATCCTCATTGAAGAATAATCAAAGTTCCAATTACTGTCGAATTGGGAAGACATGGCAACAAACGGTTGTAACCCAATACAAACCTGAATAGTTGCAAAGTCTACTGCAGAATGACAGGGTATTTATATGCATTTGTTCCTTTGCATCTTTTCCTAAATTCCCTTTCAGCTTGCCAGTCCACAAGAAGGAAGAACCAGATGTATTGGAGATGCGAATACGATTGAACCAAACCACTCCGCCATAAATAAAATATTTTTTTTAACACAAACTACTTCATGTACATCAATGACCATCTTTGTTGTAAAGGTGGAATTTTGTATTGTCACAGCAAAAAGAATATAAGAGATGCCTTTCAGAGAAATATCCATTTATAGAACTATCAAAAATATGCACCCCCTGGGTGCAAGTATTTAAGTTTTAATGTAATAGAATATTATATTAAATTAGAAAGACCAATGAAATGAAATAAAATGCATATGAAAAGATTACACTTATTCTAATTATATTTTAATTGGTTTTGATATAAAACCAATCATACGATTGATTTTATTATGTTGGTGAATAAAACAATATTATTAGAAATCAATAACACCTAGTAATTATTTATCAAACCCAGTTATGTTAAAATAATAATATGCAAATTAAGTACACCATATGTTATGTAAACCTTTATTTCTCAGTGATATTTAAAACATATTGCAGAATTTTAAACACAGTAATAACATGGGCTGTTTTGAGGCAAATCTAACTCAGATTTTCATAAAGACATCATTAATAAATACAATTTACTTTATGTATTGATGATTTTGATGATGACTATAAATTAAATTAATTAACTTAGACAATTCCTGAAGGTATTGTGATTGTATGCCGTGATGCAGTTACGGTTACAGGCAGACAAAAATTGAATCTCCATAAGATATACATATGTTAATATCTATCTAAGAGGAAGTTTAAAAACAATTATATATATATATATATATATATGTAAGACTGTAAAGTCATGTTCTTGTGATTACCTGAATGCCGTATTAATACGGTTTGAAATAAATTATTGTAATGAAGCAAGTTTAGAGTTTTTCTTCATTTACTAAATATCTTGCTCTGTCCTTTTACTCACTGGTATTAGGCACTTGAGCTCTCCTTATGGTCTACCTGCATCAGCTTGGTTAAACCACACATGGAAAGACCCTAAACTACGGAAAAAAAACTATATATATATATATATATATATATATATATAATCATTTGTAGATTGATTTTGAAGGCTTATCACAATGTGAAGGAAGAAAAGGTAACATTATGTTGTTCATTTACCTGTATTTTCATTTTTATAAAAATACAAGTAAATGAAAACCATACTAGTTACCTTTTCTCCCTTCACATTGTGATAATAACCAAATAAATGATAGAAGTTTCACTGAAAAGAGTATTCAGGATCCTGAATACTCTTTTCAGTGAAACTTTGTTAGTTAACTTCTATCATTGATTTGTTCTCTAAACCAGTTCTACAAGTATGTATTGAGCACTTTTCAATGTCTATTATCCTGACTCATTGAGTTTCTTTTTCTATTTTCCCACAATCAAAATTGTGACTCGTTTGTTTTTTTTTTTTTTTCTGCATTGAGTCATTCTGTCTCTTTAGAAAAATGATCAATAGTAGGGACAATAAAAATTCAAGAAAAAAACAAATTAGGGTGGGTATTTTAATGAGATGTCATGAGAAAATCATTCAACAAAATGAATGTTATAAAATTTTATGTTCTGTTTGATACTTCTAATAATATATATAATATAATATATAATAATATATATATATATATTTGGGAGAATATGTGCTTAATTAAAGTCGTACCTAATTTTGAAAGTTAATTAATTAATAATTAATTAATTAGGCGGGAATTAACTTTTAAAATTAGGTACGACTTCAATTAGGCACATATTCTCCCAAAAATTGTCAGCTAAAAAAGCCATATCAAAACACATTGTTTGTGTATTTACTTCTCATATATATATATATATATATATATACACACATACATGGATACTATGTAATTCAGTACTACCTGTTTTATAGTCAGGTCATCAGTACCTAAACCGGTTACCCCACCAAGCTTGTCTGGTGAACGAGGGTGGCTAGACATACAGCAGGATAAAAAACAAAACCTGTCAAAGGGCAGAGAAAGCCTTTCACTCAATGAACATCTAGCACATAACATACGTCCCAGTCATGGGTAAATAATGTAAGTGGGCAGAAGGGGATCGCTAAGTCAAAGTGAAGGCAACTCATCTAGGAGAAGGAAATCTCTGATATAAACCATTCAGCGGACGACCATTCCGCCCATCCTGTTGGTCTGCAGTTTGATTTGTTGTCAGCTATCTTGCTTTTGCTTGTTGCTGGATCTCAACCTTTCAAACACGTGTAATCGACTGCCATTAATCAATATCTTAATTAATCCAGTGCATTTAACCCTGAAGATCCTTATGGTGAAACTCGAGTAGGTTGTTACCATGTACCTTTATGTTAATATATATATATATATATATATATTAAGTAGGTTTTGTTAAAGACCACAGAATATTTCTTCTTTATAATTTTCAAATGTAGATGTTCAAGTCTTGTTGTTTTCTGTACATCAGGATCCAGATAGTAGAGAAAATTTCCCCTATTTTTTAATAAAGCAACCCTCCTAACTGAATAAACCACAAAAAATCAAACCCCCAAATACTTCCAAACAAATAAAACTTGCACCAAACAAACAATCAGTACAATTAATAATCCCCCTGTGGACTATGAGTGGAATGGTTGAAAGCGCTCAGGTAAAAAATATGTGACACACTGATATCTGCATTTTTTCTTAGAGATGTAATATTTTACTTTGCATGCGTGCGTGAGGTTTTTGTTTTGTTGTAAAAACAGCAACACTATGGCAGAAATTCCAGGGGAAAAAAAAAACAACAAAAAACTTGTTGTCACTTGACCTCCAAGAAAAGTAGAAAAATATTTTGATGCAAATAGATAAAATACAAATATCACCAATAACAAAACAACACTAGCAGTAATGCTACTATTATCGCCATTAAAAGATTTATAAGATGATTATTTTATTTCTTCTACTTATAAAAGATTCCCCCAATCCTCTCTGAATTTTTTTTTTTTTCTAAAAAAGAAACAACTAAAAAAATGATTTTGAAGAAATTACAGAATTATCCTCTGCACCCCCCACACACAACCCCCTTACACAGGGTAAAGAAAGAAAAAAAAAATAATAGTAAATAAAGCATGAATTAAAAACTGGAAAATCATTGATAAATTAATCAATGAAATTGACAGGTGCAGAGAGGTGTTAGGGGTTGGGTTAGGGATACAAAGAAAGAAAATGGCTTCTGACATTAAAGAAAGAAAGAAAGAAGACAATAGGTTTTATGAATGAATCAAGGACTATTTTTTACTTGATATTGTCCTCAATTAATTGGCTTCTAGGAATTAACAAGCAGCAGCAGCAGCAGCCATGTCGTTTCCTTGTTTATATATAAATCTTTCCCAAGGTTTCTGTATGTCTATCTTTCTATCTATCTATCTATCTGCTATATTGATACATGGTAACACATCCTTGTTTGTCTATCAATCTTTTCCAAGGTTTCTGTATGTCTATCTATCTATCTATCTGCTATATTGATACATGGTAACACATCCTTGTTTGTCTATCAATCTTTTTCCAAGGTTTCTATATATTTATCTTGCTATCTATCTAGACTGCTATATCAATGTATGGTAACACAGAGTAAGAGGAGGGAGAGAGAGTAAGTGGAAAAGAGGAAACTTGCTAACCAGGAATGTCATACATGCTGCCAGATAGCAAGGGTGTAAGAAATGATGAGAAAACAACAATGAATAGTTGTAAAGACGGCAGTGTGGCCAATTTTTGGTATCAGCCAGACAGTGATGGACTAAATGATTGCTCCAACCCTATTGCCCTTATGGCAAGACCCAATCCTTTTTATCATAAAAAAGGGTGCTAGAAAGTGGTGACTGAGGGTCTTCATATCCAGGATATGACGTTAAACTCTAACTGATGGTGAGGTTCCAGTTCTGGAGGTCTAGGGAAAGTGGAGCATCCCTTCATTACCACTCTGACCCGGAGTGGTACTACCTGTTAGGGTCCTATTCATGGGTTAAATAGAAAAATGTGCTTATAAAAATTGAGTATCCATTGAGAATGAATTTATTTCAAAACTTTGTCGGCATAAAATGACCCACTGAGGTTGCTATGCCATAAAACAAACACCAAACCAAACAATCTATTGGTTGGCCAAAGCTTTGTGTTGTTATTATTGTAAAAGGCTTCTCCACTAATCCTATTTGGTCACTTTATTCTACAACAAAGTCACTACAAAGGAATTACTAAGTATTCTGTTACACAGACTACATTTATAGCACTAGCATCAAATACAAATTAACCTAAGAGTAGCAATACAAATGAGCATAACAGGTGGCATTAGGAGGGTTTAGTTTTTACTAACATCTTTTGAAAACAACCCCTTTTGATTATATTGTGATAGCAGTCATATCAGTGTACATTTTATAAAGTATTTAGACAAAACTTTGGTATACATCAAATATACAAATTAGCCTAAGAGCAGTTATTTACCTTGCATCCCACATATACGGGTGTGACACAAGGTCTTTTTAATGTGGGACTACCCACAAGCTGAAACTCATGGGATGGTGCATGCAAAAAATGTGTTGATCCCGTCGCCATTCCTCTTCAATGGGGGCACCTCAGGCACTGGGCAATAAACTCAGCCCTGTCCCTTTAAATCAAGGGGACAGTTGTTACCTGGGGGGATAGCCCCCTGGGATCTATGCTGTTAACATTACTTAACCAGTCCAGGGCCAAAGCCACTGGACCCCTGACCCGAAGGCCAGGTGTGAGGAAATTAGCCTAAGAGTAGCAATACAAATGGGCATCAGGTGGCATTAGGAGTGTTTAGTTTTTACTAACGTCTTTTGAAAGCCACCCCTTTTGATTATATAGTGACAGCAGTCAAATCAGTGTACATTTTTAAGAAGTATTCTGATAAAACTTTATTATTTTTTTTTTTGACTGTTGTCCTCATCTTTGTGGTGATATGTATAAAAACAGAATGTTTTGGCTGCTGCATCCTCCAGTCCTCTTCAGATGTACCTTGTCTGTCTAAGTGTCCTGGCTGTAACGTTAAATTGCATCTAATGGTGAAGTTCCAATTCTGACCCAGAGTGGTAGTACCTGTTACAGTCCCATATATGGGTTGAATAGAAAAAAATGAGTTTAAATTTAAAAAAGATCTAATACCCATCAAGAATGAATAAAACAAAACGTCTTCAACATGAAATGACCCAGCAAGGGTTGACATGGCTTAAAATCCAACCAACCTAACCTAACCCTGTCTGTCCGAGCATAGTAATGATTCAACCTGAATAGTTTGTCTGTTGAGCAGAGAAGGTGTTGAAGAACTTACAAAGATCTCATTCAAATAACGACACCATTGATTTTACACAACCATCAATCCGAAAAGCATCATGAGAAGTGTAACGATAATTTGGTATTTTTGTTTATTGATTCAAACATTAATTGATGAAAATCACCAAGAATTAGCAAATCAATTTTTTTGGTGACCAAGCAAAAATTGTTTTAGCTTGACTGGGAAATTTTAATTCTTCAAAGCATTCACCAAATATTGAATTAGTTAAATGCAGTGAAAGTCAGTTTTATAAATCAAAATTAGAGAAGAAAAATTAGGTTTACTTGAAAATTAAAAAAACAACCCCAGCTAGAAACCTTATAAATACTGGCAAATTGTTAATATCAGTGAGGAATATTTAAAACCATATAACTGCAAATTATTTGTACTAGCAAATATATGCACCCTCCGGGTGCAAGTATTTAACTTTTAATATAATAAAATATCATATTAAATTAGAAAGGCTAATAAAACTGAATAAAAATGCAGATAAAACGATTTGGAACAGAGGGGGCATGATTGAAAAATAGAACAACTTTGAAACTAACTCTTCCATCGTTTTCCATTACTCCCGTCTTTCATTGGTAAATTTTCCTAATTTAATTATTTAGTTAAAATAGGAAGTAAAGAATAAAATTACAGTTATATCTTCTTGTTAATAGATTTCTTTTAAGATTTATCCCCGAGCTTTTTGCTCATATTCAATAAGACAAAACCAAACAATTAGAAATCAATAATACTAAACATATATTTATTAAAATCAAATTTTTAAGATCAGTATGCAAATTAGCCTTCCCATTCATACTGTAAACCTCTATTTTATTGTATATATAAATATAACTGCATGTTATTAGTATGTAATTATGGTCAACAGTATTAATAATGTAAAACAATTTTATTAATAATTGAGGTTTAAATAAAAATAAAATCATGGAGAATGTGATGTAAATAACAAAGGGAATTGTGAATTGAGTAGTAGTATAGTTTCGGTTACAGACAGAAAAACACACAATCTCCATTATAATAAGATTAAGAATAGTACTTGAAGCTTATTATTATTATCATTATTATTATTATTGCTATTATTTTACTCGTAAGTTTTTCACACCAGTGTATGCTGATGGTCTTTCACTGGAGTCTGAATGGCAGAAAGTCTCTCCAGGTTTCCAGGACTCATCTGAGTATTCTAGCTGATCTTAACAATGCTGTTGTCTGGATGGTCTCAATTCTGCCCCTGATTTCCAATCCCTCTAGTCTGTTTTCTAAACTCTTGGGGACTGTTCCAAGGGCACCAACTATGATTGGTATCACTTTCACATTATTATTATTATTATTATTTATTATTATTATTATTAAATAGGAATAGTTACTTGTAGCCATGGTGTAATTGTTAGCAAACTAATCTTATACATCTGTTATTACTGAATAGCAAGTTTGAACCTTGCTGAATGTCCCATACTTACAAACTTTTCACGTTCTACCCTTAGTGAATGGGTTGGGTAAATATTTTTGGGTTTAATGTTTAGCAAACTAGTCTTGCAAATCCATTAATACTGATTAACTAGATTGGTCCTTACTGGATGACCCATACTTGCGACCTTGTTTCCCAACCTACCAGTGGTGAATGGGTTGGGTAAATACCTATCAATTAAACCATCCAACCAAATGACTTGTATATTGTTATGTGGTATTAGTACTGTATATATTATGAACTGTGTCTCTTTGTTTCTTTCTCTTCTTTTGATTATATGAGAGTGAAGAATAATTACAGTTCCAATTACCGTTGAACTGGGAAAACAAGGCAACAAACGATTGTAACTTACATACAAACCCGAATGTCACAAAGTCTACTGCAGAATGACAGGATATATATAAGACTCCACAATGTCATTCAAATCAAGCAGTCAAGCAGCCAATCAGAACTCAAGGAATGGAATGACCCAAATCACCCAAATTCATGAATGGGTCATTCTTGATTTATATATATATATATATATATTTACCAACCCCTCCGCATGAGCAGGATGTGACACAAGGTCAATTTCTTAAGCGTAGTTCAACAGGTTTGAATTCAGAGTTTTCCTTCTCCTAGACCGGTTGCCTAACCAAGGTTAAAGAGCCCAGTCTGCTCTACTATTTTTACCCATAGCTGGAGGGAGAGTAGGATTCATACCTTTCCCAAGGGTATTAGCGCTAAGTGAAATGCAATTACCACATCCAGGATTTGAACTGGGGCAACGAGTCCATTTCCCATGACTTTAACCATTACACCATGCGCTTCCTACTTCTTGATTCTATTATATATATATATATATATATATATATATACCAACTGTCTTGGACACTGCTTAAGTTGTACTTAGTTAGCTGCTGTTATTCAAACCAACAATAGACTTACTGACTTCAATAGAGAGTAACAGAAAAGTTGTCATTTTATAAATCTTATGAAAACAATTTTGCAACCAAAAACCAAGGATGTCTTTTTCTTTTTTTTTTTTTTTTTTTTGAGTCCTTTAAAGTAACCTGAAAAAAATAAGATGCTTACAAAGAATCAGTATTTGATTAACAAACAAGAAAGCATTTTTGATATTGTCGATATTTTTAATGTTAGTTCTAGTTATTCTCAAAAAAAAAAAAACTGTGTATAAAACGGAACAAACATTAAAACAACAAAATCAATTGCCTTTCATGTTTGTGACTCAAATTTTGATTAAATACAAATAAGTTTTCTCACAATTAAGTTTTCGCTTAATGTTTTAAAACTGTCTAATGAGCAGAGTTGTTTTTTTTTTGTTTGGTTGTTTCTTTTTCAGTTTTCATTGACTTTATTGTCATTTTCTAAAAAGAATAGAACATAAATAATCTAAACAAAGCAAATCAGTTGGGAAATCAGTCTATATCAATAATTGAAAAGAGTTTGTTTGTCTATCCTCTATAGGCAGCCAGACCATTTGATGTAGATCTACCAAATTTAGAATGTATATTTTTGGACTTAGATGGTTCTAAGATAAAAATGAATTTGTTTCTCATAGGAAAAGTGTGTTTGTGTGTGTGGGAGGGTCTCTAACAATAAATTATAATCAAGCTATGTGTTTCCATAATGTGACTAATTGTACAAAATTTAAATTTCCAAACTAAGAAAGAAAAAAAATGTAAATTATCTACCTTGATAAAATTATTCTTATTTAATTAAACATCCTTATTAGATTTATACACAATTCTTCAAGATGAAGGTGTGAAATAATTACATAGGATTTTTGTTTTTTCAATTAGATATACATGTGTTGTTTAGATTTTTCAGACTTTTGTCATCATTTTTATTGTTATATGTACGATGTTTCGGCCTTCTTCAGGAAACCTCTTGTTGAACTTGGGAATGTTCATATTGTAATCAGGAGCTGTCATAGAACTTCAAACTGAGCCCTTTATTTAATCCATGACTGGGTACAAGTGTTAAACTCTATTAAATATTCTGTTATTTTCACCCATAGTTAGGATTGAACCTCCAAACTCCCGATGGTTGTCTCTTAGAACTGTATTAACCCACCCCTTATATTTTTTGCACCATGTGTCCAACTTATTAAGCCTCATCTCATCACAATGTTCCTAGAAAAATTGAAGCTGTACTAAACTGCAAGGAGCCAAAATCCAAAGAAGTTAGAAGCTTTCTGGGAATGACAGGCTACCTAGACAACTTTATAAGGAACTACGCAACACTTAGTGCACCACTGACGAACTTAACAAGGGATAAAACAAAATTCAAATGGAACAATGAAGAAAAGGAAGCATTTGAAAAACTGAAATCTGCAATAACCAGCCCTGATACAATAGCATATTTCGACCCAAACAAACAGACTACACTTAGAACAGAAGCGAGCTTCCATGAAGGACTGAGTGCTGCGTTGTTCCAGAAAGGACCACTCGGACAGCAACCGATACACTTCATCAGCAGAAGACTATCGGACACAGAAAAGAGATACAGCCAAACAGAAAAAGATGCACTAGCTGTAAAATGGGCAGTAACGAGACTCAGAAATTATCTGATAGGAGCACCTAAATTCGTTATAATAACAGCCCACAAACCCCTAATCCCAATGTTTAATAAAGCCCAACACAGACTCCCACCACGCATAGAAAAATGGATTATGGAAATAACGGACTTCGACTTTGAACTTAAGTACGAACCAGGAAGAAATGAACTGGATCCATTAGACTATATATCAAGACACCCTATATCAGAAAACTGTGGAGACAACACGGAAAAAATAATAAACCACATTTCACACAAAGAAAATGCTGAAACTTTAGATAGAATAAGGACAGAGACAAAGAAAGATGATACACTAACAAGATTGACATCATACATTACCAACAACGACTGGATCAAAGCCGAAAAGGACATAGAAATGCTAACAGCATACAGAGCTACACCCACCCAGCAACAGGTATAGAACCTTATAAAGCCATGGAAGGTAGAGAAATTAGGATAAAGTTAGATTATAACAAACCTAACAAAATTGAAACAGAAAAGAAAGAGACAAACGAGATAATAGAACATAATGATAAAAAATATAAAAATAAATTCAATGCAACAGAATGACTAAAGAATACCTGGTGACTATGTACTCGTAAAACAACCAAAGAGAAACAAATGGTCAACACAATATGAACCAACATTCTATATTGTAACTGAAACTAAAGGATCACAAATTAGAGCTAGGCGAATATATGATGAAAGGGAGATAACCCGGGATATTAGTCACTTTAAACTTGCAAACCAACTAGTTAATGAAAGACTAGGGACTGACACAGATAATAGCACTGAGAAAACGGAAATACAGGAAACAAAGAATAATGTAGACAATTATAGTGATTACGATGAAATATGCACTAACTACACACCAACACCAGAAGCAACCACAATAACTGAGGGCACACCACAAAAATCAGATGAACCAGGCACAGATGAAGATGAAACAGCAATTGCAATAACAGACGAAAATGAAACTACAAACGAAGAAAGAACAAATAGACCCAGAAGAAAAAAAATACACCAAGACACTTAAAAGACTACATATTATGAACACTCATTATGGGGGGAATTCAAATCTCTTGAAGTTGGGAGAATTGTTGTAACCTGATGAATAAAGGTATCATTCCGGACATGCGCACTCATACATAGACTGACGGGCGCCAATCTTTGAAATAAAAATTCAGTTCTTATCCTGTTACCAGAGTGTGTTGACTTGTTTTTATTCTCGCTTTAAAGAACTCAAAGTTACTCTTTTTATAAACTGGGATATAAAAAGTTAAACTTTAATAGTGCCCTCCTGCCTTCTTCGGGAACTTCTTCTGAAATTAGTAGCCTTTGTGAAACTTCAAACTGAACCCTTTATTTAATCCGTTGGGGTAGATTGTTCTTATTCTGTTAACCATGACCAGGTACAAGCTATGTTAAGTATTTTATGTTATTTTTGCCTATAGTCAGGATTGAACCTGCAATCTCCAGATGATTGTCAATTAGAACTGTATTAACTCAACCCATCCAACTTATCAACCGACATCTCAAAAATTCAAACAAATAAAATATGCAGGGTTTGCTATGATAGAAAGGCTCATTTTTTAAATTACCTCTGGCATGGACAACTTTCTATTGTTTGGTTGTAAAGTGAAGACTATGAACATACTAACTGGGCAGACAAAAAGCAAAAATGTTTAAACCAATGAATCTAATTAATTCATTTGAAAAATATTTCTCTACAAAACACCATGAATATTCTACATGATAGCATTAACTTCATAAGATAATAAAAAAAAAAGATAACTTTTTAGGACTAAATATACTCACTAGTTTTGCATTCTTACCTTGTTCTTCAGAACCTGTGTCCAGAGGCTTCAACCATTGGACTGGTAAGATATTAATATCAATGTAATATCAGGTGGCTATCCCAGAGATGTTGTGTAGGTACACATCCTGCGTCACTGACACACAAAAGGATGCAGTAAAATTGTATCCATGCATCCCAGTTTTTTTCTTTTTTCTTCCCTTACCATTTCAAGTAAATAAATTTCAATAATTTCTTAGAAACAAATTACACAGGATAGGTTACAAGGTAGGAGTTAGATGGCTTTAGTTGTTTGCCCAGATCATAAATAAAAACCCTACATTTTATTAAGAAACTTTAGTTAGGACCCATAAATTTTCCCAGGGATTCATTCAAAGCAAATATGTGTGTCCCAGGACACACTAAATTAAAAAGCTATCAGCATCACTGCTATCCCCTCAGGCAATACCTGTCCCTTCGATTTAAAGGGACACGGCTGGGTTTATTGCCTGAGGTGTTTCAAAAGAGGAATGCCAACAGGATTCATACAATTTTTAAACCCTAGCCACACATGGGTTTTGTTTATGCGTGTTTTCCCTTTATAATAATCCTTGTATTTGACTGACATGGTGGGATGTCAGTAAATACTTACCCAGTACTTTTGCACTACCTGTCTCTGATGGAAAAATATCTCACTATTACTATAAAGTTGGTATTTATCCAACCCCTCCATCACAAGAAAGGTGTGACACAAGGTCAATTTCTAAGTGGAGTACAACTAGTTTGAATTAAAAATTTTTCTTCTAACCCAGTTGCCTAACCAAAGTTAAAGAACCCAGTCTGCCCAACTATTTACCCATACATAGCAAAGGTAAGTTTGAATCTATCTGCTTTATACAATTCAATTAAAGATAATCATTATATAGTCATATCCCATTTATAAAATTCTTATTATAATTTATTGTAAATGATAAGGTTAAAGAGCCAATCTGCCCTACTATTTACCCATAGTTTACCCATTTTTACCTTTCCCAGTGGGTATTAGTGCCATGTGAAATACAAACAGCCTCATCAAGGATTTGAACTTTGATCATCAAGTCCATTTCCTATGATGATATCCATTTGTAGTGGAGGTAAAGTAAATTGCCTTGTGAGGCTACTGAGATTAAACTCACAATCTCCAGGTTGTGAGTGGTGACTCTTTGTAAGCCTCCTGTTAATCCTGTTGGTTGGAGTGGTTCAGTTGGTGAGGAGGCATAAAAACAGAGGCAGTCTTTAGGAAAGAAAATTACTGTTTTCAGCTGGGAGAACCGGTTGTCCGTATCAGTTGGATCAATGAGTGACAACATAAAGACCAAAAATATATTTTTTTTTAAGTCCGATTACAACTACACCACAAATGCCTACTAAGTAATGATTTTAATGTCACTATAAATAGCTGTGATCCAAGTTAAAAATATTTCTCTCTCTACCTCATTGAGAAACTAACATATATTATGAGGAGGTAATCAAGATATGCATAGAGAGTGAGAGGCAGAATCTAGAGTAAGAGATGAGCCAGTTTTTGACTTAATTACAAATTACAACTAATTAGAACCAATTAAAATGGAATTTTTTTCAAACATAACTCAATCCTAAAAGTAAGGAATAATTTAATATAACTTTCATGTCATTAAACTGAACAGCAAAAAAGCCTTCAGGAGACAAACATTGATTTGCTCAGCTTTAGTATAATAATAGATAATAGGTAAAGGGAGTAGCTGTGGATGCCATGGGATACAGACAGAATTTAACACCTTTTGTCACAGAATGATTGCTGGAGCCAAAAAACATTGTAAGTGGGTACTTCAACTGGTATCCATAGTACTTTAAAGTTATACATGCATGATTATTCCTAGAAATTCTGTCATATCTTGAAGGGTTTTACAAAACTACTTTTTAAATTTTGACATTGGCTCTTTGCTTCTTGGATACATTCCCATTCAGTGTTGGCTGGACAGAATATTGTTTGATTAGTGTTTTAACAACTCTCCGACTGGAACATCATGATTTGAATAAAACGTGCATGGTTTGCTATGATGGAAGGTCTCATTTTTCGAAAATCATCGCTGGCATGGACAACTTTCTATTGGCTGCTAGTAAAGAGAAGACTATAAACTATTAACACAATTTGAAGTATTCTATAAATAAACTAGTTACGACCGATATTGAACTTCCCAAGAGTCAAGCTAATCTCATACCAGACGATTCTTCTTTGTCTGACCAAAAGTGCACTGTCTAATAAATGTTGTCAAAATCTATTTTGTTAATTTGTAAGAGAGGAAGAAGCTCTGTCTTTGGCACAAAATGGCTGCAATCTAAAAAGGTCAGGAACTTTGCTGAACTTATTTGAATCTTGTTTTCTTCTTAGGAACAAGATCAGACAAGAAAATGAAAAAAATAAAAATATAAAATAAAAATAAAAAAACTATTAAAAAAACAGTGATATTTATTTTCTGTGTCTAGAAGATTATATTTAAGAATAAAAGAGAAAAAAAAAGAAATGATTTCCTTTTTTACTTCATTAGATACTAATAAAGCATATAAATTTCTGAGACAGACACTTGTCTGTCATTTTTTTCTTATATTTGATCTGAATGAATATAAAACAAAAAGGCAGCACTGATCTCTGTTATGTTAGCCCATCTCATTTGATTGTAGACCGAGCAATTAGTGATTTGTAATTAGTTGGGCGTACTTAATTAGGTTAGTTGGTCATTTCATTAAAAGGTTAATTGCTTAATTGGTAAAGATTTAGACAGGTATTTTACTTTTATACATTGTTCATAGTTTCTTTTTTGAAGACTGGACATGGGTGTTTCCCTTGACCTATAAGACTTTTAGAGTGACATACTAAATACCCTCCCCCCTCCTCGTGGTATCTTTCAGGGTAATGAAGTTTATCTGACAGTACCCATCACACAGTAACATATGACAGGTTACATAAATGTCAGAATAAATTTTTATGAAATGATTATGAATTTGATTATAATCTTTAAAATTATAAAATTAAAGATTATAATAAACATTATATATATTAACCATTATTGGAAGCGTGTGGTGAAATGGTTAAAGTCATGGGAAATGGACTCGTCGCCTCGAGTTCAAATCCTGGATGTGGTAATTGCATTTCACTTAGCGCTAATACCCTTGGGAAAGGTATGAATCTTACTCTCCCTCCAGCTATGGATAAATAGTAGGGCAGACTGGGCTCTTTAACCTTGGTTAGGCAACCGGTCTAGGAGAGGGAAAACTTTGAATTCAAACCTATTGAACTCCGCTTAAGAAATTGACCTTGTGTCACATCCTACTCGTGCGGAGGGGTTGGTAAATATATATATTAACCATTATTACATTATGAACATTACATTTGTAGATATTTGTGTAGACTGACTAGTATTCAACTGTGTTGCAAGTTGAATCTGCTTTTGAGAATCCAGACTTGGTAAGTAGTTTAAATAGCAGGTTGGGCTATTCTACTGTGTGGCATGGTCAAGACTATTTTCATGATTCTGATTGGCTGGTGGTTTTAGTGTGGATATTTTCATCCATATATACTGAAAATGTAACTGTTCTGACAGTTGCTGCAGAGTGTATTCGGTTATTCCCTGTCTTGTTTTTGTCTGGTGACTGGACGCTAGTCACAACTTTCATGTGAGGTTGAGTATGATGTTTATTCTACAATATATTATTATAATTATCATATCATAAACATGGGGTCAAGAATACATTAAAAATAAATGTACTGAGTTTTTTGGGGTTTTTTAAGCATGGGAGATATGAACAAAATAGAAATTTAAAATTCAAAAAACTAAAAGCAACTTTATCACCCACCTTACTTGTGTTTGTGTTTAAAAATGATATTAACATGATCATCATCATGTTGAGCTTGTAGTATGGGTATCGATGACAATATCTCGCCAACCATCCTTATCATTCATTGCCCTCAGGAAGTCCTCTACAAAGCATCCAGTATCAGTGCAGAGCTATGTATCTCAATGTATGTATTTGCTGGATGGCCTGTACTGGCATACCTATGTGCTGATTTCCATGGGAAACCAACTTATTAAAATTAATCATATGAATGATTTTATATAGAAGCCAATTAAAATATAATTAAAGTAAATGTAATCTTTTTATATGCGTTCGTATTCAATTTCATTAGTCTTTCTAATTTGGTATTATTAGCGTTATTCAGACTATTGTCCCCATCTTCATTGTTATCTGTACAACGTTTCGGCCGATATACCCTCCGGCCTTCTTCAGGTATTTATTGTCGGACTCGGGAACCTTCTTTTCGAACTCAGGAACTTTCTTGTCGTATTCGGGAGCCATCACAGGACTTTGAACCTAACCCTTTATTTATTCCTTCTTCTTATTCTTTCTAATTTGATATATTTCATTACATTAAAACTTAAATACTTCCGACCGGAGGGCGCATATTCTTGCTATTTAGACAAAAGATGGAATGGAGCTTGCTTCGCACAATATATATCTTAAAAGGATTTTACTCATTCAATAAACATTTAGTAATTGTGGTGATTTTCATTTACACGTAATTGAGAACGGAGAAGAAAGATGAGACATGTCTTTGGATATTTGTTATTTGATGGTTAGAGTTTTGCCTTTTAGAGACACGAGTTAAAATTAGCATTTACGCATATTGAATTATTTACACATGATAATCATTTAGATGCTGATCAGCTTTGATTTGGGATTCTTGTAAATTGCTTGTGTAATCTGATGATTCAAAGGTCAGTGAACACAGAAATGTCATCAGGGACATCCAAAAGAAAGATCAAACTCGCAGAAGAAAGACCAAAGGAAATAAAAGATATAATGATCAGAATGAGTGTGATCAAAGATCAAACATTAATATAGTACTTGCAGGACCTGTGGATATACCACAGTATGATGATTTAATTATTACAACATTTGCTATGTTCACTTAAGAGCTATTGAAAATTAGATCAGTATGTAAAAAGTATAATAATCTTGATTTAACTGTCTGATACTCTTTTTTCCTATTCATTATGTTTGAATAAAATAGATTAGTATTATCACTTATAATAAGAATAAGAAACAAAGATGCAGTTCTTCAAAGTAGTAATGGCTAGTCTTTTGTTAACAAGACTAGTTATGAATTTCCTGGTGTAGTCTGCATCTTGTTTGTCCTGGGTAAACTGCATCTAATGGTGACATTCCAATTTTGGAGCTCTGGGACTACGAAGTACCCCTTCATCACCATTACTCCCAGGTCTACTCTAACCTGGTGGTAGTACCTCTTAAGGTTCTATCTATGGGTTAAATAGAAA
>CM042148.1:101756542-101789042 GCA_023376005.1 Doryteuthis pealeii
AATGATTGAATATATTTTTTCATAATTTTAGTGGCACATATACCATATATACAAAAGCTAATCCCCTCATCATGCCTATAAGATATGTAAATCAACACAAGTTAGTGTTATATCTCAAGTATCATAGTTAAGCAAGAAATAATAGAGAGAAACACAATGAAAGTTAGGGTAAAAGGTTTACTAAGCAAAGACATAAGGTGAACAGAGTAATTAGCAATTTGTTCAGTTGAAATAACAAGTCTTTATTTCTTTTCTGCGGTTTTGTTGGATATTATTTATAGGAAAAAGGGCCGGGTTAGCTCAGTCGGTAGAGCATTCGGCTAGAAACCACAAGGTTCCTAGTTCGATACCGGCCCTCGCCAATGAGTAGCTCGGGGATCTGTGCGGTAAAGTAAAGAGCTGATGGTAGGTGTGGCGCTCCACCTCAGACACAAAAACAATCTCCTTGGTCTAGCACTAGTGATAAAGGAATAGACTCCCTCACTTTATGGCTGATACCGACTTTAGGCCCCCCCCCCAACGACTTTACTTTACTTTTATTTATAGGAAAAACAGATGATTCCATTCTCATTATTTAGGTAGTATATGACAGAGAATTAGGTGGAGAGAAGCATTAATTGTCAGTATAGATCAATCTGTACGAATGTGACACTACAATGAAATGATTAGTAAAATGATAAATCATAGCCTGTTTACCTCTAGACAAAAGTTCACCACCTCATTATACCTTTAGAATATGTAAATCAGTATAAGTTAATGTTGTGACTGAATTAAACAATAAACAACATTGAAAATCTGGAAAAGGTTGGGGTTTTTTGTACAGGAATATAGATAATAGTCAATATGTAGTTCTCCAAAAGTATGACTAGCAACTCGATTAGTGTTGACTCGATTATGAATAACCTCACATTTTTATATGTGTTCTGTTGGATGAGTCCAAATATTTTGTAGGGGAAATATCTTCCCTTACAACAGTTACATAATAAAGAAAGAGATGGAGTAAATGGAAACCAATACAAATTTTAGTGAAATATACAAGGCAGATTTCTTTTATCTATTTAACTCATAGATGGCACCCTAACAGTTACTACCACTCTGGGTCAGTGTAGATCTGGGAGTAATGGTGATCAAGGGGCACTCCACATTCCCCACATTTCCAGAATTTGAACTTCACCACTAGATGCAGTTTAACATCATACTCAGGACACTAAGACTCTCAATCACTACCTTCTAACACATGATAAAAAGGGTTGGGGCTTGCCATAAGGGTAATAGGTTTGGAAGTATCATATAGGTGCTAGGGCTTGACAAGTAAGTTGGTGTGGTAGGCCAGGAAATTTGAAAGAATAGTTGAGGAATTTGTGATCAGTGGTGAATTATTGAAGAAACTGGATTACACAGTTGGAGATGCGTGGTGTAATAGTTAGAGTCGTAGGAAATGGGCTCGTTGACTCGAGTTCAAATCCTGGAGGAAGCTGCAGTTCCCATAGCACTAATATCCTTGGGAAAGGTATGAATCCAACTACTCACCCTCCAGCTATTGGTAAATAGTAGGTAAGACTGGGCTGTTTAACCTTGGTTAGGCAACCAGTCTAGGAGAAGGAAAACTCTGAATTCAAACCTGTTAACTCCACTTGAAGTAGTCTCTACTAGAATAGGCTCAGTCCTAATTAGTGATCTATTTCACTAAAAATTCAAATCTAAGATTAGTGATGAGGACAACAGTCTGAAAGATCAGATTTGTATACATCGAGCCTCATCTAAAAAATTCAGATAAATAATATAATTTGATATATGAAATTTTCCAGAGTTGACATTTTTGTTGAAGGAAACTCATTTTTATTTCTATTTTTTATTTTTTATTTTTTTGTAATTAAGTGAAGCCAGAATTATGAGGCAGATCTTAATAATTTAATGAAGACCCTCTACCAAAAAAAAAAAAAAAAATAAAAAAGAAATCCAGGTTACAATGATTTCTAATGGCAGCAAAAGAAATAAAACCCATCTTTCAGAGTGACTAAACCAGTTTTACTTCCCATTTCTAATTTTACCATTTCCTTATAGTCCATTTTCCATTTCTGGTAAAGAGCTCACGTCAGTTGTCTATATTCTCATTTGCTTGAGCGTTTTGGCATTGCATGTGGATTCAACATGGTTGGCAGGCATATGCACTTGTGCCTGTGCTGTTGTTGAAGAGTGTCTGACATGCTCCATAGAATCAGAAAGTGATGAGGCCAGCCAAGTAGATGCTGACATCTTTTCTGACAGCCTCTCTGACTCTCTGTTTCTTTGTGGCTCTTTTCATTTCTAGAACTGGTTCTTATTTATGCAGAACAGAGAACACAGAGAAAGAGAGGTATGCCAGTTTTACCTGTGTGTATTTTACCTACCTCATGATCAATGATAAATATTTTTACCCTGTCTGTTCAAAATACTTTTACAGTTCTCTGTCATTCAAACCTGACAGTAAATGAAAAAACAAAAGGTGTTTTTTTTTTGAAGATTCAAAAATAGTTGCATAGATTTATTAATATTTTAGTGACACATATACCAAATATTCAGTTGGTCTAATTTTGCAGAATATTTCTACTGAGGAATGAGTTCAATCCTCACTGAATGCCCTAATCTTGTGGCCTGGTTCCAAAGTAAGTTAAGCTCATAAAATACATACATATATATATATAAAAAGTAAAGTCGTCAGCTCCTCACTTTACAGTAAAGATCACTGTGCTACTAATACACTGAGTTGGTGAGGGCCGGTATCGAACCAGGAACCTTGTGATTCCTAGTAAGATGCTCTACTGACTGAGCTAATATCATATGGATGCTATATTTCCAAGCAGACAGTGCTCAATATCATTGAAAGTGCATTTATATTTGAGTTAAGGTAACATGGACATGAAGTTACCTGGTTATTAACAGTTTCTTGCCCATGCAATCTTCAGACCAAATGACCATACCCTTAAATATATATATATATATATATATATATATATATATATATATATAATATAACAACCCCTCCACATAAGCCTGTTCAATACTTAGATGAGTGATCATTTAAGCAACTTGATATCAAAATGACTTGATTTGGCATTCAATTACCCAAAAAGGGTTGATATGCCATAAAACAAAACAACCTAATAATAGGCATTTTCTATGTTTTTAAAACATAAGCAATTAAGAAATGATACATACTATCAAGGGACATAATTTGTTTTACATAGTGTTATCCAGAGCCCAAAAGCAAAGTTTAAAGGGAATAATGACCATTTTCTATACTTTTACACCATAAACAATTTAAAAAATGACACATACTATCCAAGGACAAAATTTCTGTTAGATAGTGTAATTTTTTATAAATTTTGAATTAATAATATTAAAGTGTTAGAATTTAATTATTTTTCCTTCAATATAATCATTTTTTGTGATGCACATGTCTGTATAGAGTTTTACCTTTATGAGCTGTATAGTCTTTTTTGTTGTTATTGTGCATCCTCTTTATTTTTTTTAGTTGATTCAGTGTTTCATCAGCCAGCTGTTGCATTTCTTTAAAAAAAAAAAAAAAAGACAGAAAATCTTTTTCTCTCATTGTTTCGTATAATTAGATCTCCACAAAGTCCTTATCTCTCTGTTTCCATCACCTGCTACAATACATTAAAGACAAAAGAGATTAGTCAAGAGTGTCTCATCATAAAATCAACTCATCTTTTTTTTTTGTTAATCTTTTTTGTTGCAAGTAACAACAAATCAACTTAGTATCAATATTTTTAATTGATTTCCCACCAGAAACCTTCCTGAAATCCAACAGAGTTTTAAATGAGTAAAAGAGGTTTCCGAACATTTTTGCCTTTTAATTATTCTCAAACTTCACCGATCACCTGTGTCAAATTCTGTCAAGGATGCTGCCATACTTTTGGAAGTAAAAGAGAACGTTTCAAACATTATCCTTCATGATAACTTAAGGATTCTTAGAGGTTTTAGGGTTAGACGGCTTACCTAGCCACTTGCTAAATCTATCTTTATGGCTGTCATATAGTACCTAAAAGAGGACAATGGAATTTGTCTGTTTTTTTTATGAATAGTGAGACTTTCACAAATTTGTGAATGCAACCTATCAGTTACTGATTACTTGCTTAATGCATCTTGTGTTGTAAACCTATTCCTTATCTAAAATACTCATTGTGCTTTTCTTCCTACTTTCTCTGTAACTCTTAGACACAAACATTTTTGCCTTTCACCAACCACCTGTGTCAAATTCTATCACGGATGCTGTCACACTATTGGAAGTAAAAGAGAACATTTCAAACATTATCCTTTATGATAACTTAAGGATTCTTGGAAGTTTCGGGTCAGAGGAATTCTCCTGGCTACTTACTAAATCCATCTATATGGAATTTCCCTATCAGTGGGTACTTTTTTGGTTTGTCTTGCTTTGTCTTCTTTGTTTAATGGCAGATCATTCTTTGTTGGTTGGTTGGTTGGGTTTTTACAGCATGTCAACCCTTGTTGATGTTCTTTGAAGTTTACCCCCCCTCCCCCCAGAAAAAAAAAATTATTTAACTTTTTAAAGTCTAGAATTATTGGAAAGATCAAAATTGTTGCTCACATAATAAAAGTATGTTGTTTAGCTTGATTTCTCAGTTTAATGGCATATCAACCTTCATGGGTTATTTAATATCAAAGACATCCATGTAGAAAAACAGTACTGGTACTATTTCAACCATAACTGTGAGAGAATAAGAGGGGGTTCAAGAATAGAAGCCTCAATATCATCATGGATTAATGGGACAATGGAAAGCCAACAAGTTCATGGGTCATCTAATATTTGCTAAACATTTCTGTCTCCTTTGCTCTAAATTATTAGATTTGGCTGCTTTTTTAACTATTGAAATCTGAATGATTTTCTGTCATTGACTTTTATGGTTTAACTGACCTTCCATATTTTTTAATGTTAAGCTAACTGTAATCCTACTTTCAGACACATTTGGTTTGGTTTCTTTATTTAATTGTATTAGCAAAATAAAAAACACCCTCCGGACGATGTAAAAATAGATTTTTGAAACATATTACCTCAGGGGTGGGAGTGAAAAATTCAATGTCTGCAAGTTTGTACCCTAAGTAAGTAAAATCATCAAATTCATTAAAGGATTAAAAAATAAAACAATTTGAAATGTAAACTTTAAATATGTATTAAAATAAAACAAACTATATATAAATATATAATACCAGTCATGTATTTATTAAAACTTGTTTTAAAAAACAATGAGGACTGTCTAATGTTGCATGTTCAAATTTTGTGTGTATTTATTCTATGTTATGACAATTTTGGGTAATGTGACGTAAGCAGTGATATAGTTTTTGTTACAGACAAAAATTAGAAGAGAATCTCCATTATTAATAGATATCAACCTTTGCAGGTTATTTAATGTCAAAGCCATCCTTGCAGAAGAACAGTAGTGATACTATTTAACCAATAACTTACTACAATGATGCAGTCCAACACTTTAGCAATTATGCCACAGAGACAGGCATTCAGGCAGGGGCAGAGTCAACTCTCCATCTGGAGACCATATCAGTGTCCTTTATATCATGTTAAACTATTTGATGGTGAGGTTCCAGTTCTGGAGAATGTGGAGTACCTCTTCATCATCATTAGTCCCAGGTCCACTCAGAATGGTAGTACCTGATAGGGTCCCATCTATGGGTTGAATAGAAAAAAAGTTTTAAAAAATGTTAAAAAAATGAGTATCCATCAGGAATGAACAAAACATCTTCAGCATAAAATAACCCAATAAGGGTTGACATGCAATAAAATTCAATAACTGACCATATCTCATGCAATGAGAAAGTGTAGCCTTAGGTGATGATCCTCAAAAACTAAAACTTTGAGTCTTTGTTTTATGACCTGTAGAATAATCATACTAAGTCCAATTACCGTCGAATTGGCAAGACAAGACAGCAAGCAGTTGTAACCCAATACGATTCTGGTATGCTGTCAAGACCACTGCAAAGTGGCAGGATTTATGGAGCATCAGAGGATCATACAAACCAAGCAGCCAATCAGGACTCAGGGAATGGAATCACCCAAATGCATGAGTAGACTGTTCTGAATTCCCATAAGTACCAGTTGTCTTGACACTGGTTCAGTTGTGCTTGGCCAGTCACATTGTTCAAACCAATTGTTGACTGACTGACTTCAATATGACCATTGTTTTTTTGTTGTATTATTTGGATTTTTTTGACTATTGTCCTCATCTTTATTGTTATCTACACAATGTTTTGGCAAATATCCCCTCTGGCCTTCTTCATATATGTCTTGTTGGACTTGGGAACCTTCTCAAACTCAGGAGCCTTCATTAACATTAATAATCAACACAGCTTAACAAGTTTACCCTGTCATGATTAACAAAATGAGAACAGTCTATTCCCATAGATTGAATAAAGGTTTCAGTTTGAGTTTCCGTGAAGGCTCCAGAGTTTGACAAGAAGGTTCCTGACTTTGAAGAGAAGGTTCCCCAAGTTCGACAGGTTCCTGAGTCTGACAAGTAATACCTGAAGAAGGCTGGAGGGTACATCGGCTGAAATGTCATTGTGTATATAAGAATAAAGATTAGGACAATAGTCCAAATAATCCAAATAATATAAGACTTATCTCTAAAATTCTGAGTAACGTTGTTCTTTTGGTTATTTTTTTTGTTTTGTTTTTATTTTTTTTTTACATATTGGAGATCTCAGATAAATTCTTAGATACATTTTTAAACAAAAGTTTCAATTTTCTTTGTATAAACAACAAAGCATATCTGATTTTATATGATTTATCTTGTAGAGTTTTTAAATCAAAAACATTGTCTGGCAAGTTTTAACATAATAGCCAATTTGCTATTGGCAAGATGTCAAATCAATAGTAACATTTTATTATTAGGATTTTTTTTTAAGTCAATTTTTTTCTTTTCTTTATTTCTTGCTGTCATTGAGAAGTGAGCTGGACATGGACTTATCTTCTCTACACTTTTTCAGAAATTAAATAAATACAAAACAATGAAATGATGTTATTCTTGAATATATTTTCAAATAAGATCATATCATCTATAAATATTCATTGCATTACAACTGCCAGAATCAGTTCAATAAGGCAACAAAATAGATAAGTTTCAGTTTTCTCTTTTGCAATATTCAAGTTTTATCTTAAGGCAAAGCTTAGGAGTTATAGCAATGGATTTCAGATCTGAGGTTTTGAATTGATATTTTATCATAGATTTCTAAATAAATAACTGGATTTCATACATATATATATACATATACACACACACACACACACATGTATGTATATATATATATATATATATATATATATATATATATAAAATGGATAAAAGTAACCTACTCGAGTTTCATCACCTGAATCGTCAGGGTTACATCCACTGAATTAATTGAGTTTTCGATTAATGTCAGTTGGTACCATGTATGACTGTTTTCAACTGACATTAATCGAAAACTCGATTAATTCAGCGGATGTAACCCTGACGATTCAGGCGATGAAACTCGAGTATGTTACTTTTATCCATTTTAAAAATAAATTTTGCTCTACATTGTATTGAGCACTTTGTATTTGTTTTTTCTCGGTCTTAACCCCTGGATACTGTGCGCTTCCAACGATCGTACTCGTACCCACCGGTAAGCCACTACTCATACATTAACACATATATATATATATATATATTTATTTATTTATTTTACAATGTTTTCATAGATCAATGTTCATTCTCAACGACCGCGGTTTCATGCCAAATAGCAGGTGAGTAGTAAGATCCTATGGTGTTTGTTGGAGTTCTTTACTCGATGTCATATTTAGGATTGTAATCCTAAATATGACATCGAGTAAAGAACTCCAACCACCTAGGATCTTACTACTCAACTGATGAGTGCATTTGGCATGAAACCGCGGTCGTTGAGAATGAACATTGATCTATGAAAACATTGTAAAATAAATAAATAAATAAGCTCTTACGAACTGTGATTGAGCACTGTATTTTCTTTGTTTCACCTAATATATATATATATATATATAATATATATACACACACATATATATATATATTGTGTGTGTGTGTAGATTATATACTTACATATATGGATGTACCTATGGTGTAATGGTTATCTCTTTTGAAATATTTAAGTGGTATGTTAAGGCAAAGCTTAGGAGTTATAGCAATGGATTTCAGACCAGAGGTTTTTTCACAGATATTTGATCATATATTTCTAAATAGATAACTGGACTTCATACATATACATATATACATAGATATTCAGAAGCACCTATAGTGTAATGGTTTTCTCTTTTGAAATATTCAAGTGTATCTTGAATGGTTATCTCTTTTGCAATATTCAAGTTGTATGTTACGGCAAAGCTTAGGAGTTATAGCAATGGATCCCAAATCCGAGGTTTTGAATTGATATTTGATCATATTTTTCTATATATACACACTTATATATGTAGAGGCGCCTATGGTGTAATGGTTATCTCATTTGCAATATTCAAGTTGTATGTTAAGGCAAAGCTTAGGAGTTATAGCAATGGATTTCAGATCAGAGGTTTTGAATTGATATTTTATCATAGATTTCTATATGTATACATACTTACATATGTAGAGAAACCTATGGTGTAATGGTTATCTCTTTTGAATTGATATTTAATAATATATTTCTAAATAAATAACTGGATTTAATATATATATATATATATATAACATATATATATATATATATATAATGTGTGGAGGTGCCTATGAAGTAGTGGTTATCTCTTTTACAATATTTAAGTTGTATCTTAAATCAAAGCTTAGGAATTATAGCAATGCATTCCAGATCAGAGGTTTTCAACGGATTTTTGATCATATATTTCTAAATACATAATTGAACCTCCTATTTGTATATTTTACTTTGTATTGTGCACTTTTTAATATTTTACTGCAGTAGCCCATTCTTTATCTTATGTGTATAAATATATATATGAAATTTAACATTTTGGAAAAACAAATGATGTTTGTTATGTAATTGCTGACAGAATCTGTTTCGACCAAATTGATAAATTGGTCTTCATCACGAGCAACATAGACGAGAAAGAAATTTATCGATTTGGTCGAAACAGATTCTGTCAGCAATTACATAACAAACATCATTTGTTTTTTCAAAATGTTAAATTTCATACTGTCGGATTAATTTCCATCTATTTTTCAAATATATATATGTGTATGTGTGTGTGTAATTGGGTAGCATTTTTTAATTCAGACATACTTGGTTAAATAGTATAGACATCTTTTATTTACATATTCTAGTTTCAATCCTTTTAAGTTGCCAAATGGATGTTACAACCCTATCAAGATACCTTACTATGCATCTTTCCTACACCAGCTCAATAGTTTTGCATCAGAAAAAAGCATTCCTGTCTTACATTCAAATTTTGCAAAATTCTTATAGATAACTGTTGTGTCCTTAAAAAGGATACAATCAGACATGGTTGTGGTCAGGTGGAAGAAACAGTCAACATGTTCATAGATTTAAGATAGAGGGTTTTATTGCAGAGAGATACAATAAGACAGACAAGGAATAGTGAGGTATCTACTAATCCTCAAAGCCAGCCCAGCATAATGCTGTGCTCACTATATATATATAGTCAGACCACATGGGTGAGAGAGAGTGTGGAATATTCCATTTCAACACATGGGTGAGAAGAGAGAGTGTGGAATATTCCATTACAACACATGGGTGAGAGAGAGTGTGGAATATTCCATTACAACACATGGGTGAGAAGAGTGTGGAATATTCCATTACAACACATGGGTGAGAGAGAGTGTGGAATATTCCATTACAAACACATGGGTGAGGAGAGAGAAGTGTGGAATATTCCATTACAACACATGGGTGAGATGTGGAGTATTCCATTACAACAATAACACAACAATATTAGAAGATCAAAATAGTAAACAGGTCTACAACTGCTTTAAATTAAGACTTTCCTTCTCCTAGATTGGTTGACATGCAAAGATTAAAGAGCCCAGTCTGCCTTACTATTTACCAATAGCTAGAGGAAGAATAGTTGATTCATACCTTTCCCAAAGGTATTAGCACTTTGTGAAATACAAACAGCCTTGTTCAGATTTGAACTCTGGTAGCTGATTCCACTACCTTTCTTACCTAATATGAGTTTCAACTAGAAGAAGGCAGAAGATAAAGGCATACACATACAGTTTTCCTTGTTCTGATCAATATAAAAATTATTTTCTTGTTTGTTCAAAAAAAGACAACAAAAAAAGCAAAAAACAGGAAATTCAGCCAGCACATATTTTCTCCAGCTGAACAGCATTATAATATATATATATATATATATATATATATACACCAACCCCTCTGCATGAGTAGGATGTAACACATAGTCAATTTCTTAAGTAGTTTAACAGATTTGAATTGAGAATTTTCTTTCTAGAGTGGTTGCTTAACCAATGTTAAGGAATCGAGTCCGCCTACAATTTATTCTCAGCTGGAGGGAGAATAGTTGGATGCATACCTTTCCCAAGCGCTATGAATATATATAAATAAATATATATAAATATATAGAAAAGATACACCTAGATCTTTAAAGTGATCATATGTTAACCTTTCTTTTCTTGAAAATAACTAATATGTTTTAGCTGTTTCCAAATCTTTCTTTATTTTCTGATATGATAAAGTTTCTGTGCTATAACATACTATCACTGATTTTGGTGATTCACCATTTTATGCTTAATATCTTTGTTTTATTGGATCCCATTAGCTGCTTTACAAATACTTCCCTTATAAATGGATTATATTAAGGTATAGAATGGAAACAAAAAACCTATAATAAAAATTAATAGTATATATTATATTTACTAGTACAAAATAAAAAATATGTAAAAATAGATTTTTGAAACATATTGCCTGAGGGGTGGGAGTAAAAAATTCAATGTCAGCGAGTTTGTACCCTAAGTAAGTAAAATCATCAAATTCATTAAAGGATTAAAAAAACAATTTGAAATGTAAACTTTAAATATGTATTAAAATAAAACAAACTATTATATAGATATATAATACCAGTCATGTATTTATTAAACTTGTTTTAAAAAACAATGAGGACTGTCTAATGTTGCATGTTCAAATTTTGAGTGTATTTATTCTATGTTATGACGGTGATGATTTTGGGTAATGTAACGTAAGCAGTGATGTAATTTTTGTTACAAAAACTGAAAGCGAATCTCCATTATTAATAGATGAGCCTTTGGGAAAACATGACTTTAAAAGAAGAAAAAACATCCAATGAAACCATGTTAGTTATGCTCACAATGATCTAAGGTAGGGGTCACCAAACTACAGCCCACGATGGCAGTATATCAGGCCTGTCAATGGTACTTGAATTTGTTTATGGAACTCGCGAAAATGTTGGTTAAATTTGTTTTTGTACATCTTACACCACACTTCTATGAATATAACATGGAAAGATAAATTTTGTTTTACATCTTTTTCTTAGGGCTTTCCTTCTGGCTAGCAAGTATTGAACATAATCATAATGTGGCCTGAACTCGTTATTTTTTCAATTATCTGGCCCACCGGGAAAAAAGTTTGGTGATCCCTGATCTAAGGAGATGATGATATACAAATTGAGATGGGAGATTTTAGTACCAATTAGAAGTGGATTTGATCAAGTAAAACTGTTTAAACTAGTACCAGTATTTGTAAATCACTGTTTAGTTTGGTGGTTTGGTGGCATATCAACATTCATTGGTTATTTAATGTCAAAGCCATCCTTGTAGAAGAACAGTAGTAGTACTATTTAACCTATAACTGAGGGGTGAGGGGCTTCATATTTTTTTCAAGTGTATTAATGGCATATCAACATTCATGGGTTATTTAATGTCAAAGCCATCCTTGTAGAAGAATAGTAGTAGTACTATTTAACCTATAGCTGAGGGGTGAGGGGCTTCATATCTTTTTCAAGTGTATTAATGGCATATCAACATTCATCGGTTATTTAATGTCAAAGCCATCCTTGTAGAAGAACAGTAGTAGTATATTAACCTATAGCTGAGGGGTGAGGGGCTTCATATCTTTTTCAAGTGTATTAATGGCATATCAACATTCATCGGTTATTTAATGTCAAAGCCATCCTTGTAGAAGAACAGTAGTAGTACTATTTAACCTATAGCTGAGGGGCTTCATATCTGTTTCAAGTGTATTAATGGCATATCAACATTCATCGGTTATTTAATGTCAAAGCCATCCTTGTAGAACAGTAGTAGTACTATTTAACCTATAGCTGAGGGGTGAGGGGCTTCATATCTTTCCCAAGTGTATTAATGGCATATCAACATTCCATCCTTGTAGAAGAACAGTACTAGTACTATTTAACCTATAGCTGGGGGTTGAGGGGCTTCATACCTTTCCCAAGAGTATTAGTCTGAAAGTCAACTTAATAGCACGACTGAATTTCAAGCTCACTTACTATAAAGTTACAGTTCAGTATGTTAGGCACCATGCCATTAGGACTTCCCCTGTTTGGTTGGTTGGTTGGTTTGATTCAACTGTTGCAAGTTGGATCAGCTTCTGATATTTGTATCCATAGATATACAGAAGGGCTTGTACATATAAAAAAAATGACCAAATAAGAAAATAGTTCTTTTGGTAGATAGAATGACCAGCAAAAACCTCCATCAATCAGCTCTGTGCAGATTCTGGATGTTGCATTGAGGACCTCTCATGGTTAATGAGCAATAGACATTGTCAAGATTTGTGTAAACTGATCAGTATTTAACTGTTGCAAGTTGGATCAGCTTCCAGGAATCCAGACTTGGTAAGTGGTTTAAATAGCAGTTTGGGCTATTCTACTTTGTGGAATGGGTGAGTCTATTTCCAGTATTTTGATTGGCTGCTGGTTTTAGTGTGTATATTTGTATCAATGTATACTGAACACTTGACCATGTCCTTTCAGTTGCTACAAAGCGTATATTCAGTTACGCTCTTTTTTTTTGTCTGGTGACTGGACGCTAGTCACAGCCTTCCTGTGAAGGTGAGTATGATGTTCATTCTACAGTTGGTTGGTTGGTTGGTTGGCTGGTTTGGTTTTACTACATATGAACCATAGCTAGGTTATTTCATACTGAAATCAATTTAACATTTATTCCCTGTTTATGTCTTAACATACTAGATTAAGATTAGTAACAAGGGTGCTAAATCGAACATATCTTGTTACACCTAGCCCACTGGACAAAATATTGAACCGAGAGTGTGTTGGAAGGGGGGTGCTATTACATGTTTAAATAGCAGCTTGGGCAATTCTACTTTGTGGAATGGGTGAGTCTATTTCCAGTATTTTGATTGACTGCTGGTTTTAGTGTGTATATTTGTATCCATGTATACTGAACACTTGATCATGTCCTTTCAGTTGCTACAAAGAGTATATTCAGTTACGCTCTTTTTTTTTGTCTGGTGACTGGATGCTACAGTTGGTTGGTTGGCTGGTTTGGTTTTTACAACATATAAACCATAGCTAGGTTATTTCATACTGAAATCAATTTAACATTTATTCCCTGTTTATGTCTTAACATACTAGATTAAGATTAGTAACATTATTCAACAAGAAATGACAGGTTCAGATTAAAATCTTGAAATATTACCACAGATAATGTCTATATATATTTTTTTCTTTTTTAATGAAATCCTTGCAAAAAGAGATAACAAACTAGTTCCTTTTTTTTAGATTTCTTTCAAAGCCTTTTCAAATAAAAAAAATCTGTCCAGGAAAAAATTATATCCATATAGTTTCTTTTTTACTTTGTTCAAATCTGTTCATAAAATTATCTTTGTTTTATTATTTGTTTGTTAGGCCACCTTGGGCATCTCCTTTTTTTAATTTTTTTTACATCAATCTTAAAAAAAAGAAAAAAAGAGAGAATTTTTGCACAGAACATGCAACATTAATACAATATCTATATACACATCAAATTCAAAAATGTTTTATATCATACCCTCTACCTTATGATAAAGTACTTTTTCAAGATTATAATACATAAGATTATAGAAATTGATAGAGTATGTATGTATATATATATATATATATATATATATATATATATATATATATATATCTCCAAACAGCCTCATCCAGGCAATTATATATATATTGTATATATATATATATATATATTATAAGATTAGAGAAATTGATTTCAGTATATATATATATTTGTGTGTGTGTGTGTGCGTGCGCGCTGAAATCAATTTCTTTAATCTTATAATGTTATATATATAAAGTAAAAAGTCACGGGCGGCCTAATGTCGGTATCAACCAGACAGCGAGGAAGTCTATCCCCTTTTCAATAGCGCTAGACCAAGGAGATTATTTTTAGCATCTGAGGTGGAGCGCTACACCTACCATCAGCTCCTTACTTTACCGCAAATATCCCTGTACTACTCATACGCTGAGTTGGCGGGGGCGGGGGCCGATATCGAACTAGGAACCTTGTGGTTTCTAGCCGAACACTCTACTGACTGAGCTAAACCGGCCCCTTATATTTATATATATATATATATATATATATATAAAACCTGGATGAGGCTGTTTGGATTTCACATAGCACTAACACCCTTGGGAAAGATATGTATTCAACTATTTTCCCATCAGCTATGGGTAAATAGTAGGGCAGACTATCCTCTTTAACCATGGTTATGTAACCAGTCTTATAAGGAAAACTATGAATTGAAATTCAATAAAGGCAAATTAAGAAATCTCATGGACTTTTATTGGGTTTTCCAGAACACTCTACCTCTGCTTCACGTGGGTGGGTGACATTGTCTTGTAAGTCCCTTCCAAACAAGGGTGCTAAATCGAACATATCTTGTTACACCTAGCCCACTGGACAAGATATTGAACTTTGAGAACATGTCTTTCTTCCAAGGAGTTTTAGCTGTGCTTTAACCAATGGAATGAATGTGTGGGATGCCAAGGGGAGTATTTTAGAGAAAATTAACATTTCATATACTGTTCATTTCTATGCTGTAAATACTGCTTCAGTCTCAATACTTTTTGAACACTCCACATTTAGATGGAAATGAGCCATAGTTTTTTATTTTATTATAAAACTCCAATTCAAGATATCCATTCATGTCCATCGAGTATTGTGCCACATTTTATTTTTAGAATCTGTATTATGATTGAATGCAAATAGATAAATACATAAATACGTAAGGGGAAGTACTCTATAATAATTATTTAATAGTTAACTTGATTGAAATGTTATAAGGATCAGAGTGAATACAAATTACTGAATTACAAACTAGATTGTAAATTGCTGTATTTTCTAAATTAGTAAATTTTAACACTAACAAAAATGTCACACAGTTGTGCCATTTTTGCTGTGCTATGAGGATGTACACACAAAACAAAATAGATTTATTGAGTCTCATTCTATTTTCAGAATTTGTATTATGATTGATTGCAAATAGATAAGGGGAAGTACTCTATAATAATCATTTAATAGTTAACTCAATTGAAATATTATGAGGTTCAGAGTGAATAGAAATTACTGAGTCACAAATTGGACTGTTTTAAATTAGTACATTTTAACACTAACAAAAATGCCACATAGTTCTGCCATTGTGCTATGGTAATGTACATACAAAACAAAACTAAATATCACCTGAAAAATGTTTGATTATAGGAAATAGGTAAGACATGCCAAAAGTCTTGAAATTAATCTGAGATAGATAGGATTACTTACATTCTTACCAGAACAGTTACGCTACTCATCTTCTAAAAGAAAGTCAGAGTTACTTGGAAATAGAAGGATGGAAAAATCAAGCAAGCGCCACAAGAAAAGGTTTAAAGAAAGTTCTAGTGATTTCTGTATAATCTACTTAGATTTTTTTTTCCTTTAAAAAATAAAAAACAACGAATATAAAAACTATCATAAAAAAGACTAAAAAAGAAATAAGAAAAAAAAAACCTGGGTAAGAATGTTGTACAAAGACAGTGTACTGATTTGTTTTGTTGGTTGAGAATTTTAATTTGTACAATACAAAGTGCAGGTAGAGAAAATGTTTTAGTGTCACTGTACTTTGTCACCCATTCCAAGGTAAAGTGGAACAAGCAGATTGGTTTCAGTTTAAAAGATTTCTTTTTTTTTTCCCCTTACAAATGACACGTATATGACTCTCACCTGCAGGGCAAGTAGAGGCGCATCTGCATGCACATATAAATACAACATTGTCAAGTATTCACACTGGTAAAAAAATAGAGAGAACTTTATATGCTGTGCATGCACGTGTGCATAGATACAAATGTAAGTACACACCTGATATAAATACTCTAACATGCATGTAGAAGATTACAGTGCAATAAATATATTTGTAGGTTGGTTGGATTTTATGGCATGCTAACCCTTATTGGATTATTTTATGCCAAAAACATCCTTGTTCTTGCCAACTGAATTGCTTACAAAGGAAAGCTGCGCAGTCGGTGGGGCATTAGAATACACTGACTGCACCTCTGCAGAGTGGTAAGATTTTCCTAATGGAGCCACCTGTTGGCCGTGGGTGGCGACCCATGATGCTTAAGGATGGAACCCTAGTGGCTGAGCAGTCCATGACATGCAACACTACTCTTTGGCCTTTACTTGGGCTAGACGGGCAGTTGGAGAGGTCCCCGCTGATCAATTGGCTTGTCACATCAACCCCTAACACCTATATGATAGCCCCAACCCTATTGCCCTTATGGCAGGCCCCAACTCTTTTTATCATGTATGTGCTAGAAGGCGGTGGCTGAGGGTCTTCATATCCTGGGGATGATGTTAAACTCTATCTGATGGTGAAGTTTCAGTTTGGAGAATGTGAAGTACCCCTTCATCACCATTGCTTCCAGGTCCACTCTGACCCAGAGTGGTAGTACCTGTTAGGGTCCCATCTATGGGTTAAATAGAAAAATGTGTCTATAAAAAAAAAAGAGTATCCTTTAAGAATGAATTTATTTAAAAACTTTGTCGGCATTAAATGGCCCACCGAGATTGATTCCGTAAAACAAAATAAACAAACAAAGGAGCAATTAGATAGATGCCCTCATGGATCCATTTCTTTCTATAGGACCCCCTCCTAATAGCATCAGTGGGAAACTGACAAGTTCTGTTGACTCAGTGTCATTAAGAATAGTTACTTAAAGTTATGGTTGGCATCCTTCTGTCTACTAATGACAATAGCATAGTGTCCACTTTAAAAAAAAAAATTTTTATCTGCAATCTGAGCAGTCCAATTTTTGAATGGCAATCTCTGGTGCAGTGACTGCAAACAAACAGTGTTGCTTACTGGAGATGCTGTTGTTTCTCCTTCCTTATGTCTCTTTTTTTCTGCAGCAGCTTCTTTCCTCTCTTTTTCTCTCCTTTTCGTTCCTTATTTGATGAAGAGGTACAAGGTCGCACGGTCTTCTACACAAGACTCCCAGGTGTTGGTGTTGGTGTTGATGTTGCATGTCTTCTTGTCCCTCTTGCAGACATCTTTAAAGTGCAGGTGTTGTCTCCCTACTTGTTGGGTGCCCTCTACTAATTCACCATACAGTAGGTCTTTGGGGATGCGGCCTTTGTCCATCCTCCTGATGTGACCAAGTCAACGCAGGCATTTTGGTCACATCAGGTGGATGGACAAAGGCTGCATCCCCAAAGACCTACTGTATGGTGAGAAACTGACAATAACCAAGTGCTGTTGATTCTGTGTCATTAAGAATAGTTACTTAAAGTTATAATTGTTTGTAATTAATTATTCCAATTATTATTAATTACTTAAAACCATATAATTGCTGAAAAGAAAAAAAAATATTTACTCAACACTAAATAACCCAACAAGGTTTGACATGCCATAAAATCAAACAATCAATCAAAATTCTCTCATTCAGAAGTTTGAGATTGGAATTAATTCTCATTTCACAACTTTGTATTATTCAATTAAAAAAACTATCCTATAAAACAGTGCCAACTATTAAGAATATTCATGGCTTATTTGAGAGAGAGAGAGAGAGAGAGAGAGAGAAACAAACAAACAAACAAACAGACAAACAGACAGACAGACAAACTGGATAGGAAAGATTATGATGGACAAAGGAAAATATATATTTTTGATGTATAACAGACTATTTATACTTTTTTATAAGAGTAAGTGAAATTTTATATTGGACATAAACTAGACAAAAAAAAGTGTTTTCTTTGCAGACAAGAAAAGAGGATTTTTGAGCTGCACTATAATAATTCCTCATACAAAAACTAATGTTTTTTTTTTGTATTAATAATTTTGAGACACTTTTAGAATATTGTTCTATTTTAGTAAAATTCATAAGTGTGTTATAAACTATTAGGAAAATTCAATCAGTTATGTATTCCACGACTTAAAAACTTTAAAAACTTGTCCTTATGGCATTGTGGGTGTTGTATAGGATTACCTACCCCCCCTCTAGACTATAAAAGAATGATTGCATCTATCTTATAAATAAACTGTCAGATACACAAGGGGAGTTAGTATGTATATGAATTCCTGCTCAAATAAATATACTATTACCAAGTATTTGACTTTGCCTCTCATTCATTATTATTACATATATCCTACTTCTCTTTGTGTGTGAGTAATTGGTTGCCTTTACCTATAACACAAAAGTGGGTAATGTGCTGGACTGCGACATTGTAGTAAGTAAGTTTGAACACAAGTGGTGCTATTACTTTCACTTTTGGATTAATACCTATGGGAAAGGTATGAACCTCTGATTCCTCTAGCTATTGGGTTAAATATTACCCCTACTGTTCTTCTTCAAGGATAGCTTTGATAGTAGATAACCGAGGAAAGATACTATAAATCAGTTCCCACCATAAGTTCCCAGAATGAGATTGTTCATTTTTCAATTAAGTTTCTCAAAAGACTTGAAGCAACAGGAACTTCTTCATATAATTTGTTACTGAAGCTTGGGGCAACAATCATGCTACAGTGAAATCTCAATCCTCGAAAACTTAGCAATGATACAACACTTACTATCAAAAGCATAATGCCCTCCTCTGTCTTGGAAGCTACAGTGATGTTAGACAAAATTTGCTGGCAATAACTGCTTCATCCTCAGAATAATTTAAAGACTAAAAATTACAGAGTAGAAATGGACTGTCTTATTAAATAATGGGAGATTCTACAGGCAAACAATGAACTACAGAAGTTACCTCCTCTGAGGATATAAAAGTGACCAGAGGCCAAGGGAATTGTATTCATGCTTGATACTGGAATAAAGTAATTGAGTATCAATACTACTACTACTACTACTACTACTTCATTGTGGTTATTTTACAAAGGCTAACTGACTTTTCCTCAAGTTTCCTGTTAAACTTACCTTTGTTGGGACTATCAACAGATCTAAAGAAAAATAATCATTGAAAGTTGTTGGTCGAAATGTGGCAGATACTGTTTTTATTTATATGGTCAGATTTATGTTGGTCTTTCAAAATTTAGAAACCATGATGGTCTCTACATTCTGGCATCCAAAAGTAAAACCAAATGTAGAATGTGTGGAGATAGATAAGATGATCAACCATGTAATAATTGAATGCAGCAAGCTAACACAACAAGGAATACAAAACTAAGCATGATTGGGTATGAAAGGTGATTCACTGGGAATTGTGCAAGAAACTAAATTTTGACCATACAACAAAATGGTATATGCACAAACTAGAATCCGTTCATGAGAATGAAATACATAAAATTCCCTGGAACTTTGAGATACAGATGGTTCACCTTATCCCAGCCAGAAGGCCAGATCGAGTTGTGTGTACCTGAGGAGACTTGTTGCCACTCAGAATCCAGTGAAAGACTGATGGTCTTTCACTGGATTCTGAGTGGCAACAAGTCTCCTCAGATTATGTTGGTGTGAAAAACTAGCAAAAAGTGACATAATAAACATATTATCATTATTATGTATTATCATTAATTATATATATCATATTATTAAAACAAAAATAATGAAATTATTATTTTTTGCTTTAATAACATAGAATATAAAACTATTATAATATATAATAAAAGTAATTATATTATGATTATTATGTATTATAATTAATGATATTATACAAGGTGTGTCAAAAAAGTATTGAAATTTTTTGTACTTTTGACAGACCTTGAATTATGAAAAAATCAATGTTCCATTCATTGTTCATTTCTATCTTGGTAAATACGGCTTCAAACTGGGCACTTTTTGGCACATATTGTATTTTGAAAAAATTAACATTCCATTCATTGTTCATTTCTACCTTGGTAAATACAGCTTCAATCTTGATACTTTTATGACACACCTTGTATATCATATTATTAAAACAAAAATAATAAAATTATTTTTTGTTTTGATATCATAAAATATAATATCATTACTTATAATATATTATAACAGTAATTATATTATCAATATTATGTATTGTGATTAATGCTATTATATATCATATCATTAAAACAAAAAATATTGAAAGTTAAACCAATATGTGGGGATGATAAGACTTTTGGACAACTTTGTACTAAGATGATCAAATTAGGCTGTTTTAGGCAAAGGTAATTCTAGATGCAATTTGAATTTTGTTCTTTAAAAAAAAAAAAAAAAAAGAACCCCCAAGAAACCAACTTTATACTAAGTAACACTATACCTCTTAGACCTTTATTTTTTTTATTTTTATTCAATCAAGTCTGAAATGAAGTTATAAAAGAGTGTACCAATCTCTTGGCAGTGCTCTTCTCCTTAGATTCGTTCATTGAAAAACGTGAGATTCTTGTCAGTGTCAATAAAAACCCAATACAAACGTTTACTTCGATGCCTTAGCATTCCCCTGTGTAAGTAAATATTTTTGGCCTTTGCGTTTTGGTTTATCAAGTAAGTTATATTTGACTGAGTTCTTTGTCCATGTTTTACTCTGGCTTCAGATGAGCCTGGGGTCTATAGAAGCCAAGGTAAAGCAAGACAGCCAATAAACAGATTTTCATATGCACTGCTGGGTCATCTACATAGATTGTCTTCCTTTGTGTGATCTTCCCATGTTCATTGAAATACTTACATGAGAAGAGGAAGATAAAGAAGAGAAGAGAAAAATCAGGAAGTGAGTGAAATGTAGAATGTGTTATGAGCAGAGATTGTCATGGAGAGAGGAATTAGGATATTAAAAAAAAAGATAAAGAGAAGAAGAAGAAGAAGAAAGAAGAAAGAAGAAAGAGCTGAAAAATCTGTAAGAATAGAAAGAAAACTCTTGAGAAAAATAAGATAGGAGTTAGAAAAAGTTGAGGAGTGGTAAAAATAATTGGAAAGAGATAGGAAGCAGAGAGGAGGGAAGAAGATGGTGGAAGGGAGAAAATCAAGGAATATGCTGTGTGACTAGAGTTTGGTAAGAGATGGAGGTGAGTTTGAGAGAGAGAGAGAGAGAGAGAGAGAGAGAGAGAGAGAGAGAGAGAGAGACATTGTGGGTTCGATGGGCTGAAAGAATAAAAGGGTTGATTTTATTTGTTTATTGGACACAATGGCTGCTCTCTGGCAGGATCGTATAGTATCAGAGCCATAACATTTAAAAAGGAAAAGTGCCTTTCTTCATTTATTTCTTTTAAGAACTTTAGTATTGACCAACTCTGTTGCAGTTCTTTTCTGATGTTTACTATACATGACCATCAGCATCAAGATTTACACAACAAATTGAATTTTAAAAGAAGAGAGAAAGAAAGGGAGAGAGAGGGGAGGGAGAGAGAGAGAGTGGGAGAGAAAAAGATGGAGAGAGAGGGGGAGGAAGAGAGAGAGAGAGAGACTTTTTTTAACAATACTTCTTTATTAATGACGTTTATTGAAGTCACCTTGCTTTAAAACACATCCTGAAGCAGGGGCCATATGGCCTCGAGAAACCAGGTCACATTTCTGAGTGCTAGAGGGGGAGGAGTATATGAAATAAATTGGATATTAAAGAACCACAGAAGTAGCAGCAATTCATATGTATTTAAGAAAAAATATAAATAGCAAAATATATTTTTCTCATAATAGCTACCAGGTGAACACACACACACACACACAAAAAAATAAAAATAAAATAAAGCTATAGATTTATTTATTTTTTAATCTATCAATCCAATATATCTGATTTCTGTTTAGTGATAAAATTGTTTTGTAGGATATCTTAAGGATTCTTTGTGCTAATTCAAATTAAAGTGAACGTGTTAAATATTTGACCTTGTAAGAGTTTCATATTGCATTTACAGTCATGTTGTATGTACAGTCTTCATCATCATGCACCACAGAATGCAGATGGAAATTTCCCTTGCAATATGTGTGTGACTACATCTACAAGTCCAGAATTGAATTAATTAGCCACCAGAGTGTCCACAACTGATGAACGACATAAGTGACGTCATTCTCATCTGCGATTGACTTCTAAAAGAAATACAGCCATTATTTACCTTTATTGGGAATTTTCGGTTTAGCTCAGTTGGTAGTGTGTCTGACTGGGAACCTTGAGGTTCCTGGTTCAATTCTGGCCCTTATCAACTCAGTGTATGAGTAGCACATGGATATGTGCGGTAAAGTGAGGAGCTGATGGTAGGTGTGGTGCTCTGCCTCAGACGCCCAAACAATCTTCTTGGTCTAGCACTAATAAAAAGGGGATAGACTCCCTCACTCTCTGGCTCATACCAACTTTAGGCCACACTGACAACTTTACTTACTTATAAATAGATGAGTGATTGCTTAGGAAAAAAAAAAGCCTATTCTAATCCTGTGAGATGAATATATTGGATTGCTTGATAGTAGGGACCCAGAAAACATATAATTTGACATATTACATCACTGTAAGGGGCCGGATTAGCTCAGTTGGTAGAGTGTTCGGCTAGAAACCACAAGGTTCCTAGTTCGATACCAGTCCTCGCCAACTCAGCATATGAGTAGCACAGGAATCTGTGCAGTAATGTAAGGAGCTGATGGTAGGTGTGGCGCTCCACCTCAGACGCAAAACCAATCTACTCTGTCTAGTGCTAGTGAAAGGGGGATAGACTCCCTCGCTGACTGGCTGATACCGACTTTAGGCCGCCCCGACGACTTTAATTTTTTTTTTTTTACACCACTTTAACTCCTGAAATTGTTACTTTTTTTTGAAAAACCGTCACAGAACCAACCTAAAATGATGTCATATCCCCAAAAGTGCAGATAATTTTTAACTTTTCCTCATAGAAGTTATTACAACAACTGAAATTAAAGATGAATGGAAATACTAGTAAAAATTGATAACAATAATGACTGTGAATACTAATTTAAACCGACACATTTGATAGGACACATGTGTTACTGAATTTTGCAAATATCAAAGTACACCATTGGACGTCTATTTTGTCTTCATTCAAAGTGAATGATTAAGTTAATTCTATAATAATAGTAGGGGTGGGGGTGAGCAAATGGAGGTTGAATTTTTGGGACGAGTGTTTTTGATGACCATTTTTGCTGCTGATTACAAATTTGATGAGTGGATAGAGAAGTTGAAAAGCATGACATATGAATGAAGACATGAAAGGTGTGTTGCATAACTGAAAACCTTCTTCTTGGAGGAAAAATAAAAGTCTAATCAGTGTGTGTATGTGGGGGGGGGGTCACAAAAGAAAATTAATGTCTACTATTTAGAATATTAAATACAAAAAAAAATTCTATGCTTTTATCATTCAAATTTTATTTTTATTATCTTCATAAATATAAATCAAATCTTCATTATTTTTTGCTCAAAAATAAACTCTGGTGACAGTGAATATGTATATGTTGTTAATCATTTTATTTTCATAGTTTCCTCCGGACATACATACACTGCCCTTTATATATGTATAGATTAACTTAATCACTCTCTTTGAATGATGGCAAAACAGCCATCTGATAGTGTAGTTTGATATTTGCAAAATTCAGTAACACATGTGTCCTATCAATATGTCTATTTGAATTAGTATTCTCAGTCATTATTGTTATCAATTTTTACTAATATTTCCATTCATCTTTAATTTTAGTTGATAAGATTTCCCTTCATTCAAAGTAAGAGATATTATAGAAGTTATTGATATCTCTTACTTTGAAGGAAGGAAAATCTTATCAACAACCACTCCCCCATATCTCTTTATCTTCATCTATTTGATCTTCTATTGTATTTGTTATTGATTGTGCACCAGTCAACCAACAATCCTTTATTTTCCCTACCATATGTTATCCTTTATTTTCCCTATGCATCCTGTTCTTCCAGATTTATGTCTCTTAATCTTTGTTCTCTCATCCATGTTGACCTCCCACATGATATGGGTTAAATAATACCACTACTGTTCTCCTACAAGGATGGCTTTGGCATTAGATAATCCCCAAAGGTTGATATGCCATTAAACAAAGAATCCAAACGAATCAAATTGAATCCAATATCCAATCCAAAGAGATAGACTGTTCTCATTCTGCTGTCCTTGCTGGGGAGTATTTTGTATTATTATTTTATCATTTCATTCTTTTTGGAAATTTGTTGGCATTAGATAACCCACAAAGGTTTATATGCCATTAAACAAAGAAACTAAACCAATCAAACTGAACCCAATATTCAATCAAAGAGATAGACTGTTCTCATTCTGTTGTTGCTGTGAGTATCTTGTATTATTATTTTGTCATTTCATTCTTTTAGGAAATTTGTTGGCATTAGATAACCACAAGGTTTAATATGCCATTAAACAAAGAAACCAAACCAATCAAAATGAACCCAATATTCAGTCCAAAGAGATAGACTGTTCTCATTCTGCTGTCCATTGCTGTGGAGTATCTTGTATTATTATTTTGTCATTTATCCTTTTTTGGAAATTTGTTGGCATTAGATAACCACAAAGGTTTATATGCATTAAAACAAAGAAACTAAACCAATCAAACTGAACCCAATATTCAATCCAAAGAGATAGACTGTTCTCATTCTGCTGTCCTTGCTGGGGAGTATTTTGTATTATTATTTTTCATTTCATTCTTTTTGGAAATTTGTTGGCATTAGATAACCACAAAGGTTTATATGCCATTAAACAAAGAACTAAAAAACCAATCAAATGAACCCAATATTCATCCAAAAGATAAGACTGTTCTCCTTCTGCTATCCATGCTGGGGAGTATCTTGATTATTATTTTTGTCATTTCATTCTTTTTGGAAATTTGTTGGCATTAGATAACCCACAAAGGTTTATATGCCATTAAACAAAGAAATAAACCAATCAAACTGAACCAATATTCAATCCAAAAAGATAGACTGTTCTCCTTCTGCTATCCATGCTGGGGAGTATCTTGGAAATTATTTTGTCATTTCATTCTTTTGGAAATTTGTTGGCATTAGATAACCCACAATTTATTAAACATGCCATTAAATCAATATTCAATCCAAGAATAGGTTGTGCCATTATCCAATTGAACGGAGGCTGGGGAGTATCTTGAATTAATTATTTTGTCATTTCATTCTTTTAGGAAATTTGTTGGCATTAGATAACCACAAAGGTTTATATGCCATTAAACAAAGAAACTAAACCAATCAAACTGAACCCAATATTCAATCCAAAAAGATAGACTGTTCTCATTCTGTATCCTGCTGGGGAGTATCTTGGATATTATTTTGTCATTTCATTCTTTTGGAAATTTGTTGGCATTAGATAACCACAAAGGTTGATATGCCATTAAACAAAGAAACCAAACCAATCAAAATGAACCCAATATTCAATCCAAAGATAGACTGTTCTCATTCTGTTGTCCTTGCTGGCGAGTATCTTGAATATTATTTTGTCATTTCATTCTTTTTGGAAATTTGTTGGCATTAGATAATCACAAAGGTTGATATGCCATTAAACAAAGAAACCAAACCAATCAAAATGAACCCAATATTCAATCCAAAGATAGACTGTTCTCATTCTGTTCCTTGCTGGCGAGTATCTTGGATAATTATTTTGTCATTTCATTCTTTTGGAAATTTGTTGGCATTAGATAATCCACAAAGGTTGATATGCCATTAAACAAAGAAACCAAACCAATCAAATGAACCCAATATTCAATCCAAAGAGATAGACTGTTCTCATTCTGTTGTCCTTGCTGGCGAGTATCTTGGATAATTATTTTGTCATTTCATTCTTTTTGGAAATTTGTTGGCATTAGATAATCCACAAAGGTTGATATGCCATTAAACAAAGAAACCAAACCAATCAAAATGAACCCAATATTCAATCCAAAAAGATAGACTGTTCTCATTCTGTTGTCCTGCTGGCGAGTATCTTGGATAATTATTTTGTCATTTCATTCTTTTGGAAATTTGTTGGCATTAGATAATCCACAAAGGTTGATATGCCATTAAACAAAGAAACCAAACCAATCAAAATGAACCCAATATTCAATCCAAAGAGATAGACTGTTCTCATTCTGTTCCTTGCTGGCGAGTATCTTGGATAATTATTTTGTCATTTCATTCTTTTGGGAAATTTGTTGGCATTAGATAATCACAAAAGGTTGATATGCCATTAAACAAAGAAACCAAACCAATCAAAATGAACCAATATTCAATCCAAAGAGATAGACTGTTCTCATTCTGTTGTCCTTGCTGGCGAGTATCTTGGATAATTATTTTGTCATTTCATTCTTTTGGAAATTTGTTGGCATTAGATAATCACAAAGGTTGATATGCCATTAAACAAAGAAACCAAACCAATCAAATGAACCCAATATTCAATCCAAAAAGATAGACTGTTCTCATTCTGTTGTCCTTGCTGGGGAGTATCTTGGATAATTATTTTGTCATTTCATTCTTTTGGAAATTTGTTGGCATTAGATAATCCACAAAGGTTGATATGCCATTAAACAAAGAAACCAAACCAATCAAAATGAACCCAATATTCAATCCAAAAAGATAGACTGTTCTCATTCTGTTGTCCTTGCTGGCGAGTATCTTGGATAATTATTTTGTCATTTCATTCTTTTGGAAATTGTTGGCATTAGATAATCCACAAAGGTTGATATGCCATTAAACAAAGAAACCAAACCAATCAAAATGAACCCAATATTCAATCCAAAGATAGACTGTTCTCATTCTGTTGTCCTTGCTGGCGAGTATCTTGGATAATTATTTTGTCATTTCATTCTTTTGGAAATTTGTTGGCATTAGATAATCCACAAAGGTTGATATGCCATTAAACAAAGAAACCAAACCAATCAAAATGAACCAAATATTCAATCCAAAGAGATAGACTGTTCTCATTCTGTTGTCCTTGCTGGCGAGTATCTTGGATAATTATTTTGTCATTTCATTCTTTTGGAAATTTGTTGGCATTAGATAATCCACAAAGGTTGATATGCCATTAAACAAAGAAACCAAACCAATCAAAATGAACCCAATATTCAATCCAAAGATAGACTGTTCTCATTCTGTTCCTTGCTGGCGAGTATCTTGGATAATTATTTTGTCATTTCATTCTTTTGGAAATTTGTTGGCATTAGATAATCACAAAGGTTGATATGCCATTAAACAAAGAAACCAAACCAATCAAAATGAACCAATATTCAATCCAAAAAGATAGACTGTTCTCATTCTGTTGTCCTTGCTGGCGAGTATCTTGGATAATTATTTTGTCATTTCATTCTTTTTGGAAATTTGTTGGCATTAGATAATCCACAAAGGTTGATATGCCATTAAACAAAGAAACCAAACCAATCAAAATGAACCCAATATTCAATCCAAAGAGATAGACTGTTCTCATTCTGTTGTCCTTGCTGGCGAGTATCTTGGATAATTATTTTGTCATTTCATTCTTTTGGAAATTTGTTGGCATTAGATAATCCACAAAGGTTGATATGCCATTAAACAAAGAAACCAAACCAATCAAAATGAACCCAATATTCAATCCAAAAGATAGACTGTTCTCATTCTGTTGTCCTTGCTGGGAGTATCTTGGATAATTATTATTTGTCATTTTATCCTTTTTTGGAAAATTTGTTGGCATTAGATAACCCACAAAGGTTGATATGCCATTAAACAAAGAAACCAAACCAATCAAAATGAACCAATATTCAATCCAAAGAGATAGACTGTTCTCATTCTGTTCCTTGCTGGGGAGTATCTTGGATATTATTTTGTCATTTCATTCTTTTGGGAAATTTGTTGGCATTAGATAACCACAAAGGTTGATATGCCATTAAACAAAAAACCAAACCAATCAAAATGAACCCAATATCCAATCCAAAAGATAGACTGTTCTCATTCTGCTGTCCTTGCTGGGAGTATTTTGGATAATTATTTTGTCATTTCATTCTTTTTGGAAATTTGTTGGCATTAGATAATCCACAAAGGTTTATATGCCATTAAACAAAGAAACCAAACCAATCAAAATGAACCCAATATTCAATCCAAAGAGATAGACTGTTCTCATTCTGTTGTCCTTGCTGGGGAGTATTTGGATATTATTTTGTCATTTCATTCTTTTTGGAAATTTGTTGGCATTAGATAACCACAAAGGTTTATATGCCATTAAACAAAGAAACCAAACCAATCAAAATGAACCCAATATTCAATCCAAAAAGATAGACTGTTCTCCTTCTGTATCCTTGCTGGCGAGTATCTTGAATTATTTTTTGTCATTTCATTCTTTTGGAAATTTGTTGGCATTAGATAACTCACAAAGGTTTATATGCCATTAAACAAAGAAACCAAACCAATCAAACTGAACCCAATATTCAATCCAAAGATAGACTGTTCTCATTCTGCTATTGCTGGGGAGTATCTTGTATTATTATTTTGTCATTTCATTCTTTTGGAAATTTGTTGGCATTAGATAACCCACAAAGGTTTATATGCCATTAAACAAAGAAACTAAACCAATCAAACTGAACCCAATATTCAATCCAAAGATAGACTGTTCTCCTTCTGCTATCCATGCTGGGGAGTATCTTGAATTATTATTTTGTCATTTCATTCTTTTTGGAAATTTGTTGGCATTAGATAACCCACAAAGGTTTATATGCCATTAAACAAAGAAACTAAACCAATCAAACTGAACCCAATATTCAATCCAAAAAGATAGACTGTTCTCCTTCTGCTATCCATGCTGGGGAGTATCTTGAATTATTATTTTGTCATTTCATTCTTTTGGAAATTTGTTGGCATTAGATAACCCACAAAGGTTTATATGCCATTAAACAAATAAACCAAACCAATCAAACTGAACCAATATCCAATCCATAGATAGACTGTTCTCTTCTGCTATCCTGCTGTGGAGTATTTTGTATTATTATTTTGTCATTTATTCCTTTTTGGAAATTTGTTGGCATTAGATAACCCACAAAGGTTTATATGCCATTAAACAAAGAAACTAAACCAATCAAACTGAACCCAATATTCAATCCAAAGAGATAGACTGTTCTCATTCTGCTGTCCTTGCTGGGGAGTATTTTGTATTATTATTTTATCATTTCATTCTTTTGGAAATTTGTTGGCATTAGATAACCCACAAAGGTTTATATGCCATTAAACAAAGAAACTAAACCAATCAAACTGAACCCAATATTCAATCCAAAAAGATAGACTGTTCTCCTTCTGCTATCCATGCTGGGGAGTATCTTGAATTATTATTTTGTCATTTCATTCTTTTTGGAAATTTGTTGGCATTAGATAACCCACAAAGTTTGATATGCCATTAAACAAAGAAACCAAACCAAACCATGTTGATCTCTTTCTATCTTTTTAATATTTATTAACATTTGATGCAATTCTGAATTCTTTTTCAAGTGATCCTTTTGTTAATTTCCATGTTTTACCCCATTAGATCAGAAGTGATATTATATATTTATTATATACTTAACATTTTACTGATGTCGAGTCCATCATATTAGTCATTACATTATGGGAACTTCCCCTTAGCTTATTTGGCTGAACAGCTGGTGTGTTTAAACAGGCTTTTCTGAGATAAAAGTGATTTGACTTTAAATATTACCAACAGTTTGTCCTTTATTATTTCTTATTAACATTGTTGCCTCCCTTTTCTGGATTGGTGACTTGAGGAATCAATTTTAATGGCATTTTAATCCATCTAAGATTATTTTATGCCTTGGGGTTATGGAATAGTGTTTATTGTACATTCATATTTAAATTTTTGTGCATTTTTTTTTCTTTAGAGCTTTTTTTAAAATTGCAGATAGTCCTATTGAATACTAATAATTTTTAAACAGATCTACTTGAACCATAGAGAAAATATTAACAGGTAACATGCCAAAGTGGACCTGGGAGTAATTTATCTATCTATACATATATAAAGGGTAGTATAAATGTATGTATATATGTCCTTAGGAAACTATGAAAATAAAACAATTAATGACAGAGTATATATATTTATATTTACCCATTCACTACCACCAGGCCAGATTAACACATGGTCTTTTTTAACACAGAGATTTTTATGGGGCATCCAGTGAGGCTCCAACTCATGATTCAGTAATAATGTATTTGTGAGACTAACTTTTTAAAAATCCCCTTGCTTTTAGTAGTAATAAAGGGATACTCTACACTTTCTAGAGCTCTATAACTGAAGCCTTACCACTGGATACAGGTTAGTGTTATACACTGCCCCTCGGTGTGGTCCAGAGTGCTTCGGCCTCTGAACCGGATAAGTAATATTTACAGCATTGATCAATGGGGGCTATCCCCCCCAAGCAATACCTGCTCCCTTGATTTAAAGGGGCAGGGCTGGGTTTATTGCCCAGTGCTTGAGGTACCTCCCTTGCGGAGGGAATGCCGACAGGATCAACACATTTTTTGCACCCACCACCCATGAGCTTTGGCTTGTGGGTGTGCCCACATAAAAGTGTCCTTGTGTCAAACCTACATAAGTGGGATGCATGGCAAATACCTACAGGCTAGTATTATACCCAGGGCACATCTTTTTGTTGTGTGTGTGTGGGGGGGGGTTCTTACCCCCTCTGCTGGGGGATACAGTCATTGTATTTCAAGACATGCTGACAAGGCAGATTGATGACTTGAGTGAGTTTCAATCAAAAAGAAAAAGAAAAAAAAATCTGTGATGATAGCAAACACTAATGAAAATTAATGGTTCACAATTCATCATCACTAAAGAGAAAAATAAAGAAAAGATAATGTCCACAATTCTATTCATTTTTTTTCTTCTCTCAATTCTACTGTGTTTACAGCTTTATCTCCTTAACATCTTGAATTCTGGATTTTAAGAATTTTATTCTTTTGCCAAAACCAAAAAAAAGAAATTACCTCTACAACAAGGTAATATAAAATAAATAAAATAATGCTAATAATGTTGGTTATTTCCTATAAGTCTAACATAAACAAAGGGGAACCACTCTTGACTGATAAATTATTTATTTATTTATTGATCTACTAGGAAAAAAGAGACGGGTTTAGGGTTAGGTAATGGGAAAATAAATAAATAATTTATCAGTCAAGAGTGGTTCTCCTTTGTTTATGTTAGACTTATAACATAAGGAATTAACCAATGATGTTGTTCAAATTCCTACAACATGAAATGGATATAGTTTCTAATGAATTTTCAGAACTAGCAACATGGTGTACCAAAAATACAAACATTTGTTGGTGTGGGTGTGGGCAAGAGTGTGTGTGTGTGTGTGTGTGTGTGTGTGAATTCAGAACCATCTGTATATATATTCACATCTATCTATATCTACAAGGTGTGTCAAGAAAATATTGAGATTTTTTGTACTTTTTGACACACCTTGTATTCTGAAAAAAAATTAATGTTCCATTCATTGTTCATTTCTATCTTGGTAAATACAGCGTCAAACTCGGCACTTTTATGACACACTTTGTATTCTGAAAAAAATTAACGTTCCCTTCATTGTTCATTTCTATCTTGGTAAATATGGCTTCAAACTCAGCACTTTTATGACACACCTTGTATATATATATATATATATATATATATATATATATATATATATATTATATATATATATTTGGATATAAGATTGCATTCATATAAGTAAATAAAAGTTGTGGATTAACTTTGTGCACTAAATAATTACAAAGCCATTTGTTTTAGTGACTGTGAAATGATTTATACTATTGTGTATATTTGACAAGACAAAGTAGATTACTCTACCGTTGGGCTCCCATAAGTATAGGACCCAATTCAGAGCAATTGGTTATATTGGCTTAAAGCCAACCTTGATAATATCACCACCTTTCTAATATAAATATTAAACATGTTGTGTAATAAAAGTGACAAATCTCTTTTAGTCATTGTTTTCCAAAGTGTAAAACAGAAAAATTCATATCTTGTAGGTAACACGCAGACTCCTTGTGGGTTACAGGCCCCCCAGCCATACTATATATATAATGGTACTGCAGTTTCAGTAACAATAGGGTTTTATGGGTGGGGTTTGCTAGCTCCACACCATCTGGTTATG
>CM042148.1:101794042-101796542 GCA_023376005.1 Doryteuthis pealeii
AATTATCTCCCCTTTCCGCTGTTCTTCTTTTTTAGTAAAATGTCTGCTTTTCCTTTTTCTATTGAAATATTCATTTTTCCTTTCTTCTCAACTTCTCCATTTTAGTATTCTGCACATCTCTCTTTCTTTCTTTCTTACCATCTTAAAATTTCATTTAATTTTTAACTTTTAGCAGAATTAACTCCCCTTTCCCCGCTCTTCTTTTTAGCAAAATATTTTCTTTTCCTTTTTCTATAGAAATATTCATTTTCCCTTTCTTCTCAACCTGTCTCCATTTTAGTATTCTGTACATCTCTCTCATTTTCTTTCTTACCATCTCTTTGTCTTATACACACTCTGCTCTTTTCATTCAGCAAAAATTTTTTTTATTCCAAACTAAAATTTCAGATGACTGATGCAATTTGCGTATGTGTCTGTTTGGAATTGCAATTTGATTTGCCAAAGATCTAAGCCTAACTTCTTTGTAGCACCCAACCAACCAATTTTGCTGCTGATTGGCATTGGCAAGAATTAGCTTCCAATAGAATAAGGTTCCTATAAAACATGACACATCATCCAGTTTTTGAAATATTAATAAAGAGAATTAAAAAAAAAAAAAAGAAGCAAAAAACAAAAGAACAAAACAAAAACAACACTTGTCATAATTTCTAATATAATTGTTTTTATATTCCATTTCCTTCATTTCATAATCAAATTTTCAATGTGTTTACTTTTTTTAAGTTGAGGAATTTAAGTTGTTGCTTATATTTCTTTCATGATATATTTTTCTATCTTTGTTTCTTGAAACTATTTGGTGACACTTAATATTTGTTGTTTTGTTTCAAAACTTCTTGAAAATTATTTTAACTATAATTGTCATTTTTCTGTTCACATAGAATTATGCAGTCATTCAAAATGTTTCATAATATTTCTTTCATTTTAGATGTAAAATTGTTGTGTAAATTTTTAATATGAGCTTAGGATTTTCTTTTTTTCTGAATCAGCATTCAGTATAACACCCGATATGGATCACTAGCAATTTATATAAGACAAAAATAGGAAAAGTTTAGCAAAGTTTCAATTAAACTGTAAGGAGTGGAAAGATCTTTAAAAAATCTGCCAAAAAGTGTTATATGAGTTTTGTTTTGGATTTACCAAATTTTAAAAGATTACAATAAAATCATAAATTCAAAATTTTAATGTATTTGCTGTCTGAGTTTCAATGCATTTATAAAAGCTTGTGTTTTCCATCTGGATCATTTAGATAATAAATATGAAAAAGAATTTTTATTTTAGGAATTATTCTTAAAGGTATAAAATATGGGGTTGAATCAAGTAGAATTTATTCTAATTTCTTGGATTAATTATTCCATTTATATGTGAAACTATTTCCAATGCAATGAATTTGGGAGAAAGACATGGAACTATTTCTAAAAGCAATGAATTTGGGAGAAAGACATGGAACTATTTCTAATGCAATTAATTTGGGAGATAGATAGCTTGTATAATAATGGGTGATTTTATATGACAAAGATTTTGATCAATTTTTAGATACTTGAATATTCCTGGATCCAAAAAGTAAGCAATTTCAGTACATATTGTATATTGGCAGTATAATATTTCATGAAAGGTCCTCATTAGTTTTATAAAGATTTACTTAGATTTTGGAAAATAAATTAAATTCTCTTTGAGTAAATACTGAAGAAGAAATAATGTATGAACTCCTTCACGTGGTTAATTTCTTAAGTGGAGTTTAACAGGTCTGAATTCAGTTTTCTTTCTCCTAGACTGGTTACTTAGCCAAGGATAAAGAGCCCAGTCTGTTCTACTATTCTCCCATAGCTGGGGGAGAATAATTGGATTCATATCTTTCTCAAGTATATTAGCATTATGTGAAATGCAAACAGCCTTGTCAAGGATTTAAACCCAGGTCACAGTGTCAATTTCCAATGACTATAACCATTACACTACGAGCATCTTTTATTACAACTTAATTTTCTCTGTAGGATTTGTATTTGGCTAACAAAGGACAATATGCTTTACTCTTTAAAGTTGGACACAAATCAAAATTTAAAACAGTTATGACTGAATGATGAATATTCAAAATGATGATATGGTTTTATTTTATTTTTTAATTTTCTCCAAAAACGTTGGTCACAAATCAAAATTTGTTACACCATGAGCATCTCTAGAAATGAAGAAGAAACAATGTATTTTTTGTTAGATTAATTATATTTTTACATTCAAAATCTAAAATTTAGAATATAATTGTCACTCATAAATTCTCACTAGTTGATTGGTATTATTCAAATGTACAAAATATTTCAATACAAATAATGAGGGATCTGTTTCAAAATATTTCAATGCAAATGATATAAGGGATCTGTTTGAGAATACAAAAATGGATGCCATTTTGTCCTTCTTGAGAGAAATAAAATAATATAAAAATTATGAATCATATATAAAATACATCTACAAAAATAAACCTGTAAAGGAAACTTGAGTACCAACTTTAGTCTTA
>CM042148.1:101799042-101833599 GCA_023376005.1 Doryteuthis pealeii
TGAAACTTAAGTAAAGAACTTCAGTGTTCATAATTTGATATATTTCTGGCATATATATATATATATATATATATAAAACCAATATATATATATATATATATATATATATATATATATATATATGGTTATTCCTGTGTTGGATAATGATTGTCCTTGAGTAAATATGTAAACATGCTGTATACAGATTTAGTTATGCACACACACACATCAATAAATGGATATTCTTTGTGTACTATTAAATCTATATGTTAATTTGCTGGTTTGTAACTACATACCTATAGTTCATGTGTGTCCCATTTTCCATTATAAATATATAGACAGTGTTGGTTGCTTTTGTTAGAAAGTTAGACATTTTTACTTTTATTCCTGGTGAATTGAAATATATCTAAAATTTAATGTATTTCCAACTTCAAATTGGAATAGTTTGTTAATGAATGTTAATCAGAAATTAATATTATTATCATATAAATATATTATAATAACATTATATTATCATTAATATTATTTATAATTTAACAAACAACATTTATTTAAAAATCAAATGAAAAATATCAATAAAAAAATATGTAAAATCTAATGTATTTTTCAATTTCAAATATGAATAATTGATAAATTTAATGATAAATTGATATTGTTATATCCTTATATCATTATCATATTATTATCAATGCTATCTATAATTTAACAAATTATTTAACATTTATTTAAAAATCAAATAAAAGCAATGAAAGGTGTAGTAACACTTCTTGGAAAATAAGTGCATAAAGTTTTTCAAGATACCAACAATTTGACCAAAAAGATGAGAGATCGGAATAGTTCTCAAGCGTGATATACAGAGGAATAGTGTGTTGATGAATGTTAATGAGAAATTAATATTTTTATATTATTATTTTTATTATCATTAATGCTATTTCTCTGAAGTTTTGAGATGAGGCTTGATAATTAGTATTATTTGGATTATTCAGACTATTGTCCTCATCTTCATTGTTATCTGTACAACGTTTCAGCCAATGTGCCTTCCAGCCTTCTTCAGGTATTCCAACTATGTTTAGCAGAATGAGAACAGGATACCCTCATGGACTGAATAAATGGTTAGGTTCCAAGTCCCATGATGGCTCTCAATTATGACAAGAAGGTTCCTGAGTCTGACAAAAAATACCTGAAGAAGGCCGGAGGGCACATCGGCTGAAACATTGTACAGATAACAATGAAGATGAGGACAATAGTCTGAATAATCCAAATAATACTAATCATTAATGCTATTTATAATTTAACAAAGCACATTTATTTGAAAATTAAATGAAAAATAAAACAAATGAAAGATATAGTAATTCTTCCTGGGAAATAAGTGCAAAATAATTTTTTCCTAATACCAGTAATTTGACCAAAAAGATGTGTTCAGAATAGTGTTGCATGGCCCCCTTTTTTTTATTTTTTAAATCAAACATATCTTGTATACCCGTGGATGTATACAAATGTATACTCATATACTTATTTTGTGTTTCTTCTTCTATAGTTCTAAGTAGTTGTTACGCTATCTGTTTTTGTTTGTTTGTTTTGTTTTGTTTTACGGCATATCAACCTCAGTGGGTCATTTAATGCCGATAAAGTTTTGAAATAAATCAATTCTTAATGGATAATACAATTTTTTTATAAATACATTTTTCTATTTAACCCATAGATGGGACCCTAACAGGTACGACCACTCCGGGTCAGAGTGGACCAGGGAGCAATGGTGATGAAGGGGTGCTCCACATTCCCAAAGCCTCCAGAACTGGAACCTCACCATCAGATAGAGTTTAACGTCATTCCTAGGACACGTAGACCCGCAGCCACTGCCTTCTAGCACCCATATGATAAAAAGGGTTGGGGCTTGCCATAAGGGCAATAGGGTTGGGAAAATCATATAAGTGCTAGGGCTTGACGTGACCAGCCGATTGATCGGAGGGGGCCTCTCCGACCGCCCGTCTAGCCCAAGATAGGGCCAAAGTGGAGTATTGCATGTCATGAACTGCTCATCCACCTGGGCTCTATCCTTAAGCATCATGGGTCGCCACCCACGGCCAACAGGTGGCCCCATTGGGGGAGTCTTACCCCTCTGCAGAGGTGCAGTCGGTGCATTCTAAAGCCCCAGCCAACAGGGCAGTACGCTATCTGTGTAGCTGGATCTGCCTCTGTGGGTTGAATTAAATTTGGGCTGGTAAATGTTATTCTGAATCTGAATTTGATTCTTGTGACTTGGTCCATTGTTTCTTAGCAATGAACACAAGACTTTCTTTTTGTTTTAAGAGCTCTTTATTATTTAAGATCCAGACCAATCAAAGTGTGGAGATTAGGGTTATTGGAATGAGAGAATATGTGCATATTATTCGTCCCAGCACCCACCCAAATCTGATTTCCTAAAACTAACCTTCTCACACACTTGCACTGACAAATTGGAGGAGGTCAACACAAGAAATGTCGATCAAATCCCTTGTGTTATTCCACAAAACTGTTAGTTGGAATTAAGTAGTTTATCAATTATGTAAGATTATATCTTACATAATTGATAAACTACTTATCAATTATGTAACAATATTTCTTGAATGTGATATACAGATGCATCTGTCCAAGACAAAATGTTTCAGGTACTGATCAGGGTGCCTTTTAGAGATACAAATAATGTATATAAATGTATTTTTTTTTATCTATTTGATTATTTTATTGTTGTAACTTTAAACAGAATTCTCATGCTTGGTATATTTTTTACAAGTGTGATTCAACTGTTAGTTTATTTAAATTTTATATGGTTGGCTTGATAAGATAAAAGATAGCATTTTTTTTTACTCAGTTCTTGTTTGGCCAGCTCAAAGGCAATTTGTCACTTACATTTTGGCTGGTGTCTGAAGAAAGAAATAAATTTGTGGTCTTTATATTTGGCTACTGCTGATTTTGGTTTTCATAAAGATTTTTTTTTTTTTTTTTTTTTTTTTTTTTTTTTTTGATTCTCATAGACTGGTGGCAAAGAAATTTGCTCAAGGGCAGATAATTGAATTATCAACTTTTTTTTTTTTTTTTTTTTAAAAACCTGAAGAGAAAGACCACATTTATCTCGGAGATCTGTGTTTGCTTTTTCTTATAAATACTTGTGCTATTTTATGGCTTTATTTTCTTTCAGACTGTTTTTCTGAACTCTTACAACTGTGGCCTTTTTTTTGTTTTGTTTTATTTTAATTTGTTCTTGGACGTATTATTCTAAAGTTATCATGAACATTCTTTTTGGCTGATTTCCGGATTATTTTTTCTTTTTTCTTTACAAAGAAAGTATCACAAATAAAAAATAAAAACTTGTGATATGATACTAGTTGAACCCATGGAAATTCCACAATTTAATTCATATTAAAAGTTAAAAATAGAATATAAAAATGTGAAAATCATTTTTAGAATTTACACAAAACTTGTGTACATGTAAATAAGTATTGATATTCCTAGATGATAACTGCATTCAAACATCTTTAACTGCATCAATTTGTTATCTGTTCATGGAAAGGAGTAAATATTTACTGGCACCCTACCATGCCCAGAGATGCTGATAGGTATGTGTCCTGTGTCCCTGACGTATGAAAATCTAAAAGGATGCAGAATCATACCCATGCATCCCAGTGTTTTTCGTTTTTCTTCCCTCACCATTTCAAGCTACTGTAAATACATTTCAATAATTTCAGATTAGACAGAATAGGTTAGAAGGTAGGAGTTGAATGGCTTTAGTTGGGACCCATAAATTTTCCCAAAGACTCATTCAAAGCAAACATGTGCATCCCAGAATGCACTAAATCAAAAAGTCATCAGCATTACTGCATCCCCATTAAACACACAAGGGTCATTAGAGTGAAGAACTACGCACAAATTGAAGCTCATATACATGGCTAGTATCTAAAAATTGCGTGAATCCCTTCTGCATTCCTCTTTTGATTCTCCTCAGACACTGGGCATAAACCCAGCCTTGCCCCTTTGAATCAAGGGGACAGGTGTTGTCTGGGGGAATAGCCCTCTGGGATTATGCTAATCCAAGGTGGATGCTCTACTGACTGAGAATCTTACAATAGAATTGGCATTGACAATGATTTTACAATAGGAATACATTGTTAATGATTTTATGATTTTTTAACATGTCAACCTATCTAAAGTTATTTTGTCCTGTTCCTTGTACATTTATATACACATTTTTGTGTACTTTTTTTTTGAAGAGTTTTTTTGTTAGTTTTGCCCTTGTGTTTTTTTTTCCCACAGTAATGTGATGTCAGGTTTTTCTATTTAATACAAATAATTTGCACACAGTTGTATGGTATGAAGTATTCCTATCTAATACAAAATAATTTGTACACAATAATATGGTATCAAGTCTTCCAATCTAATATCATCTTCCTTTTCTTATACTGTCATTTTTCATTTCAAACTTTATCCAAAGATAACTAATGAAATGCTAATTAGAATCATTCACTCGTTCCTGGATAGAAACATAAATATCTTCATAAACTGCTATTGCAATGGAAACCAAATGTGTTCATGTCATCTAATTAGATTATAAAACAACTAAATTGAACCCTCATTTTATCGCTTGACCATATTAAATTGATCTACACTGTTACTGTAATAAACTATTAATAATAAGATAATGTAAATTTGACATTGCTAAGTTCACTCAATAAACATAATCAGTTATGTTTATATGACTGAACAGATTACCAAGTTTATGCCTAATAAATAGTAATAATTCTTATGTTGCTCAGTGTTTGACATATTAGATATCATTAATATTTGAATAAATGGAAGATCCCCTCTCAGTTAAGTTTTCTTGATATTCACTGGTTCTATTGATATAAAATAGCAGATGAAATTGTCAGATATTTGCAGAATAGAGCTTTATTGGTATATATGAGTTCATTTGGAATGATATCTTCATATTGCCATTTCTTGTGATTTGTCATGATATTATTCCAATTGCCAATATATAAAAGTAATCCCCATCTGCTCTGTATTCATGAACCTCCGCTAGAAAGAGATTAAGACATTATAGGATGATTACTGCTGATCTAGAGAGTCATGAACAGGTCAAGGTTCAATTCCTATTGGTGCCAGATTTATTTGGTCTCTCTTTATGTATTTGATTGTTTGTTCTTTTTTCTTCTCTCCATCACTAAAACAATAATCGAAACTTGTCAAATTATTTTGAGACCCTTCTACGCCTGGCAGCTGTTTTGTGTCAGATGATACCCAAGGATATTTAGCAGCTGTTTTGTGTTAGATGATATCCTAGGATATTTTCTAGTATAGATATCTCTTTGGAGTCAAAAATGAGAAAACATCTGAAGTTAAATCGAACTTAACGACTTAAATTCCTCCATCATATGTCACCCCCCCCCAAAAAAAAAATACCAAAAATCAGGGAATTAACCGAATTTAATGAAATTTTCAGTCTTAATATATTAATGAAAAAAAGATATAATGTACCAGTTATTTTATTTAAAAACTTTTACAATTTTTCAGGTCAGTTAACTTTGAACCACATATCTTTGAGAATCTCTGTTACGCCTCAAAGATACGTGGTTCAATGGTGACATACGATGTGGAATTTAGGTCCGTTAAGTTCGATTTAATCACATCTGATTTCCTAAATAAGATTCTTGGTCTTATCACCATTGGTGCTGGTGTTACCCTTCAGGTGAACTGACGGATCACCTAGGGTGCCAACATCTTAAAGCATCTTGTTTACATATTTTCTAAATCTAAAGCACAAAAAGTCAAATTTTAATGGTATGTTGGTGACTGACTTTTTTGATATTCATGGGCTAATAACTAATTGAACAAGTAATCTTTATTTTTCTACATATTATATAGGGCCAATTTAGCTTAGTTGGTACAGCACCCACCTCAGAATTGCAAGGCGTTAAATCAAACTTAACTGACCTAAATTCCACCATTGTATGTCACCCCACCAAAAGAAAAAAAGTACCAAAAATCAGGGAACCACGTATCTTTGAGAATCTGTGTTATGCCTCAAAGATACATGGTTCCAAGTTAACTGACCTGAAAAAATGTAAAAGTTTTCAAATAAAATAACTAGTGCATTATACCTTTTATTTATTAATATATCAACATTAAATTTTCATTAAATTTGGTTAATTCCCTGATTTTTTATATACTCTCTTGCTGTCCACTTGATATAGACAAAAGGCCAACTTTACTTTAATTTTTTATGTATTATATGATGTTACGCTTAAAAATTCTTACATCGAATCAGTGCTTATCAGTGCTACTATATGGCTGCATCACTTGGACCCTAAAAAAGCACTTGGAGTATCAGTTAGATGGGAGTTGCACAAGAATGCTGTGTGCCATCTTAAACATATTGTGGAAACAACACCCCATAAGAATGCAGCTGTATGGCCACTTGTCCCCTATCACACAAACTATCTGAGTAAGATGAATAAGACATGCTGAACACTGCTGGAGAAGCAAGGATAAATTCATAATGCAGAGCCAACTCTGTGTGGATACTGGATGCTATACAGAGGACCTCCCGAGGGTGATGAATGATAGTGACATTTGATGAGAGATTGTTGGAGTTTTTTGGTAATATAAGATGTGGTGAGGTCCACCACTTAAACTTATAGACTCTGCCTGTGTGCATGGTTAAAGCCAGCCAATCAAACAGTTTGAATATGTGGTTAGTTAACTATTTAATCACCAATCTTGAAAGCCATTCATTTGCATGTATTTACCATTGACAAATGGATCTGCAACCAATGACTGCTGAATGCAAGGATTTACCAACACTAAGGGACACCTAGGAACAACCTAAGGATTTTACCCAACACTAAGGGACACCTTGGAACAACCAAAGGATTCTACCCAACACTAAGGGACACTGAGTAACAACCAAATGTTTCTTCACTAAAGATCAGCTTCTGCTTAACACAAGGGATCTCCACTGTAAAGTACTCTCACTTGGAGCCTAAAAATGCCACAAAATCGTAACAGAGATTGTCATGGATATCTGTACAACTAGCATGACAGAATAATTATGACCTCTTTAAGTCAATAAAATATTACTAGGTGATTGTATTAAGCTTTTAAATGTAAATATTTTTTAAAATGTGGCTTGGTCAGAGTTGCAATTATTTTTATTCATATCACTTACATCTCTCCATTATGCTTTTTCTATTTATACTCCAGATGTCAATTAGATATATTGTCAGACTGGTGACAACTTAGAAGTACAGTGGGGAAAATAAGTATTTCACAAAGGAATGGCTCAAGAAGAATCACATTGAGGTTATGGAGTGGCTTAGTCAGTCTTCAGACCTCAATCCTTTAGAAAATCTGTGGAGGGAGCTGAAGCTTTGAGTTTCTGAATGACAACCTACAAACCTTAAGGATTCGGAGAAGATTTGCAAAGACGGGTGGGCCAAAATCTCCCCTGGGATCTGTAAAAACTTGGTAACCAACTACAGGAAATGCCTGGCTGCTGTGCTTGCCAACAAGGGTTTCTTCACCAAGTATGGAGTTATATTTTGCTATGGGGTGAAATACTTATTTTTTCGATAAAATACAAATAAATGTTAAAAAATTGATATAATGTCATTTTCTAAAAATAATTTTTATATTCTTGTTGAGATTTTTTCTGTATATAAGGTGTGTGCTAGACGCCCACTCTTATTTATAGACTGGGCGATAATCATGTGACCATATTCTTGGCCAATCACTGGCAGTGCTCTGCTGCTTTTTATTTATACTGGATGTTCTGGTCATACCTGCACATATTGCTTTGAACCTTCGTGGACAACAGATCATAGGATTATATCACTGACCTTTGACACTACGTAGGATTCCAAAACTTAGGACTTATTCACTTACCAAAGGATTCTATAGTTCAGGACTTACTTACTTTAAGTCCTTTTCAACTGGCCAACGATGGCGGTCAGGAACTTAACAATTCTCTCTCTCACTTTCAAGATGAACCTACCCTGAAAATTATTGACCATTCCTATTTTTGTAAGGTGCCAAACTCAGAAAATGAACAGGGTGTGAAATACTTATTTTCCCTACTGTATCTTGCACTATAAGTATATAATAATGATGTAATAATAATAGATCATAGCTTGTAGGAGGCTGGAGTGAGCTAAATGTTTATGATATGATAGTTTTTAAGATTAACCAGTCTTAGTGTTGGCTCACTGACAAAACAAAAGATGAAAGGGGTGTTCATGTGATTTTTCAGTGTAAACAAGTGATACATGCAAGAGTTGCTGCCAGCAGCTTAAAGTAGGATTGTAGTGGTGGGAGAACCACTGTGAGTGGCTTAAGTAGGCAAAATGTTAAATTTATGTTGAAGAATATTCATTTCTCTTCAAAGAAGAAGAATTTCTTTTGATTTGTTTTATCTTTAAAAACTGTCCCCTATCACACAAGCCATCTGAGTAAGATGAACAAGACATGCTGGACACTACTAAAGAAATGATATTCTCCTGTGGACACCTACACATGGACACACCAGTGCTGGCCGACCAATAAAAACCTACATCATTCAGCTCTGCGGATTCTGGATGTTGTGCAGAGGCTGATAGGGATGGTTGGGGAGAGAGAGTTATGGGAATTTATGCTGTCAGCATGACCTGATAATGATTTGATATAAAATTGATATTTGGAGCTATGTCATAATAATGATGTAATAGTAATAGGTCATAACTTGTAGGAGGCTGGAGTGAGCTAAATGTTTATGATATGATATTTTTTAAAGATTAACCTAAGATGAAATAAAAAATAAAAATTCTTTCATTGACATTTACATTGAGGATTTATTGACTTAATGTAATAACAATAATTGGTTATTTGCATGGATGAAGTAAATAAAGCCACAAAGTGAAAATTATGTTATTAATTGTATTTTGAGAAACAATGTAATAATTGTTTACTGTATCTACATTAGCTTATCAAAACTTTTTAGTGGCAATGCATTTAAAGGCTTACCTACTAGTGTATCAAATCATCACTGGCTTTGGTGTCAGGTATCTCAATTGCTGTTGGAATGAAAAGGTAGTGAGTTGTGAGATAAGTATATTTCATATGCTTAGTGTCATCTGCTGGGACTCAATGGTGTTAGGGTTATCTCCCCTTACTTACTATGGTTTTCCGTAATTTTTGGGATTATCTTCCTTTACTTTGTCATTATTGTTAGGATTATATCCCCTTACTTGCGATGGTTTTCGATAATTGTTAGGATTATCTCCGCTTACTTGCTACAGTTTTCCGTAATTGTTGGGATTATCTCCCCTACTTACTATGGTTTCCTGTTATTGTTGGGATTATCTTCCTTTATTTGCTATGGTTTGCTGTGAGGTGACGTTGCGACCAGAATATTCAAAGGCAGTGCCGACAAAAATCACTCTTTCTCCCAGACTCTCCAGCTATCAGGAAAAACACAAGTGTTTCAGTCCATTTGGATTTGGTGGGTTAGCCAATTCCCCCACCCCAGGCTTTTACATGTACCTGCACACAGGCCATAAAATACCCCATGCTTGCCCTGAAAATACTATATGCTTTCATAGAGGCTTGGCCCTCCAGCTACAGGCATTTCCTTGTACAGTACATGTGCCTTTCCATACTCTATGATTTCAGAGAATCTCCACACACTCATTGCACCATTTTTCCACATATTTTCTATACTGTAAGTGATAACCTTTATTCTCCATCTAATAGCCTCAGACTACTTCTTTAGGACATTTATCTATCCTGTTTTGTATTGTTTCTGTTAGACCTCGCTTAGACAATAAAGTCTATTTGTTATAACTCTTTGTCAGGATTTTTTCAATATACATGTTTGCGTCATGTTGAAAAAAATGATTGACACTAACTATCATTTCATTTCTATCAATGGGTACACTATCACCATGGTCCATTTAAAGCGGATGTATTCTGATTCAAAATTGGTGTCCTGGATTATAACACTAAATTGAATCTGATGGTGAGGCTCCAATTCTGGCTCCATCATGACCATTACTCCTAGGTCCACTCTGACCTAGAGTGGTAGTACCTGTTAGGGTCCTGTGTATGAGTCAAATAAATATGTTTAAAAATTATTCCTATTTGATAACATCATGTGCAAAAAAATCTCTTAAGAAACAACTACACAAAAAATGTAAATATGAATATACAATGAATGTGATTTTTTAACCTCTAGAGATAAAATAACGCTAGATGGGTTGACATGCCATTAAAATCTATCAATCTATCCGATTAAAAACTGTTATTCCATCATGGCACTGTCCATTACTATAATCAAGCCCAAAAAGTTTGTCCAGTAAATCCACTTTGGACCTTCCTGATTGTTTTGTTGGAACTTCTGTGACAGGGAAAGTGACTAACAGAAGAACGTTAGTGGAATCCCTTACTCTTGGCAATGCATATACAGCAGCATTGTTGCACACTATACTTATCTTATCAGTGAGATCAGAAAGCTGTGGTTGTATCAGAGCTACTGTACAACTGCACCACTTTTACCTTAGTGAAGTGCTAAGAGAGTAAACTAGATGGGAGCTGCACAAGAATGCTGCATGCTCTCTTAAACAAATTGTGGAAACAGTGCCCCCAAGAAAGCAGTTGTACGGCCACTTGCCCTCTATCACACAGTGAGTAAGGCAAACAAGACATTCTGGACACTGTTGGAGAAGCAAGGATGAACTCATAAATGATATTCTCCTGTGAAAACCTGCACATGGGTATGTCAGTGTGGGCAGTCCACCAAGGACCTACAGTGATCAGGTCTGTGTGGATTCTGGATGCTGCACAGAGGACCTTCTGTGGGTGATGACCAATAAAGACAGTTGGCAAGAGATTGTCATGGATATCTGTGCTGTTAGCATGACCTAATGATTATTACATTGCTAAAAGTGATCTTGTCCAGGTATTGTATAGCTGTATATATACTCTTCTGACATACTTGGGTATATAATAATTGTTGGGCTGGGCTGGACATTATCTTAATTATTTAACAAACATAGCAAGACCTTGTTTGTTCTTGATCAAGTTTTATTAGCCCATATTGATTATTCTGCTGTGGGGATGAGACTGACCCAGGAGAGACGACAATCACGTCTCTCTCCTTCAAAATCGGGTTGAATCTGAATAACTCTGACTAAAACTATATCACATGTCTGTCATGGCACCCAAATCACGCACCTCCAAGGAGGTCAAAGGGATATTAATAGTCACCGGTAATTTTCCATGGTGACCCCTTGATTTTAAAGTTAACAGCTCTTAATTTAAATTCTTAACTACAGGTCTGTTCACAATTTATGAATTCTCATGAATTGTAACAAAATAACCCAACAAGGGTTGACATGCCGTAAATCCAACAAACAGACCTTAATTCAAATATTCCTAGCTACAGTTCTGTTCACAATTTATGACTTTTCATGAATTGTAATAAAATAACCCAACAAGGTTGACATGCCGTAAATCCAACAAACAGACCTTAATTCAAATATTCCTAGCTACAGTTCTGTTCACAATTTATGACTTTTCATGAATTGTAATAAAATAACCCAACAAGGGTTGAAATGCCGTAAATCCAACAAACAGACCTTAATTCAAATATTCCTAGCTACAGTTCTGTTCACAATTTATGACTTTTCATGAATTGTAACACAGAAAACAACCAACATTAGAGATGGCATAAAAAGATCTTAGTTTTACCATGACTGGGAATATATTCAGATTGCTTCTATTATTGGATTCTTTTTCATAAAACACATTGCAGCCTTCAAATATTTGCTGCTATATAACTAAAATCTTGTTGAAAGGGACCCAACAAGATCATGATATTTCTATTTCAGTAACTAATGTCATCATAAAACCTGACTGTATGAGATTTAGATTAATGTATCTGTTATTTTTATTAGAAATGAATACTTAACTTTCTTAGCTTTTCAATTTTGAGATTGGCCTCTTTCCAGAGATGATCTCTTAAAAATCTTTGGAAGAAAGGATGTGTGTATTTGACATCGTATCACAGGTGTAATGTATTCATACAGCAATTGGTTTATAGGCTACAAGTTCAATATTTCCATTCCCAATATTGAATTTGTATTACTAAATAGACATAATCAACCTCGGGAAGGAAATTTAGTTTCTAAGTCTAGACAGTATAGATATTTGTTTTGAAGCACTAACTTAGATCATCACAGAATATCTCAAAGAATATCTATAGTGATAGTTTTGAAAAGGTTACATGATTGTTAAGTACTAAACAAGCTGAAATATTTGTCTAGTTAATTTTACTTACTATACTTCACCAAATGTCTGTTCTTTTCTTCCTCTTTTAGAAGTATATCACAGACAGTAATGACATCACTCCATGTCTTCAACAGTTGTAGACCCCAACTAGTTAGTCCAATTCTAGACTTGCAGAATTGGTCACATTCACTGCAAGGGAAATTCCCATCTGCATTTGGTGGTTCATGACTACGAAGATGTCACCACTCTTCAGCCCTGTTAATCTTGATATTGTGTCACTCAGCTCCTGTGCGGCATGTGTCTCGCCAACCCTGTCTGTTGGTGACCGGATCCTCTAGGCTGCTTTTGGGGGCCTCCTGGCCTCCACATGCCATCTGTGAGTTCACCATAAAGTATTTTACAGGGGAGTCTGTCTGTAGGCATGTGGATGGTGGGACCCAACCAAGTGTCTGTTAACATACAATTTAATGATGGTCAGAAATATGTCCACTAAGTTTTCTCTGGTTATGAATCTGATCCAGAAGCAAAATTTTAGTATATCAATTTTTTAAGATTCAAAAACCTCTAAATTTTTACTTAGAGGTTTAATCTATAATGTTAGCATAATTTTAAACTTTGTGTCCAACAAAACTAAATCTTTATCTTTTTGTTTAACCATATAAAGTAGACATCAAGCAGAAAAAAACATGAAAGTTATGACCTTGTGTCCATTAATTTTGCTCTGTGATTTTTTACCAGTTACTAAAAAATCAAAACTTTAAAAAATTATGATTGGAAGGCTATAAATGTTAACCACTCAATAATGTTTATTGACTTATTAGTCCTCATTAAAGATATTGTTAAATTTTGTGCTTGTGTTTATTTTTATGATATATACATACATATGAATACACTATGATAGATAGATATATATGAACCCACTATGATAGATAGATATGGCCACACTACAATAGATAGATATGGCCACACTACAATAGATAGATATGGCCACACTACAATAGATAGATATAAACAGACTAGGATAGATAGGTAGATAGACAGATATGAATATACTAGGATAGATAGATAGAAACACACGAAAATATCTAAATAGATATGAATACACTAGGATAGATAGATACATTTATGGCCAGTTTATGTAATTTGTAGGGCAGATCTTTAGCTAAAAGAAATAAACTAAAATTTTAAAAGATTGAATAAAAAAGATAACACTATATAAATAGTTATTCACTGAATTCCCTCTAATATTTTTTTATAACCAGTGCAAGTTTAAAAAGCCAGTGAGCAATTGAAGAAGTGAAGTATACAGAAATATATGACAATAACATGCAATAAATGTTCTTAAATTAAAACAGAAAAGTAGGCACAGTGGCCAATTGTAGCTATTAGTCTCATGCATAGGAGTTGAGTAAATATGTGAATTTAAAAAAAAAAAAGAAGAAAAATATTAATTTTTCAGAAGTTTTTTCCTCAAATATAAATTCTGCATTGTTTGAAATTGCTTTTTAGCAAAAATGATTTTAATCTCACAAAAATATTTGTTTTGAGGCTATTCCAACTGCTTTTGTGCCTGGCTAATGAAATTTAGAAATTAATCTAATTTTTACATAAAAACTGGCTAATTAAAAATTTTCATTTAGTTCAGGTCTAAAAAACAATATATGAATCAAAATTTACATATATTCTCATAAAAGTTATACAAAATTAGTTTAGTAAGTTCTGGAATGTCCATGATGGAATGTTCTGGGTAAATTTGAAAATTTCATTACCCAGATCATAAAAGCAATGTTTGAAGAGAAACTCGGAGGGTATCAAGCAAGCTCGGCATTTCACAGTATTGTTTGTTATTTTCTCAATCATGGCAAAAGTATCCAGAGCTGCTAAATCATGTCCAAAATATTGCCAAACTTTTGATTCAACCTAGTATTTTTAATACAGAATGATATTCTAATTTTTGAAAAAATATTGCACATTAGATTAGATTCCCTATTATTGTTGTATACTCTTCTTTTTTCTTTCTTACTTCTATTCTTCTTCTGTTCATCTTTTCTATCTTACGTTCTTCTTCTAGCGTCTGGACTTCGTCTTAAGGACTTTGTGTCTGGTCTTCCATTGGGGATTTCTCTTTATCAGAAGCCCTGTGTCATTGGTAGTTTTTTGATAATAACACAAGACTTTGATTTACTTAGATCATATTTTATTTTGAAATTCCCATCAGACTACCTGCGCAGATTGAGTCGGCAACATGCATAACACGACTTACCACCGTCGTGGTTTTGGCCGATCTGACTAAAATCTCTTTCTAATCTAAACCGGAAGAGGATCTTCTCCACCGATTCTCACGGTATCCACTGGAAGGAGGATCAGGACTGAGGTCAAGCCTTGTCATTCAATCCTTCAAGGCGGCTGGCTGAACTTATAACAGTCATTTTGGGAATCTAATAATTATGTAACATTATTTATATCCCCTAGTGGCTCTTTGTTTATCAGGGTACACCTTTAGAATTGATTCTGGTATATGATTTCCACTTTTGTCCCTTAATCAAAAATAAGATATTATCTTCCCCATAATGGAGGTCATTTACCCTCTGTAATGGAATTGGTCTTGCTTGTAAGAAATTAGAATAAACCGACATGTAGTATATAAGTAAACCTTCTGTACAACAATTGAAAGACAGTTGATCAGTAGCCTGAAGTAGAACCATTGCTTCTGAACTTGAAAATCATAACATAATCAAAATAAGTAGGGTTAGGACAATCATATAGATATTAGGGCTTGATATGTTCAGCCGATTGATTGGAAGTGGCCTCTCTGACTGCCTATCCAATCTAAATAAAGGCCAAAGTTGAGTGGTGAAAGTCATACTGCTCAGCCACCAGGATTCTGTCCTTAATAGGTGGCCACATTGGGGGAAGGTCTTACCCCTCTGCAGAGGCGCAGTCGGTGTATTCTAAAACCCCAGTTGACAGCATTTCTGTAATGGTATTGGTCTTTCTAATAAGAAATTAGTATAACCATACATTATATAAGTAAAACTCTCTGCAACAATTGAAAGATAGTTGACCAATAACCTGAGGTAGAACTACTGTTTCTGAAGTTGAGCTTCATAACACTATTATTATTATATATATATATATATATATATATATTCACTACCACCAGGCCAGATTAACACAAGGCCTTTTTTATGCAGAGATTTTTAGGGGGCATCCAGTGAGGTTCTAACTCATAATTCAGTAATAATGGATCTGTGAGACTAATTTTTTTAAATCCCCCCGCCTCTATCCAGGTCATACTGGGTAGCCAAGTCTACTTATGTTAATAAGTTCACTAAAACATGTAAGTTTCCAAATTCTTTATGCCAAATAAATACATTTGTAAAGGGGATTCGTCTTGCTAAAAAGAAATTAGCATAACAATTCATGTGGCATATAAGTAAAACTGTCTACAGCAATCAAAAGACAGTTGACCAGTAGTCTGAAGTTGAAGCACTACTACTGAAGTTGAGCATCATAACATAATCAAAATAAGTATATATATCTATATATATAAAAGGAAGTTTGGTATGTATGTGTCGACGTATAACTCTGGAAAAAGAAATCTTGCATACACCTTTAAACCCTTCTAACTAAGACACATGCCAAATTTGGTTATTGATTTTTTTACTAATTAAGGGATATAATTAATTAATTAAACGAAAATCAACCAATTTGCGCTGCCTGTGTTCTATTATAGCTATACCAGCAGTTTCGTTTAATTTTAGCTCGGATTCTTTCACCTATTTATGATCCAATCTTTATATATAGTCCAATCATGGATTGGGTACTATTGCTAGTATATATATATATATATATATATTGGGAGTGCTGCAAGTCATATACTGCTCAACCACCAGGATTCCATTCTTAAGCATCACAGGTTGTCCCCCACGGCAAACAGGTGGCCCCATTATGGAAGGTTTTACTCTCTGCAAAGATGCAGTTGGTGTATTATAAAGCCCCAGCCAACAGCACTTCTGTAATATTATTGGTCTTGCTAGTAAGAAATTAGCATAACCATTCATGTGGCATATAAGTAAAACTCTCTACAACAATCAAAAGACAGTTGACCAGAAACCAGAGGTAGAAGCACTACTACTGAAGTTGAGCATCATAACATGTTCAAAATAATTTTCACAAAATTATAGACAATAAAACTTGAAATGTTGCATAATGAGTGATTAGGAAAACTCATGAGTGAAAAAAAAAATCACTGAACCTTAAATAAGAAAAAAAAAAAAACCCCCAAAAAACCATTGAGAGGTTATGTACTTCATTAAGAATTAACAGCAGATACTATTAAAGGGTCATTTAATTTGATTAAACTTAATTATATTTGTAAAATGTTTGCATATAAAATTAACTGAATGAAATAACTGAATCAATCCCAATTGGTTTTCCAAATTGCAATTAATTTTATAAGAGAAGCTGGATAATTTGAAAGACTACTACTGTGCATTTAAAGATTTTCTTTTTCTTTTTCTGCATGATTAAAAAAAACATTATTATATTATGGCCTTTAGGCAATACTGCAGGGAACAGTATTTGTCTGTCAGTCCAATCAATACATTTCTCCAAAATATTGAATATGGGTTTAATCTAGGAAATCTTTTTTTTAAAGAGTCATTTTACTATAAACATTAAAAATAACTGGATTAGATAAATAACTGCTATGTTTTAGTATGATACAATTTAGAGTGAATAAAATAATATTATTTGATTTTATGGTTCCATGATAGAAACTTCAAGAGGTGCACATAGTGTAATGGTTATGGATTTGGCGACATGAGTTCAAATCCTGGACAAGGCTGTTTGCTTTTCACATAGTGCTAATACTCTTGGGAAAGGTATTTTAGACTTGGTTTGGCAACTAGTTTAGGACAAGGAAAAATTTGAATTCAAACCAGCAGTATTTTGCTTAAAAACTGACCTTGTATTACATCCTACCCATGATGGAGTGGTTGATTAGATATAAATTTTCTTGTTCAGATGAGAAGAATTTATGCTTTTCCATAGTCCATAATAATAGAGCACACTGGTTTCTTTAGCCTTGATTAAGGAACCAGTCTAGGAGAAGGAAACCTCTGAATTGAAACCAGCGTTACTCTACTTAAGGATTGACTTTGTATCACATCCTGCCCATAATGGAGGGGTTGAGTAGATATAAAATTTCTTATTCAGAAGAGAAGGATTTATGTCTTTTTCCAAGAGATTCATCAGAATTGCCAGGAAATAGCTTTGCAGAAAATGAACAACTGCAAGTACCAAGTTAGTTTCCCTTTCACTAATGCTCTTGGGAAAGGCATAAATCCATTTGTTCTCCCCCCAGATGTGGGTGATTAATAGAGCAGACTGGGTTCTTTAACCATAGTAAGGCAACCAGTTTAGGTAAAGCTAAACTCTGAATTCAAACCAGCTGTATTCCACTTAAAAATTGACCTTGTGTCATATCCAGTTTGTGCTGGAAGGGTTGGGTAAATATAACCTTCTCTTCATCTTAAAGAGAAAATTGTCAGCAATATTTATACAATGATACCAAACTGCATAGCCAAACCATAGCTGTGTTAGTATTACTGTATGGCTGCACCACTTGGACTCTAACAAAGTGCTTAGATAATAAGCTAGATGGGAGCTACACATATCTTAGAAGCAGCACCCCACAAGAAAGCAGATGGATGCCCACCTGCCCTCTATCACACAAACCATCTGAGTAAGATGAACAAGACATGCTGGACACTGCTAAAGAAGTGACATTCTGCTGTGGACACCTACACATGGACTCGCCAGTGTTGGCCGACCAATAAAAACCTACATCATTCAGCTCTGGGGATTCTGGATGTTGTGCAGAGGCTGATAGGGATGGTTGGGGAGAGAGAGTCATGGGAATTTATGCTGTCAGCATGACCTGATAATGATTTGATATAAAATTGATATTTGGAGCTATGTCATAATAATGATGTAATAATAATAGGGCATAACTTGTAGGAGGCTGGAGTGAACTAAATGTTTATGATATGATAGTTTTTAAAGATTAACCAGTCTTAGTGTTGGTTCACTGACAAAACAAAAGATGAAAAGGGTGTTCATGTTGTGATTTTTCAGTGTAAACAAGTGATACATGCAAGAGTTGCTGCCAGCAGCTTAAAGTAGGATTGTAGTGGTGGGAGAACCACTGTGAGTGGCTTAAGTAGGCAAAACGTTAAATTTATGTTGAAGGATATTCATTTCTCTTCAAAGAAGAATTTCTTTTATCTTTAAAAACTGCCCCCTATCACACAAACCATCTAAGTAAGATGAACAAGACATGCTGGACACTACTAAAGAAGTGATATTCTCCTGTGGACACCTACACATGGACACACCAGTGTAGGCTGACTAGCAAAATCTATATCATTCAACTTTGTGTGGATTCTGAATGCTATGCAGAAGATCTCCTAGGGGTGATTACTGGCAGCAGCATACAATAGAATCACAGTGATGGAAGAGCCACTGCGAGTGTTTTAAAATAGGCAAAGAGTTAAAGTTATGTTGAAGGATATTCAAAGAATAAGAATTTCTTTTCATTTGTTTTTTCTTTAAAACTGATGATTGGCCAAACTTAATTGCTTGTGATTTAAAACTTTGCTGGGCACACACAGTTTACATAACTGAATATAATATATATATATATATATATATATATATATATATATATTGTGCTGATCATATAGACGTCACAAAGTCTATTATTCTCTTTGGGTCAAAGCCTGGAAAGCAATGATTTCTTCTGATTAAGATGAATAAACATTCTGAATATTTTCCTCCTTCTTTTTTTTTTTTTTTTTATCTTAGTAAGATGTTCAATCTAAATATATTCAATCAAACATATTTGATTATATCTTATCTGATTTCACAGAATCAAGACATTCTAATCATATACATTTAAATGAGAGAGAGAGAGAGAGAGAGAGAGAGAGAGAGAGAGGGGGGGATCACTATAGTTTTGCATAATCTTCCCTTCCTATTTAAAAAAAAAAATTATTCTATCGTTCTTTGGTAGTAATTTTTATTTGGATAGTTTTATGTGTTTCCTTGCATCTCACCATTACCGAATGATGCACTATTGAGAATTCAAGTTCATAGTCATTTGGGAAGTAATTACAAAGCAACAAAAATGGCAGATTTTTACACCACCACTCATTGTGTTTGATTTCTTTATTTTGTCACTTTTATGATCTGGTAATTAAGAATGGGACATACATGACTGGAGGCCCTTTTACTAAAGAAAACAACAAAAAAGTTTCTTTTCTCATTATAGCTTTATGGAGTAATTATTACATATATGAGGTTGTTCAATGAACAATGCAAAACTTGATTGTTGTTGTTGGCTTGTTCCTTGCTTGTAAGGGTTCAGGGGTGGGGATTGTTATCATGCATTATATTTAGAGAGAGAGAGAGAGAGAGAGAGAGAGAGAGAGAGAGAGAGAGAGAGAGAGATGTGTACACACATCCGGTGTGATCAAAAAGTACCAACATTGAAGTTTAAAAAAATTTTAAATTTCAAAACTTAAAATTTAAGATAAGTGCTCAGCTGAGAAAATCATAGAATAATGATGTCTAGAGGTCTGTCTGTCTGTCTCTCTTTCACTATATATATATATATATATATATATACACACACATGTTATGAAGAAGAACTGCAAATAAGAAAAGTTTATTTATAAAGTGTGCTCATTGCTATTACAGCAGAGCAGGTATCACGTTACGCAATTCATGTGGATATCCATGACAATTTTTCACCAACCTGCTCTATCATTCATTGTTCCTGGAAGGGTCCTTTGCACAGCATCCAGTATCCGTGCATAGCTGGGGGAATGCAGTAAAACCTATAAATCATAAAATTATTGATTCTATAATTCTTCTATTTCAGTTTCATGTATTTCACACAATCTTCAGATTTATATATATATATATATAGAGAGAGAGATAATTAGGATTAAGGAAAAGTGAATTTTAAAAAAGGAATACAGCCAAAGGATTAAAAAAAACAAACATTAAAATCATTACTAAGAAAGAGAATGTTTGACCTAATTCAAATTTAAATGGACCTGATTCTTGGAATTCTATTGAGCCAAGATGTGAAGCTAAGTGCTGGCTGCTGCTGAAAATTAAAAACAAATAAAGTGGGAAGTTCAATTTTCCTCTCACACTCTCCGATCTCTCTCTCTTTTTACCATCACAGAGAAACTAACATATGTAATGAGGTAATTAAGATATACATACAGAGAGGGAAAGTGACAGGGTTAGGGTGACATAAATCGACCAATAAGAAATTGGGAGCTGGTGTTTTGTTGACTTTCCACTATTATCTATACATAACTTCTTGGTTTTATTTTTATTTTTCCCACCATATTGTAATAAAGTAAGTCGGCAGGGCAGCCTAATATTGGTATCAGTCAGACAGTGAAGGATTCTATTGCCTTTTCACTAGTTCTAGATCAACAAGATTATTTAATGAGGTGGAGCATCACACCTAGCATCAGCTCCTCACTTTACTGCACAGGTCCCTGTGCTACTCATACACTGAGTTGGTGAGGGCCTATATCGAACCTAAAAAGGCCTAGTGTACATCATAATCATAGCACATCTGAATAAAAAACAAACATGGTAAGACATTAGCTAAATGGAGCTACCACTGACATTTGCCTAGTTCCCTTGCATCATACAGATGACAGTTTAAAATGTGGGAGGTATATCTGCTGCACCCTGTATATGTTTCCAGTCAAATTACACATATACATATTCATATCATATATCTGTTTACAAGATGAACTCGGAAAATGGTATTCAGTTGTTGCTTAGGAAGCTGGATCAGGTATGCTTACCTGACAACAACAACAACAGGTAATTCCATTTTCTGAGTTTCATTTTGTAAATAGATAGCTCCGATGGTGTCAATCTGGCTCTGTTGTTCTCCTATAAATTTACGTGTACTGCACTGCCCCCCCCCTCCATTTGCTCTTTGGCAAATCAGTATATAGAGTCGTTGTAGTTGTAGGTCATTCTTCTTTCATATTCTGTTCTGTTTTCCTCAAATTCTAGAGAAGTTATCAAATTATATTTAGCCATAACTACACTATGCTACCAATGTTGATCAGAATATATACATGGGTACAATAGTGGCAGCATTATTAACAGCAAAGTTCAAAGGGTCTAACAATTCATGGTTTATACTGGCATAGCATCTGTGGGGTGGCAAGAGGTTTAATGTTTTAGGTTTAAAGGTAGCTGGTTATTCTTGGTGTGTGTTCCTAGGGTTTGCTTTTAATCCCATTTTATTTAGTGGTTGTGCTGAAATGAATTCATGGAGAGAAAAGGAAGAGACAAAGACCAAAGGGACTTTTATGATTTTGACTTTTTTCTCGGATCATAGCCACCATGTGATAAGGAAATTCATTCCTGACCAGTAGTTTTGTCTCACCCCAGATAAGGCCTAAGGCCAAGAGATTATCTTGGGGGTCGAAGTGGTTCTTTTTTCCCAATCATGCTCGGAGGGTTTTTCTTGTTACTTTTTATATTTTTTATTTTAATCCCCACACATCTCTTGGCCACTGATACTAAACTAAGGAGAAATATACAGAGTTTTAATAGACCTCCAAGGTAGAAATCACTCCCAACAAGCTATCTTAAAGCTGATTGGTTATTATATGGACTAGCAATGTAAAAATAGGTTTTTGAAACATATTGCCTGAGGGGTTAAAAATTAAATGTCAGCGAGTTTGTACCCTAAGTAAGTAAAATCATCAAATTCATTAAAGGATTAAAAAATAAAACAATTTGAAATGTAAACTTTAAATATGTATTAAAATAAAACAAACTATATATAGACATATAATACCAGTCATGTATTTAATAAAACTTGTTTTAAAAAAAATGAGGACTGTCTAATGCTGCATGTTCCAATTTGGAGTGTATTTATTCTATGTTATGACACGATTTTGGGTAATGTGACGTAAGCAGTGACATAGTTTTTGTTACAGACAAAAACCGGAAGTGAATCTCCATTATTAATAGACATGCTATATGGTATGCAAAATTAACGTTATATAAACACACATATATGTATTTCCCAACCTTCCTTATGGGCAGGATGTGACACAAAGTCAATTTTTTAAGCAAAGTTTAACAGGTTTAAACTGAGAGTTTTTTGTCTCCCAGACTGGTTGCCATACCAAGATTAAAGAGCCCAGTCTACCCTACTATTTACCCATAGCTGGAGGGAGAATATTTGGATATATACCTTTCCTAAGGATATTAAAGCTATGTGAAATGCAAATAACTTAGTTGAGGATTTGAACTCAGTTTGCTGCATTCATTTCCTTTGACAATAACCATTACAAGAGGAGTGCCTCTATAAACACATATATAGTTACTTTTATATTAACACACACATGCAGAGAAAAATGTATGTATACATGTTATATACAAACACACACATATATGTGTGTGTGTGTGTGTGTGTGTGCATTATTCTTCATTACTCAGTTGTAAAGGTTCTGATCTTTTAATGGGTAACTTCAAAAGCAAATTTATGGCAACATCTTCAGAGTAAAAAAACACCCCATTGGCCAATAATAATTTTTAGGCAAGTAACAAAAAAAAAATCCTGAATTAAGATTCTACTCTTTTTGTCACAAATGAATGCCCACTGATTTTGTCAGATATAACAAATCATTAATTTATAGATGTGTGTATTGAAATATAAAACACATTGATCCACAGTTCAACAGTTGTTATCATAAAGGGAAGTAACTGCGTTAGAAATCTAATACACATTAGATACAAATAATAACAGAAAAAAAAACCCCAAAAGAACAAAAAACAGACCGTTTGAAGATACAAAATAATTGGACATTCAGCAAATTTTAACTAAATTTATCTCTATAAAATTTAAATGTGTATTAGTCAAGGATAAAGAAACATTAGAACCTTTGTCTGGGTAGGATGTGTCACAAGTTCTGAGTGTCCAGATAGGATTGAACTTGCTATTCAGTAGTAATGGATCTGTAAGACAAGCTTGTTAACCATTACACCATGATGGAGTGCTCTTTTTACTCAACCCGTCAGCATGCGAAAAAAGGTCAAAAGTATGGGGTATCCAGTGAGGATTGGACTTATCATTCAGTAGGCAGGATGTGACACAATGTTGCAACTATGGGGAATCATTGAGAATCAAACTTGCTATTAAATAGTAATGGATCTGCGAGACTAGCTTGTTAACCATTACACCATGATGGGACATCCATCTTAGCTTGAATGTAGATTGAGAAATTATGTTAACTTTATAAATGTTGTTAATTTTAATCTGATACATTGAGTATATTGAATGGGGGAAGCACAAATAAAAAATGGATGAGTCAGAGTATTTTATTTATTCACAAATTCAGAATATAACACAAAGATTCATTTATTTATCTGGGTCTCTCTTAATCTTTACTGTTAACATCAAGAAGAAAAGAAAAAAAAAAAAAAAAAAATATATATATATATATATATATAGAGAGAGAGAGAGAGAGAGAGTTAAATCAAAATTATTATATTTTTTACATATTGGACTAACTGCAATAACTCTTAAGTAATCATGTCAAATGTAATAATTAAATCCTTATACTGCGGTATATCCATTGTCCTGCTAGTATATATGAAAATAAGCCAATAGTTATTCCATCAGTGATAAATGCCATTTGTTAGTACATATAATACAAACTGCACATTGATCATTCCTATTAACAGCTGATGTAGATAATTTTGATAGTAACAAGGTTGCAGAAACACATCCTTTTTAGTACTAAAGAGAGATTAATTTTTCTATTTTATCTTTTTGAACATTGGAATTTTTTACACAAGATCACATACTCCCAGATATTTATCATCATATTTTGATAAATGAATATTGGTTGATTGGTTGGTTAGATTTTACAGCATGTCAACCCTTGTTAGGTTATTTTATTCTGAAGACGTTTTTGTTTTATTCATTCTTGTTGGGTATTCAAATTCTTTTTAAAGATTCATCTTCTTTAAACACATTTTTTAAACTCATTTTTTTTTATTTATATGATCCATAAATGGGACACTAAAAGATACTACCACTCCGGGTCAGAGTGGACCTGGACACTAAGACTCTCAGATGCACATAACATTTTATTTGAAGGGGACAGAACTAAGTTTCCATTTCAAATTGTTTTATTTTTTAAATTTTTTAATAGATTTGATGATTTTACGTACTAATAATACAAACCCTCTGACATTGAAACTCCCCCTGCTCAGACAATATCTTTTTAAAAATTAATTTTGTTCTGTCCTTAAAAGGGATACAATAAGACAAGGTTGTAGTCGAGTGGAAGGACTAATCAACACGTTTGTAGATTTAAGATAGAGGGTTTTATTGCAGAGAGATACAATAAGACAAACAAGGAATAGTGAGGCATGCTACTAATCCTCGAATCCTGCCCAGCATAATGCTGTGCTCACTATATATATAGTCAGACCACATGGGTGAGAGAGAGTGGAATATTCCATTATAACAATTTTTACATCGCCGTCTGATGATTGCAAGTATTCATGAAACTGCAGTTACGAGATATTAAATCCATAATCTCTGATTTTTAAAACTGCTCTGCTATTTTAGCATTAAGCACCTTCATATGCTAATACTTTTCACATTCATTCTTCATTATATTATATTATATATATATGTGTGTGTGTGTGTGTGTGTTTGGTTTTTTGCTAGTAGTAATAATAAAGATAGAAATCTAAATCGGTATGATAAACCAATGTTTATTTCTATTCTTTTTCACCTTTGATCTGACTTCTTGTTCAGTCTTATAAACTCAAGGAATATAAATATACAAATGTTGGTGCACTTTTTCAATTCATATTCTATAAAGATATTGTTTTCTTTTTTTGTTTTCCTTTTTTTGTGGATTTTTTCAAGTCATTAAAAACTGCATAGAATTTAAGTAGTCAGAATATTGTAGAAACCATAAGGATGCCTTGTAGAATTTCAAACCAAAAAGACAATAAAGATTAAATGAGAGAAAAACAAATATTATTCAAGGTAACAATTTATGTCAGTTCATAATATGATTAATGATATTCGACAATCTTAACTTTTCGAGGTCTGCATCAAGACTGACATTTTCTTTTATTTCATTATTTCTTCAAAATGACCTCTGATTTGGAGGGGGGGGGTTACGAGGTGGGGGTGATGGAGATGTTAATATTCAGCTCAATTCCTGCCTCATTTCAGTCTTTGGTATTCTTTCTTTCTTCTTAAAACTCCTTTTTTTTTCTTTCTTTCTTTTTTCTTTCTTTTCTTTCTTTCTTTTTTTTTTTTTTTATAGTTATTGTTATTGTTATTGTTGTATGTTTTGGGAATGAGGCTAAGGAAATCAGATTAGTGAACGTTCATTTCTAATTTGTAGCAAGTTCAAAGTTTTGCAAAGTTTAATCAGCTTCCAATATCTGGTAAGGAAGAAAACTTTTTCAACCTTATCTCAAAGGATCAAACTTTGATCTAGTGGAATGTTGCCTTGTTCTTTTCTTTCTTTTCTTTCTTTTCTTCTAACTATACACTCATTTTAAAACAGAAGTTCATGAGGTTTTGATTGTCAAATCTCATCAGGTGATAACTCTACAACAAGAATAAATTAATTTACCATAATGTATACAAAGATCTTACGATAAAATCTTATGAATATATACATATATATATATTCATAAGATATATATATATACATATACATACTTGATTTAAGAACTGCATAGGCAAGAAACTGTTAGTAACCAAGCACTGTTGACTACATGTCTATGCTAATCTAACTTTGATATATGTAACCATATATATATATATATATATATATATATATATATATATTATATATATAATATAAACCTGGGTAGTCATTACCTCTTCAAGAGCATATATATATATAGCACACACACATACACACACATCCTCATAAACATATATACGCATATATACATATATAATAGATATATATGTATAAATACTAGAAAAAACATAACTTGTTGGATCCTCCATCGAGCTCTGGGTAGATAACTGGGAATAGGGAAAAGTGAGTTTGCTAAGCAAATTATATTTAAAAAATAGATAAATAGATATGACCAGAGAATTATAAAAATAAAAACATTAAAATCATTTTGTAAGGTTTCTAAGAAAGGGAATGTTTGAACTAATTTAAATTTATTAAGAGACAAGAATTTGGCCCCCGCTGGCTGTTTATGAAACGTAACATACAAATACGTTTCCTAACTCTCCAATATCTCTCTCTCTCTCTCCATGCTCACTGAGAAACTAACATATATAACAAGGAGGTAATCAAGATATACATAGAGAGAGTAAAAGTGACAGGCAGAATGTCAAGTAAGAGTTGGGTCAGGTTTTGACTTAGTGCAAATTATGACTAATTAGAACCAATTAAAATGGAATTTTTTTCAAACATAACTCAATCCTAAAATTAAGGAATAATTTAGTCTTATTTTCGTGTAATTAAACTAAACAGTAAAAAAAAGCCTTTAGGAGACAAAAATTGATTCAATCAGCTTTAGTATGATAATAGATATACATATATACGCATAATTACACACATACATCTGTGTATATATATATATATATATATATATATATACATGCACACATATATCTAATATGTCTAATCTGAGTCAAGTCTTTTTTTTAATTTACTTTTCTACTCACTTTATAGATTTTATAAGAATCTTCACTGAAATATTCCTTTGTTTGTAGAACCCTGTTGGCTAGGCCTTTAGAATACACTGACTTCACCTCTGCAGAGAGGTAAGATACCCCCTTCAATAGCACCATCATATGGTCATGGGTGGTTACCTGTGATGCTTATGGACGGAATCCTGGTGGCTGAGCAGTATATGACATGCAAAACTTCACTTTGGCTTTTACTTAAGCTAGACAGGCAGTTGATCAATTAGATGGTCATGTCAAGCCCTAGCACCTATATGATTGTCCCAAACTTATTGCCCTTATGATGAGCTCCAACCCTTTTATCATATATGTGCTAGAAGACGGTGGCTGAGGGTCCTAATGTTCTGGGTAGGACGTTAAACTCTATCTGATGTTGAAGTTACAATTCTGGACCTCTGGGGAATGTGAAGTACCCCTTCATCTCCATTACTCCCAGGTCCACTCTGACCCAGAGTGATAGTACCTCTTTGGGTCCCATCTATGGGTTAAATAGAAAAAAATGACTTTAAAATCTGTTTAAACAAATCGTGAGTTTGAAAAAAAAATTTGAATATCCAACTAGAATGAATAAAACAAAATGTCTTCGGCATAGAATAACCCAACAAGGGTTGACATATCGTAAAAACCAACCAACCAACCTAACCTTTTCACCAATGTTTATTACTATTTGATGTTGAAGTTACAATTCTGGACCTCTGGGGAATGTGAAGTACCCCTTCATCACCATTGCTCCCTGGTCCACTCTGACATGGAGTAGTAGTACCTGCTAGGGCCCCATCTATGAGTTAGATAGAAAAAATAAGTTTAAAATATAAAATTGATTACCATCGAGAAGGAATAAAACAAAATGTCTTCGGCATAGAATAACCCAACAAGGGTTGACATGTCGTAAAAACCAACCAACCAGCCAACCAACCAACCAACCTAACCTTTTCACCAATGTTTATTACTATTGAAGAAGAATGTGTCAAATTGTCTGTTGCTGTTATCAGATTTTATTATTTAGTGGGTGGTATTTTCTAATTTGAAATATTTATTAATTTTTGTCTCTACAATTTGATTCCTCAACATTTTTAGGCATTAAATTCTTTTTTTTTTTCTTTTTTAAAAATCTTTTCTCTCTCTAATAAGCAACCAATTAGCTATATAATAGCATATATATATTATCATATATATGCATAAAAATAATTGATCTCCAGTAGCATTTTTCATACAAAAAAAAAAAAAAAAATCAACCAATTTAGTTGGACTAATATAGTATTTTACAAAATATGTCAAATTTAGATTAAGGCAATTTTTCATTGTAGAAATATAGATTATGTATATAACCAGAACACACACACACACACACACACACACACACACACAAAATGGCATTTTATTAAATAAATTTTATTTCTTTGAAACAAATGTTTATATAGGGTAAATATAATTTCCAACATTGGGATCAGCATTAATTAAAATCTGGAGGGCATTTACTAAAATTATTTATATAGATGTTAGTATGAACTAAATGGAATCATTTTCTGTTGCGGATACACAGTAAGTCTGAATTATTAATAACATCTTTGAATATAGACATTCTATACAAGAGATGATGGATAGTGTCAATATTTTATTATATATAATTGTAATGTGGCCTGGAGGGGTTCATAAGGAGGATGAGCTGTTACCCAAGGCAGCACATTCCCCCCCCCTCTCACACTGCTGCTGTGATCCAAAGGAAAGGCAGATAAGTTTAGGCAGCAGTAGTGTCACTGCCAGGAGTCTGGGTAGCATTGCGATACTATCAGCATATACTAGGAATTATTGATTTGGATTTTAGATAGCCTTTCCTTGAAATGAGTAAAGATAAGACAGGATAATAGTATCAGACTTTTCCTTGTCCTAGACGGGTTGCCTTCCAAGGCTATGTCGGTGTTCCTGAAAAATGAAATGAGATTAGGAATACAGTATATTTTGCATTTATGGATCAACTAAGCAACAGTACTTCATATTTAATAACACCTAAAAAAGGGACATGGTACACAGAAAAATATACAAAAGAAAGAGAGTAGGGGAAAGACAGATAGGGAGTGAGCATGCTGAAGTGATAATACTAATCCTGTTTCACTCTCCCCATATCTCCAGAACTGGAGCTCACTATCAGATGTTTAATGTCATTCCCAGGAGATTACATTTTTGAGGGCATCAATATAATATATATATATAATTTATATTATATATATATATATATAATATGTATAGGCAAAAAAATGATTACAAAAGGTTGCATTTTGCACTCACTCCAAATTTTTCGAGTTTTAAAATGGCATCTGCTGGACCAATTTTTCGGTTGAGAAGCTTCAAATTTTAGGAATTGTCATACTAGTAATATATCTATTTACCTGACACAATTCCCAGAAAAATTCAGGGGGTGGGTGACAATTTTTGCTTTTTTCTGGATGTATTTGAAGCAGCAGGAAGAAGTTAAACCTGCAGGTGTATAGACTACTCGATAATACTTCCAATTTATGAGGAATTGGGACAGCCCATTAATGGTTCTTAAGGTAAGGTATATAAGCCTTCCCTTTTTTAGATTACTCCTCATGAGTCAATATTGATCGTTGTCACCAAAATTTGTACCTAACAAGGTTACTAAATGAAAATAACCCACAGAGGTATGGAAATGAAATGAATCTTATAACGATTGATAAAATACATTATTGTAGCTAGATGAAAGAAGGTAATCCACTGCTAATGTAATAAAAGATTATCGGATTACTCCGTTATTAGAATGGGGACATACCATTATAGTTTCATAGGTAGGATATATATATTTTGATTTATTTTGGTTGATTTCGAGCATATGTTCATAATAAACAAGTGCGGTGAAGAGGTTCCATTGCTAGTGGTAAAGACTACTCAGTCAGCATGATACTTCCTGTATTTTTAGGATTGGGATATGCCATTAATGTCATAGGTAGGGTTATTAAAGACATATTTTGAGTTTTATTGGTTGTGTTTCGAAGGAAATCGTTCTAATATAGCAAATCGCTAGATAGAAAAAAAATGGTTTGAATGTTGTATGCATTTCATCAATTCCTGAAAAACCTTAATTTTGTGTTTCTCCAATAGAATCAAGAAGGCAATTACCGGTTTTGGAGATAGCCGAGGAAAAGGATTTTGCAGCAGTGCATTTTTCTATTCTCAAATGACAAGTGATGCTAGCATCGAAAGAGTGGAAATAATTTTTAATTCTAGAGTAAATATCGTACATAGATGTATAATAGGAGGAGGCTATTTTTTTTTTTTTAACAATCTATTTATTTCTACTATATTTTAACGTTTCTAATCCCTAAAATCTTTAAGATTTGGCAGAATTTCAAAATCAATTTTCGCCCAAAATCTATACTAATCTATCTTACATGAATATAATGCTTTGTACAGCTAATCCGTGTTGTTTTTTTTTTTTTTTTTTTTTTGTTGTTTTTTATTTTTATTTATTTATTTATTTATTAATGATAAATGTTTAGTGTTTTAAACTTTTCTTTGAGACATTTTACCAACTTGCATAAAATTAATATTTAAAAGTAACAAAAAACTGAAAACTAATAAAAAAAAAAAAAAATTATAATCATAAAATATAAAGCAAAAAATAAATGAATAAAGTAATAATAAAAAAGAAAAAAAAAAAAAGAAAGAAAATCCTTATTCTGAATTAGGTCAAACTGACATTGAATGAAAAATTTTAAAAATGTTTGCACTCTAATGATTCTTTCTTTCTTTTCTTTTTCTGTTTTGGATGTGCATTAATTCTATAAAATATGAAAGTTATTTAGAATTTTGGATTGCATCTTAAAATTTGTATTTGATTTAACAAAAAAAGAAAAAGAAAAGATGTGACACAATACTAACGTGAAGAATGTTTAGCAACATAAACTAAATAATTACATTCATTGAATATCTCTCCATTCATGTGTCTAATCTTCTAAATACTGGAGTTGCCAAGGATAATTACAGCTCTCAAGATTATCATAAAATTTGATATATATTTTCTTTTTTTTTTTTGAGTGGATTTTAAGAGTCGTTCTAAAGACTGGAGGAGAAATAGGCAAGTGTTAAAATGGCATTTTGTATCCGTTTCTGGGTTACTTTCTGAAAACATGGAATATTCAACTATTTTTGACTCACTGAAATACCATTAAGTTAGTTTTAAACTCTGATTACAAACTTGACTTTAAAAGAAATGAACTATTTCTAATTAAAAGTCTCAATAGTGATTTGTACATTTTTCAAAAAAAAAAACATAACCAAATTTTCGGGATTCAATGCGTGCGCATGAGAGTGCTAAATAGTACGCCTCTGTTATCCCTGAGCACAAAATCTTAAGGACTTTGTAGTAAATCGTATCCATGCATTCCCGGTGTTTTTTCTTATAATAATGGTTAATATCATAGGAAATGCTATATGGATTACACAAGTTCTAATCCTGATGAGCTGTTTGCATGCACATAGCCTAAACCCTTGGAAAGGTTATCAACCTACATTCTCCATCCAACCTATTGATTATAAAAAGTAGGGCCAGTTTGGGAACGTTAACCCTGCCGCCTATCACCAAAAAATGAGTGAGACAAGCAAGAATTCTCAGAGAGCTGTATAGGTAGGCATCTTGCTCCCTGATGCACAAAAATCTAAAAGGAGCATAAAAATCATATCCATGCATCCAGTGTTTTTTCTTTTTTCTTTCTCTCACCATCAACTAACTGTATATACATTTCAATAGTCACTTCATTAGAAAACAAATTACACAATAAATTAGGTTACAAGATGAGTAGACAGCTTAGTTGAACTCAAAATTTTCCTGGCGGACTCTTTCAAACAAATAGTCGTATCCCAGGGATGCATCCACTGCGCTGCAGGTAGAAATATTATTACTATTTTTTCTTTATCTCAGTTAACTTTACCACATCATCTTTGAGGCATAACACAGATTTTCAAAGATACCATGGTTTCAAAAGTTAACTGACCAGAAAAAATGTAAATGCTTTTTATATAAATAACGGTGGCATCATGATGTTTTACTTCAATTAATATATCAATACTGAAAATCATTAAATTCGCGTTAATTCTCTGATTTTGGATTTTTTCTTTCGGAGGCTAACACACAATAGTGGAATTTAGCGTCGATTAAGTAACCAGAATTTATTAGACTACTATTCTTTTTATCTTCACTCAAAAATCTCGTCATCATCCTCATTACAATAAACTTTCTGAGTCTTATTAAATAAAAGCAACAAACTAATCATTTGATAAAAACTTTTTCATTTAACATTAAACAGTAAGCATTAATGAAAGTGATTTTGAGAGCTTGGCTTACATTGCTTAATACTTTCTAACAATTATTGAGAAAAGATGTCTCCACCTCAATGTTGACAAACGTTTGAACGTCAACTCACTTTGCAACTGGAAAGATTTTCAATAAAACTTGCATTCCCACCCTCTTTTATTTATTTTCCTCTTTCTATCTCGTTTCTCACTCTCTCTCTCTCTCCTCTCTTCACTCTCTCTCCACTTGACTGTATATTTAATTATATATAAAACAAAAAACAGAACACCTATAAAAGATTTTCAGATACAGACTTGCATTCCACCCTCTTGTATCTTTTGTTTATTTTTCCTCTTTCTATCCTCCCTTCTCCCTCTATCTCCCCCTTTCACTCTCTATCTCTCCCCTCTCTCTCTTCTATCCTCCCTAGTCTCTCTATCACCCCCCTCTCTCTCTCTCTCTCTCTCTTTCTACTGTATATTTTAATTATGTATAAATTCAAAACACTGAACACTTATAAAAACTGGAGATTACTTTAAATTAATTATTGAAGAATAAATTTTGTTAGTGAGATTGCGTGGATTTGTAATGGTTACCATTGTAAGAAAATGGACACGGTGAGCACCTACTATTCTGGATAGGCCGTTGTCATTCACTACGCTAATAACCTTAAGAGAAGGTAGAATCCAATCTTATATACACCCTCGCAGCTACGGCATAAATAATAGGCCACACTGGCTTCGTTTCTTAGGACGTCATGGGTCAGCTACTTTAGAAAACATGTCCCCCAATGCTTAAATCTTCCAGCGTGAGAACTCACTCCAATGCCAGTGCTTACGATAGCAGAGTCGTATTAATCGTCACGTTTTAAAAACTTCTAAAAAAAAAAAAAATCTCGCATGAAAAACTTTTCTCCTGACTGATGATCTAAGTCAAACATCAGAACTATAGAAAAAATGAATACTCCAAAGAAATATTCCAATTGTCTATCATTTGTTCGTCTCTTATATAGTGTGTATGTATAGCTGTTGACTCTAACATTAAGAACCAACGATTGAGCTCTCCAACTGCAGCTGGTTTTTAAAAAAAAACCTGTTCTAAGGAAATTTCTTCTCTGACTATTGGTACCAGATCTATATATCATATTATATCAAACCCCCCCCCACCAGTAGGACTAGTGACACATAGATTCTTAAGCAAAAATTTACACTAGTTAATCATCTACGTTTTCCTTCTCCGACTGGTGCCTAACAAGGTTAAAAAGCCACCTTCTGCTTACATGCCCATCTGAAAGCCTGCCGATAAATTGGATGCATACCATATTCAAAGTATTGCTTAGATAAATTCCAAAACAACCTCTAGTGTCACAGATTTGAACTCAGCGTATGCCGTTCACCATATCTACAATGATAACCATTTACATCACACTGCTCACCCACGCCCACGACGCAACCACAACACACCACACCACACAACACACCACACACACACCACACATATATGATATACAAATATTCTATATATTAACACAACGAAGAGAAATGCTGACTAGGTATGTCACTGATGCAAAAAATCTAAAAGACACATGAAAAAATTCCATATCCCAGTCCCCATGATTCTTTTTTCACCTCACCATTCCATCTTACTGTAAACATTTCCATATTTCTTTAAAACTTTACACTGATTGTACCAAATTGTAGCAGTTTGATGAATTTTAGTTGTTTATAGATAAAGAACTCCTAACAATTTATTAAAGAAACACCCCAAAGTTTGAGAAGCCCAGACGAAATATTGCGTCATCAGAAATGCCCTATTCTAACTAATAACTTATTTGGACTATAAAACAGTAAAACTACTAATTCATTGAGATATTGATAAAATACACATCATATATCATCCTATTATGATCCTAATATAATATACTGTTGGATATCAACTAATACACCTTGTTTTACATCAATGTTACTCATTATATCACCGTTTATACATAACATCATTCCCAGGGCCCCCGACCTGTGAAACCACATCTCCACGTATATTTTCCCTGTCTCGCAATAAACACCGGGTCGCAATTATACATAATTCATCGCGAAGCCAAAATACTGAACCAAACTCTACAATTCATCTGCCTTGTCATCTTACATTCTAACCAATATAG
>CM042148.1:101833699-101874451 GCA_023376005.1 Doryteuthis pealeii
CGAACGCTACAAGTTCGCGGAGCTGACATTTTTAGGTATGTTGGGGCGTGTCTTACAACATGATGCCAAATGCGCATTAGGTCAGAGTGGACCCTGAAGAGGTACTCTAGCATCCCGACGCAATACTTATGGTTAGATGCCGAGGAACAAAATTGAAAAACAATTACGACATTCAGGTAGAGTTTTAAACATCATAGCCAAGAAACCCAAGACCCTCAAATAACCACCATTTCCATTGGCATTACCTAGAGTACTAAGAAAAAAATAAAATCGGGATTACCCCCTAGTGAAAGAAAATACACTAAAGCAGTTTTTCAATAAATTTGCACACGGGGTGCGTATTAAGGTTCAAACTGAAATTAATTTCATGCATCATAAATTATTATATAAGTTTGTGACGTACGGCAAGAAAATTCCTTGACCACCCCTCTCTTAAATTCGTTTCTATGTAGCATCATGATTGGTAATCTTCTAGACAGATCCAGTTCGAAACAGATCTTGTTTAATGTAAATGTTTGCTAGCCAGCTAACAACTGTAGTTCATGTGTAGGAGTCACAGGGAAAGTCACTATAGTTTGTTCTTTGTTCTTTAGAGTGTCATGCAGTGTCTCTTTGATTTACTTTCCGTGATGGGCAGTAAATGGTTGTAAATAGCTGTTGTTTGTAAGGTGCTGGCCTTTTCCTCCCCCCCCAAAATTTGTTCCAACGGACGGTAGCCTCCTGTGTGTTTGCCATCTATTTTTTATCCAATGTTACGTTAGATCCAGTGGTGCATGCATGCGAGTTGTAACTAAACGGCTAAGAAGAATTTCTGTTTTATCTTATTAGTGAGATAATATTTCCATAGGTTGATAAGTGTCAATAATGTTCATACTATGTTTGACATCGCTTCATTATAGACGAATTTATCGAGTCTATATGTCACGAGTGCCTGATAAGTAATGTTGTAAGGAAGGTTATGACCAAATATATAGAATTGTCAAAATATGAATAAGTTTTTAAAACAAATTATATTTGATTAGTAGATGGGATCCCTACCAAGTTACAACAACTTTGGGTCAAAGTAGACATGGGAGTATGGCATGATTAAATGACGCTTCCCATAAACAGTGGTATATAGTGGGGGATTCGAACTCATTCCCGTAAAAGTTGGTAAACAAACATTCCATCAATACGTTAATTCCCCATATGTTATAATATATATAAATATTAATATAATATATTATATTATATTATAGTATAAGTTAAGGAAGTTGTGACCAAATTATCGAATTGTCAAATATGAATCTGTGGCGTTTTCCGCTGATATAGAGGTGTGTGCCAGATGCCCATTGTACTTATTAGACTCGCCGAGCAACCAGTGACCATACTATTGTGCCAATCACTGGTGCAGTGCTCTGCTTGCTGATATCATTATTTTATTACTGGCGTTCGGTCTTAGCCATCATTGCCTTTGAACTTCTTGGACGACAGAGCTTTATGATATACACTGGACCTTTGACACTACGGTATGGAATTCTACCGCTGACTTTTCAATTACCAAGGATTCTATAGCTCAGGAATTACTCACTTATTACTTACTTAAGTCTTTTCAACTGGCCAAGGATTGCGGTTAGAAATTAACAGGTTATGGGCCAAGGTACGTATATTTAAACAATTTCTGATTATAGATGGGACCATACGCAAGTACTACAATTCGTCAAAGTAGACATGGGAGTAAATGGCAAATGAGGTAAGACGCCATCCCATTAACACTGTTATACTAGTGGGGAAGCGAACTTCAATACCCAGTATAGTTGTATACAAACATTACACAAGTACTGTGTAATTCTGCCCGATCTGTTATATATTATATAATATATTATAATATATAATATAATATATATCTATATAAGTTCGTTGGATATTCTAAAAGATGAAAACTGCAGTAGATTATAATTTTGGTTTAGTAGATGGTATCGCTTTTTAAAAAAATATGTTATTGCGATAGTTAGTTCATTCTTCTTGCCTGGTTGAATTAGTTTGCTATAAAAAGTATAAATAACAACAACAAAACAACAGAAGGGCTACAAAATAGATTGGGAGTCTACTTATAAGATGTTTGCACATCACACAGCACACACACACACACACACACAAACACACAACACAACACACACACATATATATATATTAATATATATATTATATATATAAATATATTATAGAGAAATGATATGATGCGAAGCGTCTGAGAAAAATAATCAGTGGTCTGTTTATTCTCAAAACCATATTGCAATATGTCCTCAGAAGACACCAGCTATTTAGAGAGAGAGAAGAGAGAGAGAGAGAGAGAGATTGAGAGAGGGAGGGGGAGAAACCACAAATATTAGATAGTAACTATAATAAATATGTATATATTATATTATAATTTAATATATATATATAATAATAGTTGTTATTATTGAGCTTTTTTCTATCTTTCTCTCTCCTCTCTTCCTCTCTCTCTCTCTACTCGATCTATGATCTCTATCTTATCTATATCTATGATCTATATATTAATATAAATGGAGAAGTTAATATTCACATTGATTCATGGGTAATGGTTTGAAGATTACTTATCTGAGGTATAATAACACCTGAATAGCCCGAATACGTTTTGTGTTTAATACAAATAAAGATGAGGAACAGTTCGAATTATAGAAAGTTCTCCATATCAAGGCCTATCTCATTAATAAATACAAGTATAAGTATACTTAATTCTCTTGTCTATAGGTGTGGTAAGCACACGCATAGTAGGCCACCTGCGCGGTACGAATACGAACAAGGTAGCATTCCGTCGTTTGGTCTCTCAAACACTGTAGTAGCTTAATAAGGATACAACTACGTGAGTATGGGTATCTACAACAGGATCGAGTGCATTTGGAGCATGTATTTCTCTCCTTGTAACATAATCATACTGCGAATATAGATTAATGTATTTCTTTATTTCTTCTCTCTCTCTCTCTCTCTCTCTTCTCTCTCTCTCTCTTCTCTCTCTTCTCTCTCCCAACCCGTTGCCCCCGGCATCTCTTCTGTCCTACCTCTCTCGTTCGGTGTTTGACGGGTGATTGGTTTTTCGGGCTGCCTTAGCTTCCCGCTGGTTTAGATTTAGACTCGCTGATGCTTATCTGGATGATGATGTCTGCATTGTCAATCGATTCAACTTTGCCTGTCGATGATTATGCACGCCGGCAGCCAGAAAGCGCCAATATGGCTGATAAACAAGATGGAAGCAACAGCATAAAGCGGCAACCAGTCAACATTTCATTGGCTGTCACTAGCCGGAGCAGAAAAGTGGCATAACAAAGATAGGAAGGGAAAAAGAAAAGATATGTTTAGGATGAAGATTGCAGATGCCCTGTCATCTATGTGAAGTCTATTGAGGATTCCAGTGTCAGCTGATTCCAGTACTATCATATCTATCTATCTATCTTATCTATCTACCGGTCTGTTATCTTGTCTGTTAATCCATGAGAATTTCAGTCTGTTCAATCTATTAGTCTAATCATCTATCTATCTGTCTAAATGGTATTTCAATTTAGAATTTGAATTTCTCATATGACTTAGTCTTTTCATATCTATCTTATCTATCTATGTTATTATCTATCTTTATATCTACTAAGCTTATCTGTTTCTCTAAGATGTTTTGTTAAAAATATCAAGAAGTTTTCAGTTCTTCTTCAATTAGGAGGTTTTTTCATATGATTGTTATTTCAACATTTAAACTATAGATTTTTGTTTGCAACATCAAACTAATCATGATCATTTGTTTCTTTTCTTTGTTTATTGGCATATTAATTGTCGTGGTTATTTTAATGCCAAAGCTGTCCTTGTGGAAGTACAGGTAAAAGGTACTATTTGTTAATTAATATTTAATTCCTAAACACTTAATGTTCATTAAGAATAAGAAACATAAATGGCTGGTAGTAATTTGCAGCCGGCGGCCCTTGAGGATTGAGTGACGCGGGGCTTTGACCCCAGTTTGATCTCCTTCTGGGGAATCCAGTGAGAATCAGTGGAGAAGATCTCTTCCGGTTAGATTGAAAAGAGAGTAAGTTCAGTATGCCAAGCAGAGGTGGGTAAAATTCGCGGTTAAGCTCGTCACGGCGACCTCAAGGCTGCGCAGGTAGTCTGGTGGTGGATTTCGGAATAAAATATGATCTAAAGCAAATGAAGTCTTTGGTTATATTTAAAAACTGACCATGCTCGAGGTTCTGATAAGAGAAGATCCCATGGAATGACAAGAGCACGAAGTCCCCATGACGAAGTCCATGTGTAGAAGAAAGAATAATACATTTACTATGATGTTGCCAGTCAGACCACACACGCGTTAGCGCACTTCGTTCGTGGACTGCTGACTCATTTTTGGTCGATGGTAAATTCAAAATACTGTCTCGGATGATAAAAATAGAGATACAATATCATCCATAATATCAATCTCCATTATTTTTTTTCTTTCAAGTTCATAAAACTGAAAAAATGATTATCAAATTTTACAGTGAAAATTGATTTTAAAAAAGTCTCGATTTTGGTTATATATCAAAATGTAGATAAAAAAAATTTGAATATTTTTCTAAGAGAAAAACTGGATAATAATCAATATATACTATTTTTTATTCTTATAGGTGAAAAGTTGCAAAAAATTTTTTTACGTTTAAAAAATAACAAACAATAGTTTAATGATCTGAGACGCGTCTGTCCTTTGTATAACAAATATGTAGTTGCTTTTCGATATTTCTAAATGAATAGCACATTCAGTCCCAATAAAATTAATAAATTGCTTTTAGAAATATCAATAATAGCTGTGTCGGGACAATTTTTTTAGTCATTCTAAATTCGATAAATTATATATTTAAATGATACGTGAAAAATTTTCGATATTTTCACTCAGAAAAAAATTTAAACATAAAAAAACATTTATAAATTTTAAAAAAAAAATTTAATAGAATATAATACCGAATAAAAAAGCAAGATACTGAGATTCTTAAATTTCTACTGATAATAATATTTTCAATGAGAACGGATAGTGAATTGGCAATTAGTGCTACCGCTATAATTCATTACCATTGAAATATTACTTTAAATAGAATTGGTTACGACCTATATAGCTAAAAATAGAATTACATCTATTACACTATCAAATGTTCAGCGTCTGTTCTAAAGGAATTCTTGGAGAAACGAACATTTTAGCTTAAACTTATTCACCACTAACACCACAGGGTCTCCCACCCCTGCATGAATAAGAGTAAATTAATTAAGCCTACATCATCATAAAACAATTGTCATTTATTGTACTATCATTAGTCACCAATCAGAAACACCGTTCTAAACAAACGGAACAAACCTTTGTTTCATTCTGCTGTTCTTAACCATAATAACATATGTTTGTTCAATGAAACTCTCCTGGAGTCTGAATTATGAAACACAACCAAGAATTGAAGAAGCAAAAAGGCAATGACATTTCTTAATATGTTAATGAAGATAATTACATAAACAGCAAAGTGAATAGACAATAAGTATATCTATATATATATATATATATATAATATATATATATATATATATATATATAAGCTAGCTGTGGTTTCCGGGTGAAGCCTGGGTAGAGAGAGATAAAACAATGGTTTAGATAATCGTTTGCAGATTATATGTACCTACTGAGTATACGAGTTCTATCCTCGCAGATGACCCATAAAAAAACAGAACCCAAATTATTATCTATTTTCCCCATTAAACTAACCCTAACCTACCCTCACCCTAACCTACAACCCTAGTTATAATTAACAGTTTATTCAAAGGGTTTTGGGTTTGTTTTTTCTGGGTCACAGTACTAATTCCGACCGATTTGCAATTTTGCCCATCACATAATGATATAAGTATGTAATAAAATATAAATGACGCGGATTTGCTAAACTCAATTAATATTTGAAAAAAAATTAAATAAATTATGTAAAACGATAAATAATCTTTTAAAAAATATATTATAATTCAAGCGTAGCCGATCGAATGTCAAATTAATTATAGTAAAGTATATTGGATAACAATTGAATTTCAGGTATTTCCGTGAAATGTATTAGGTAATCTAATAGTATTATCTCTACTCACTATTCTGCATTAGTATCATGATTTATTTGTATTCTAATATCAAAATAATAAATTAACGCGATTATGAAAAATTTAAAAAAAAGGCTTTTGTTTACAAGTGCGAAACGACGGAATTATAAAAAAAGTGAGTTTTCGTTAAATGTTCGTTTGATTTGTTATTAATTCGTTAAAATAATTCGATGTATGAAAAGACATACTATTTTATATATTTAAAGATTTTTTTTTTCTATCCAATAAATTTTTAAAGATAGGAACAGAAATATGCGATAAATAAGATTTGAGTTTATGTAAAATTATATGAAAAATTATACTACGATTCTACGCTGACTGAAGCAAAATATTAATTTTTTTCAACTCGCTGTAAAAAAAATAATGCTATTGATAAAAACTCAATCAAATTACATATTTAGAAAATATTATTTTATTCTCTTTCAAACCATGGTAATACTTAAAAGAAGATTGAACCGTAAATAGGCGAGAAAAAAGATTTGTTTTTTTCCTTAAAATTTAGTCTGAAAATCATACATATCAGCTCTCCGATGTCATTTTTTTAACTCGCTGTAAAAATAATTCAATTAATAAAAATGCATACAAATTACATATTTAGAAAAGATTATTTTATTTCATTCCAACCATATAAATGTTTTTAAGATGGACCAAGAATAGTGATAAATTCCGAGCGTTCCGCTCGAATTTATTCACTAAAATAAAATTTCACTGCCTGATCGCTGTAAATCGCTGTGACAAAAAGTTGGGCAGCGAAAATTTTTATTATCAGCAGGTGCTGATACACGTGCGGACAGTTTCCGCAAATTGGGGATTTTCGCTTATTATTAATTATATCCTTAATTAGTAAAATCATAACAAATTTGGTGTGTTTCTTAGTAGAAGGATATTAATCTATATGCAAGATTACAAATTGAGTTACTCCTCTTTTCTGAGTTATAGGTCGAGAACTACTACCAAAACCTTTCTTTTTATATATATATATATATATATAGTATATATATATATATAATAATATATATATATATGAGGAGAGGATCCAAATTAGTTTTAGTATCGTCTATATAATTGTCTTTAAATGTTCGAGGGAAATTTAATGCGTCATTGAAGCTTACTATACATCTTTTTAACTATTCATACAGCATTCAACAAAATAAAAAAACCATCTACTAAGGAAACGGATGTTGCATAGTGTGTTAAACACATAGCTTCACCCTTCTTATAGACGAGAGAAAATTCATGTTTGTAAAGAGGTAACGAGAACAATAAATCGACTGAACGACAACGTGAGAAGCAGGAAAAAACTGCCCGCCCATGAAGTCAGCCGGAGAATTGAGCGCCAAAAATGCCGTACTCGTCTAGTAAACAAACAATCAGAGCAATGGGAGAGCAGCATTTTACCCACACATTTCATCACGCTGCAGACTGTCACTTGTTTCGTAGGCCTCAACCCAGAATGCATTGCTCAGTTTGTACTGTAAGAATATACCGACTGCACCTCTGCAGAGAAGTGATATCCCAACCAATAAACCACTTGTTGGCATGGTTATCGCCCACGACGATGTTACGGACGGAATGTTTGTGTTGACTAATCCATACATGCAACACTCCCTTAGTCCTTACCCGGCTAGTCGGGCGGTCGGAGGGCCCTTCCGATCAATTGGAAGATCACGTCAAGCTCTAAGTACTTTTATATTGTCCTTGAGCCTATTGTATCAAACCTTTTTATCATATATATGTTAGAAGGCAATGATTGAGGGCTTTAGTCCTGAGACTTTAGTCCGGGTATGTCGTAAAGTGTGTCTAGTGATGAGGTTTCAATTCTCTTGCAAGGTCTAAGTATTTTTTTATCTTTTTCGTTTTCTTTCTCTCACCCAGTGATCTGCTAGAAGTGCAAAGTCACCAGTTGGAAGTTCTCTTTTTTCTTCTAATCAATACTAGTTCTGATCTTCTGGCTGGATAAGGTGATCCTCTTTATCTAAAAGTCCCAGAGGAGTTATGTTCATTCTCAAGAGTAAGATTGGGTTACGCATATACCTTTTGTTGTATAATCAACATTTCTAGTATTTCTAGTACAATTCCCGGCGGATAAGCTTTCCAAATCAGTCGTGCCTAACCTTGGGATCTGGTAGTGTTTTGCAATATTACATGGTAGATCTTTCTGTCTCCACACACCAGCATTTGCTGTGTTGTGTCCTATCAATTTTTCCTTTGATATAATTTGTTTTGTGTTGCAATTGTGAGTAACTCAGTTTCTCTTTTGAGGTTTCCTTTTCTTTATCATGTCCATGTCTTTTCATGTGCAATCTCCCCAATCTGTCGCGCGAGGTATCCATATAATTGTTTTTCTTCCCATTTCTTTTTTCTTGTTTTTGTTGTTTTTCTTCTTGTCCATATTTCGCAGCTGCTGTCATTGGCTGCCGTAATTAATCTTTCCTTGTTCTTTTTATGTATTTCTTCAAGTCCTTGGATTATGGCATCAACACAATTTTAAGTTTTTGCGAAACCTCTTTTACCTTCCTTTCTCGATACATATAGCCTGTCTCTATCATCTCTCTGGTGTAATGCCTTGGGCATTGTCATTTTGGTCTTTTGATGTATCAGTTGGAGTTCTTCCCGAGTCAATTTTAAGAATGGTACATATTATCTTATAAGTGGAATTATAATGTATATCATTTTTCCTCTTTTTCCTTGAATTTTGAATTTCAAAAATAAATGCCATATTTGTCTGGAGGAAAGCACAGCAATAATAAAAATTCAAACACCGGAAGAAACTACTAAATGAAAGAAATGAAATTATATTCAAATATAAACATGCAAATAGTTTTAAATTCACTTATCAAACATTAAAAAAATAAGAACATTTATGCATACAAAACCCCAAAAATCGGAACATAAAATACATACAATGCATGAAATAAGAACATGCATATTTACAAGTAAATAAATTTAATTTAAAAACTGTAACGTCACAAACAAATCCAACACGCACAAAGCATGATTTTTTTCAAATTACGAGTGTGCGCGTGCTCGTGAGCTGACGTATTTAACAAACTTGGGAAAAGAAATATGAAAAAAACAAAAATCAGTGAGACGGGAAAATTTGTAGCAATAAGACCAGATATGAAACCTCCGAATTTCTAAAAATCAGAAAAAGGCAAAAAAAATGCCAAAATAAAATTATATATATATATATATATATATATTATATATATATATAAGGATTGTGCCAAAGGTTTTTTTGTGTAGTTTTTAACAAAGTACTATTGGGAAATTCTTTTATATTATATCATTAACCTTGTTTCAGCAAGGACGCTGTTATCGGTAAAAATGTTCTGGGGGCCTGATTATCGCAGGCTGGAATCCAATTCGGGAATAGATTGAATTTTGATCATAAAACGTTTGCGATGGCCTCATCGCGTACTTACAAACTCGGCGATTGCCTTAATGGCATTGAGTTGGTTCCCGCACAATTGTTTATCCACATGGAGCAGCGGGTTTAATCTTCAGTGTAGATAATGATTACACGGACGCCGTGTGGATAAAGACGGAAACCTTCCAATAAACATGGCCTACACTCTTCTTCTCTCTCTCTCTCTCTCTCTCTCTCTCTCTCTCTTCTCTCTCTCTCTCTCTCTCTCTCTCTCCCTTAGCACGAATTCCTCAAAAAGAAAAGAAAAAGAAAACGAAGAAAAAAGAATAATCCACCTGTTCTATTCATGTTTGGATTTTATATGGAGATATTTATACTAATTGTTGTTGCCAATTAGGGCAGTAAAATCACTTGATGTAAATTTCTTTTTAAATTAATGGATTTTTATTGGAAGATGGTTTGTATGTTGAAAAGTATTTTTATTTTTTCATTTTTTATAATACACACACACACACACATATACATATATATACACACATATACATATATACACATACACATATATATATACATACACATACATATATACACATACACACATATATACACATATACATACATATATATACACATACACATATATATATATATATATATATATATATACATATACACATACATACATATACATACATATAATATATATATATACATATACACATACATACATATATATATATATATATACATATACACATACATACATATATATATATATATACATATACATACATACATATATATATATATATATACATATACACATACATACTATATATATATATATACATATACACATACATACATATATATATATAACATACATATACATACATACACATACATATACATATATATATATATACAATACATATACACATACATACATATATATATATACATACATATATATATATATATATTATATACATATATATATATATATATATATATATACATACATATATATATATATACATATATACATACATATATATATATATACCTACATACATATATATATATATACATACATATACACATACATATATATATACATACATACATATACACATACATACATACATACATATATATATATACATACATACATATATATATATATATACATATATACATATATATACACATATATATATATACACATACATATCTAATATATAAAACAGAGATTTTGGTATGTACGTGTCGACGTATAACAAAAAAACGGGAGGTCACTCAGATTCAAAATCTTGCATACACATTGATATCGTTCTAACTAAGAAAAATTCCAAATTTGGTTATTGATTTTTACTGATTAAGGGATTTAATCGATTAATTAATCCAAAATCACCCAATTTGCGGAACTGTCCGTATATCAGCCCCACCTGATAATAAAATATTGTCTCTGCCTGCTTATTGTTAAAGCGATAACAGCAGCGAAGTTTTGATTTTAATGAATTAATTTTGCAGTCTAAGCCGTTCAGCTCCGAATTTATGGCCTATTTATGGTCCAGTCTTTAATAATTTTATATCGTTAGAAAGATAAGAAAATACTCTTTCAAAATATGTAATTTGTGTGAGTTTTTATTAATTGAATCATTTTTTACAGCGAGTTAAAAAATTAAAAAATGGCTTCGGATAGCCACGCTGCCTATGATTATTGCGATACAAGCAGTGCAGTCTATAACAGTCAGTTCGGAATCTCTTACCTATTTAGGATTTTAATCTTTAAAATATTTATATCTTTAGTAATAAGATGAAATAGTCTTTCTGAATATGTAATTTGTATGTGTTTTTATAGATTAATTTTTTTTTACAGCGAGTTAAAAAAAAAAAAAACTACGTATAGGCGATAATACGAATAAGGCACTTCGGATTCTCTTAGTCTTTCTGAATATGTAATTTGTATGTGTTTTTATAGATTAAATTATTTTTTACAGCGAGTTTGTCCATATTCTTAAATTGTACAGTACACTCATTTTAATTTTAATTTTTGTAATGCATAAAAATTGTAGAAAATCAAAATGTACGCTTTACGGTTACATTATTTAAAAAATAGTTTAATCGTAAATAACAGTATCATGAAAATCAGTTTACGTCGTAAGTACGGTTACATATTTGTATAAATTAAACTAAGATTTTCATTCGAATAAAATGACTTTTAATTCTTTAATTTATTTATTAATTTTTATTGTTAGAGTTTTAAAGGGTTAAAAATAACAATAAGATTGACGAATTTCCTTAGAAACTGTTTTTCTTTTGGTTCGTTAACTAATTATTTTCTCAAACCACGATAAAAAAAAAAAAAACAAAGGTTACTAATACGGACAAAATCCGGTGTTTTATCTTTAGTCGAAGGCCCGACTGGAGATAAGTAGTCAATTATTTGTAAGACGAAATTTATTTCAAGTTTATCCGACAATATCCAGTTATTGGAACATTTCAAAAAATTTTATATGTAAGTACGAAAAATTGAAAGCGCTTTGTTTATCAAAATGACATGATTCGTTAGTAAATTACCCGAAAAGTTGATAAAACAAAACAACTAACAACCAACATTTAAATTATTATTCAAAATACAATTTAAAATATTCCTCAGAATTTGCCTTACAAATTAAATTTTAAGTTTTATGATTTTACTCTTTATTGTGAAGTTAATAAACATCGCTGAGTTTATAGTGCAACTTTTCAGTTCTGAAAAATTGGCATGTTTAAATAGAGATTTCATAGGTGACATTTGAACTTTTATGAAAATTGATGTTTTGTAATTAATACAAATTTTGTAATAAAACTTAATTTTAACTAGGGGGGGGTAGGGGTTAGGGTTAGGGGGGGGTAGTTTAATGGGAAAATAAATAAATAATTTGGGTTCCGTTCAAGCGGTTCGATATGGGGGATCAATTTACTATAAACTTATACGAGGAAATGAGCACCCGTGAATACTCAAATAATAAAGAACTTTTAAGAATTTTTTTTTCAATCTGATAGATTGGTGTGTAATCGATAATAATCAACTGAAGGAAAAAAAATAGATGGGGGGGCGGAGTCCAGATAATCAGGTCCACCAAAACGTTTTTAAACAATGTTTTTAAAATACTAGGTACCCCAATTTTACCCTGTGAAATTTACCCCCCCCCCCCCTATATTTAACACTATGAAACTTGCAGAAAAATTAATATTTTCTTGAAAAAATTTTTTCCATTTAAAAGAAAAAACATTAAATAAACTCCTGATGATTTTTTAACTTTTTTTCAGCTTACGGAAATAATGAAAATTATGATTGAAAAACAACGTTTTCATTTTTGCACTGTTAAATCAACTGAAAATTAACGTAGCTAAAAACAAGTTACGATAAGAGTTTTTTAAATTCTATGAAAAATCAATTAATTATAAATAATAATAAAATATTTCCGTTTTATTCAAGATGGCCTAAACTGATCAATTGGTGGTCCCTATAATACTATCTTAGGTTTTAGCAAAAATAGATATTGCAATACGAAGAATTTAAATTTTCGATTCTCAGCTTCTTTTTAAACTCAACATGCAATTAAGAACTAAATGTGAATTGTTGTCATGTACAAAAAATTTAAAACAATAACAAACAAATATACAAACGAATACTTTCAATTTGTTGTATAATAATATGAAATAATTTTAAACTATAAAACAGAAAATACAAATCCTAAAATATACAAATTCTCAATGATTTTAGTTTCAAGAATTATTTTCCTCTTACCCCCTCTCTAACTACTGTCTTCCACTTTCTCTCTCACTCCCTGGTGATCCAAATTTCATTTTAGTCCGGTCATGGACCGGGTACTTTAGCTAGTATATATATACATACATACATATACACATATATACATATATATACACATACATACATATATACACATACATACATATATATATATACACATACATACACATATATATATACACATACATATATATACACACATACATACACACACATATATATATACACACATACATACACACACATAGATATATATACACACACATACATACACACACATATATATATACACACACATACATACACACACATATATATATACACACACATACATACACACATATATATATACACATACATACACATACACAGACATATATATATATATATATATATATATATATATATATATGCACATACATTTCTTTTTTTTCTGAAACACTTGCCTTTCTAAACAAATCAGTAAAAATCCTAATTATATATATATATATACATATATATATATATAATTAGGATTTTTACTGATTTATATATATATATATATATATATATATATATATATTAGACAGAGAAACATGAGACAAGTTAGAAAAATAAAATAAAACACCAACCATTTTGGTCTGCTGTTGGATCTCACAAGAGGCGACATTCCTTCTCGGTAAAGGGATTTCGTCTTACTAAAATTCACTATATTGAATATAACTCTCTGAAAGTAAAGAAATAGAAAGACTGTAATAAAATTCAAAAACAGAAAAATAGATTAGGAAAGAAGCGTCTGTTGAAATTGGAATGGTTGCAGGAAATGTGAAGAACAGTTAAAAAGACAAGTGAATTATAATGTGACCTACTGACAAAACGATACTGGGAATTTGTAAAGGAAAAAAATTGGCAGATCAAAAGAAATTGGTAGTCTTACCTTCAAAGCAAATAATAGAACACAATACAGAATCATCCCTAAAAATCTGTTTATAAAAGGTTAATGTTCCCTTGAAATGATAAAATCCTGCTATGTCTGATTTAGAAGTAATTTACTTTATATATAATTGATGTGGTATATTACTATATATATTTGATTATGTACAATGTATATGTATATATATATATATTAATATATATTACAATGTCAAGATATCATACCTAAGATACAATACTCTCAGAGTACTCTAGCATATATGAAAAAAGCATCCAGCAAGAATTGAACTCAAAGTCCGCCCTGTCGTCTGGGGCGTTAGAATGCATCGACTGCACCTCTGCAGAGGGTAAGACCCCCCCCCCAATGGGGCCACCTGTTGGCCGTGGGTGGCGACCCGTGATGCTTAAGGATAGAACCCAGGTGGATGAGCAGTTCATGACATGCAATACTCCACTTTGGCCCTATCTTGGGCTAGACAGGCGGTCGGAGAGGCCCCCTCCAATCAATCGGCTGGTCACGTCAAGCCCTAGCACCTATATGATTTTCCCAACCCTATTGCCCTTATGGCAACCCCCAACCCCTTTTTATCATATGGGTGCTAGAAGGCAGTGGCTGCGGGTCTACATGTCCTGGGAATGATGTTAAATTCTATCTGATGGTGAGGTTCCAGTTCTGGAGGTTTGGGGAATGTGGAGCACCTCTTCATTACCATTGCTCCCTGGTCCACTCTGACCCAGAGTGGTAGTACCTGTTAGGGTCCCATCTATGGGTCAAATAGAAAAATGTATTTATAAAAAAATTGTATTATCGATTAAGAATTGATTTATTTCAAAACTTTATCGGCATTAAATGACCCACTGAGGTTGATATGCCGTAAAACAAAACAAACAAACAAACAAATCACTATCAAGTATGCATCTACATCATAGAGCTTTTATATTGTCAAATTAGATCAATGTACAAATTAATGATGTATTTAAATAAATTACAAAAATTGTTTTGAAATTGTCTCAAAGTAAGAGATAGCTTGTTTTTCTTGGGGGGGGGTATATCTAAAGCAATATAATTAAATCCCTACTTCACCTTTCCCATAAGAGAGTCATGCGTCACATAGCTGTTTGCATTTCACTTCACACTAATGCCCTCAGGAAAGACATGAATTCTTCTCTTCTCTCTCGTACGCATTCTATGTGTAAATAGCAGACTCAGCTCTTTAGTATTGGTAAAGCAATCACACTATAACCCTGTCAGAAGGGCTTGAAATAAACTGACTAGGGGTTGGTTTAGCTCAGTTGGTAGAGCACCCGTCTAGGAATCACAAGGTTCCTGGTTCAATACTGGTCCCTACTGACTCAGCGCATGAGAAGTACATATTGGGTAATCTGATTTGTGTGGTAAAGTGGGGACCTGGTGGTAGGTGTGGCTCTCCACCTCAGACGCAAAAACAATCTCCCTGTTCTAGCACTAGCAAAAAGGGAATAGACTCCCTTGCTGTCTGGCTGATACCAACAATAGGCCACTGTCAACCTTACTTATATTACCCACAGAGTGGTAAGACCCTGCCAAAGGAGTGTTCTGGGTATGACACTAAATTGCATCTGATGGTGAGGCACCAATTCTGGAACTTTGGGATGTGCAAAGTACCCTTTCATTGCCATTACTCCCAGATCCACTCAGAGGAGTAAGATCCCCACTAACTGTGTTTTGGATATGACACTAAACTGCATCTGATGGTGAGGCTACAGTTTTGGATATCCGGGAAGTATAGTGTACACTTTCATTGCCATTACTCCAAGGTTAACTCTAACCCAGAGTGGTAGTACCTGTGAGGGTCTCAGAGATCTGCCTATAGATTATTTGTACCTGATAGGACTGTGTCCTAAAATTTAAAAAATTTCTTAAGAAACAACTGCATAAAAAATGTAAATATGAATGCATAATAAATGTGATTTCCTAACCTCTAGGCATAACATAACCTTAGATGAGTTGACGTGCTGTTAAAAATAAATCAAGCAAGCAAGCGTGCAACCACCCTAGGAGAAAGAAAAAAATCTTAATTCAAAAACAGATGTTGTGGGGCTAGCAAACCCCACCCATAAAAACCTGACACTCCCAATCCCATTATATATGTAGTGTGACTAGGAGACCTGTACCCCACAATATGAATGTACAATTAATGTGATTCCGAAACATCTAGGCATAAAAAGGTTCATTTGAAATACAGTCTGCTGCTTAAATTCTTTCATTAAGAACAAATAATATTAGATTTCTTTAAGACTCTCCAGGAAGTATCTTTAACAGTATATCTTATTATAATGGAGATTCTGTGTCTGTCTATCTGTCTGTCTGTAACCGAAACTACGTCACAGCTTACATCACAATACCATTAGGAATTGCATCAAATAACCCTAGATGAATTGACATACTGTTATAATAAATAAATCAATCAAGCAGACATGCAGCCACCCAAGGAGAAGGGAAAACTCTTATTTCATAACCAGATGGTGTGGAGCTAGCAAACCCCACCCATAAAACCCTATTGTTACTGAAACTGCAGTACCATTATATATATATAGTATGGCTGGGGGGCCTGAAACCCACAAGGAGTCTGCAGGTTACCTACAAGATATGAATTTTTCTGTTTTACCCTTTGGAAAACAATGACTAAAAGAGATTTGTCACTTTTATTACACAACATGCTTAATATTTATATTAGAAAGGTGGTAATATTATCAAGGTTGGCTTTAAGCCAATATAACCAATTGCTCTGAATTGGGTCCTATACTTATGGGAGCCCAACGGTAGAGTAATCTACTTTGTCTTGTCAAATATACACAATAGTATAAATCATTTCACAGTCACTAAAACAAATGGCTTTGTAATTATTTAGTGCACAAAGTTAATCCACAACTTTTATTTACTTATATGAATGCAATCTTATATCCAAATATATATATATATATATATATATATATATATATATATATATATATATATATATAAGGTGTGTAATAAAAGTGCCGAGTCTGAAGCTGTGTTTACCAAGATAGAAATGAACAATGAATGGAAATTTAATTTTTTTCAGAATACAAGGTGTGTCATAAAAGTGCCGAGTTTGATGCTGTATTTACCAAGATAGAAATGAACAATGAATGGAACATTAATTTTTTTTCAGAATACAAGGTGTGTCAAAAAGTACAAAAAATCTCAATATTTTCTTGATACACCTTGTAGATATAGATAGATCTGAATATATATACAGATGGTTCTGAATTCACACACACACACACACACACACACACTTGCCCACACCCACACCAACAAATGTTTGTATTTTTGTTACACCATGTTGCTAGTTCTGAAAATTCATTAGAAACTGTATCCATTTCATGTTGTAGGAATTTGAACAACATCATTGGTTAATTCCTTATGTTATAAGTCTAACATAAACAAAGGAGAACCACTCTTGACTGATAAATTATTTATTTATTTTCCCATTACCTAACCCTTCTTTTTCCTAGTAGATCAATAAATAAATAAAATAATTTATCAGTCAAGAGTGGTTCCCCTTTGTTTATGTTAGACTTATAGGAAATAACCAACATTATTGGCATTATTTTATTTATTTTATATTACCTTGTTGTAGAGGTAATTTCTTTTTTTTGGTTTTGGCAAAAGAATAAAATTCTTAAAATCCAGAATTCAAGATGTTAAGGAGATAAAGCTGTAAACACAGTAGAATTGAGAGAAGAAAAAAATGAATAGAACTGTGGACATTATCTTTTCTTTATTTTTCTCTTTAGTGATGATGAATTGTGAACCATTAATTTTCATTAGTGTTTGCTATCATCTCAGATTTTTTTTTCTTTTTCTTTTTGATTGAAACTCACTCAAGTCATCAATCTGCCTTGTCAGCATGTCTTGAAATACAATGACTGTATCCCCCAGCAGAGGGGGTAAGAACCCCCCACACACACACACACAACAAAAAGGTGTGCCCTGGGTATAATACTAGCCTGTAGGTATTTGCCATGCATCCCACTTATGTAGGTTTGACACAAGGACACATTTACGTGGGCTCACCCACAAGCCAAAGCTCATGGGTGGTGGGTGCAAAAAATGTGTTGATCCTGTCGGCATTCCCTCCGCAAGGGAGGTACCTCAAGCACTGGGCAATAAACCTAACCCTGCCCCTTTAAATCGAGGGGGCAGGTATTGCTTGGGGGGATAGCCCCCAGTGATCAATGCTGTAAATATTACTTATCCGGTTCAGAGTCCGAAGCACTCTAGACCACCCCGAGGGGCAGTGTATAACACTAACCTGTATCCAGTGGTAAGGCTTCAGTTATGGAGCTCACAAATCCATTATTACTGAATCACGAGTTGGAACCTCACTGGATGCCCCATAAAAATCTCTGTGTTAAAAAGACCATGTGTTAATCTGGCCTGGTGGTAGTAAATGGGCAAATATAAATATATATATACTTTGTCATTAATTGTTTTATTTTCATAGTTTCCTAAGGACATATATACATACATTTATACTACCCTTTATATATGTATAGATAGATAAATTACTCCCAGGTCCACTTTGGCATGTTACCTGTTAGTATTTTCTCTATGGTTCAAGTAGATCTGTTAAAAAATTATTAGTATTCAATAGGACTATCTGCAATTAAAAAAAAGCTCAAAGAAAAAAATGCACAAAAATTTAAATATGAATGTACAATAAAAACTATTCCATAACCTTTAGGCATAAAATAATCTTAGATGAGTTAAAATGCCATTAAAATCGATTCCTCAAGTCACCAATCCAGAAAAGGGAGGCAACAATGTTAATCAGAAATAATAAAGGACAAACTGTTGGTAATATTTAAAGTCAAATCACTTTTATCTCAGAAAAGCCTGTTTAAACACACCAGCTGTTCAGCCAAATAAGCTAAGGGAAAGTTCCCATAATGTAATGACTAATATGCTGGACTCGACATCAGTAAAATGTAAAGTATATAATAAATATATAATATCACTTCTGATCTAATGGGGTAAAACATGGAAATTAACAAAAAGATCAAGAATTCAGAATTGCATCAAATGTTAATAAATATTAAAAAGATAGAAAGAGATCAACATGGTTTGGTTTGGTTTCTTTGTTTAATGGTATATCAACCTTTGTGGGTTATCTAATGCCAACAAATTTCCAAAAGAATGAAATGACAAAATAATAATTCAAGATACTCCCCAGCATGGACAGCAGAATAAGAACAGTCTATCTTTTTGGATTGAATATTGGGTTCAGTTTGATTGGTTTGGTTTGGTTTCTTTGTTTAATGGCATATCAACCTTTGTGGGTTATCTAATGCCAACAAATTTCCAAAAAGAATAAAATGACAAAATAATAATTCAAGATACTCCACCGCATAGACAGCAGAATGAGAACAGTCTATCTCTTTGGATTGAATATTGGGTTCAGTTTGATTGGTTTGGTTTCTTTGTTTAATGGCATATAAACCTTTGTGGGTTATTTAATGCCAACAAATTTCCAAAAGAATGAAATGACAAAATAATAATTCAAGATACTCCACCGCATAGACAGCAGAATGAGAACAGTCTATCTCTTTGGATTGAATATAGGGTTCAATTTGATTGGTTTGGATTCTTTGTTTAAAGGCATATCAACCTTTGGGGATTATCTAATGCCAAAGCCATCCTTGTAGGAGAACAGTAGTGGTATTATTTAACCCATATCATGTGGGAGGTCAACATGGATGAGAGAGCAAAGATTAAGAGAAATAAATGTGGAAGAAGAGGATGCATAGGGAAAATAAAGGATAACATATGGTAGGGAAAAAGGATTGTTGGTTGACTGATGCACAATCAATAATAAATACAATAGAAGATCAAATAGATGAAGATAAAGAGATATGGGGGAGTGGTTGTTGATAAGATTTTCCTTCCTTCAAAGTAAGAGATATCAATAACTTCTATAATATCTCTTACTTTGAATGAAGGGAAATCTTATCAACTAAAATTAAAGATGAATGGAAATATTAGTAAAAATTGATAACAATAATGACTGAGAATACTAATTCAAACAGACATATTTGATAGGACACATGTGTTACTGAATTTTGCAAATATCAAACTACACTATTAGATGGCTGTTTTGCCCTCATTCAAAGAGAGCGATTAAGTTAATCTATACATATATAAAGGGCAGTTGTGTGTATGTATGTCCGGAGGAAACTATGAAAATAAAATGATTAACAATATATACATATTCACTGTCACCAGAGTTTATTTTTTGAGCAAAAATAATGAAGATTTGATTTATATTTATGAAGATAATAAAAATAAAATTTGAATGATAAAAGCATAGAATTCTTTTTTTTGTATTTAATATTTTAAATAGTAGACATTCATTTTTCTTTTCAAAGTGGCTGAATCAACACAATGTATTTTTTGTAGAGATTTTAATGGGGCATCCTGCAAGGATTCAACTCTTAATTCAATAATAGCAGATCTGCGAGACTAATTTTTTTTACATTTAAATTTAAAAAAAAAATGAAAAAAGAATAAACTCCCATGCGCCTTCACCAGAAGAATCCTCTGCACATGTGCAAATAAAAGGACCCACTTCCAACCCCCAAGAGAACCTCTCAGCCATTCGAATTTAGGCCTTAAGTGTGTCTAGTTGCCACTACTGACCAAGGAGATATTTCCTTGCCATATAGTGGCTATGAATGGTGAATAAAGCCTAAATCCTAAAACCACTTTTTGTCTTTATTGTCTCTTCCTTTTTTGTTTCTTGAATTCTTTCCTTTTCAGCATGATGACCAAATAAGATGGGGTTAAAAGCAAACTCTAAGAACATGCAACAAGAATAACCACAGCCACCTTTTTAACCTAAAACATTAAACCACTTGCCACCCCATAATACTCTCCTTCTTTTTTGATACACTTGGTTCAGTAGTCTAGAATCTAGTATTTTCCCTCCAAGAAGAAGGTATTTCAGTTATGCACCATACCTTTCATGTCTTCATTCATATGTCATGCTTTTCTAGCCCTATTTCAACTTCTCTATCCACTCATCAAATTTGTAATCAGCAGCAAAAATGGTCATCAAAAACACTCTTCCCAAAAATTCAACCTCTATTTGCTCACCCCCACCCCTACTATTATTATAGAATTAACTTAATCATTCACTTTGAATGAAGACAAAATAGACGTCCAATGGTGTACTTTGATATTTGCAAAATTCAGTAACACATGTGTCCTATCAAATGTGTCGGTTTAAATTAGTATTCACAGTCATTATTGTTATCAATTTTTACTAGTATTTCCATTCATCTTTAATTTCAGTTGTTGTAATAACTTCTATGAAGAAAAGTTAAAAATTATCTGCACTTTTGGGGATATGACATCATTTTAGGTTGGTTCCGTGATGGTTTTTCAAAGAAAAGTAACAATTTTAGGAGTTAAAGTGGTGTAAAAAAAATAAAATAAAGTCGTCAAGGCGGCCTAAAGTTGGTATCAGCCAGTCAGCGAGGAAGTCTATCCCCCTTTTACTAGCGCTAGACAGAGGAGATTGTTTTTTGCATCTGAGGTGGAGCGCCACACCTACCATCAGCTCCTTACTTTACCACACAGATCCCTGTGCTACTCATACGCTGAGTTGGCGAGGACCGGTATCGAACTAGGAACCTTGTGGTTTCTAGCCGAACGCCCTACCGACTGAGCTAACCTGGCCCCTTACAGTGATGTAATATGTCAAATTATATGTTTTCTGGGTCCCTACTATCAAGCAATCCAATATATTCATCTCACAGGATTAGAATAGGCTTTTTTTTTTCCTAAGCAATCACTCATCTATTTATAAGTAAGTAAAGTCGTCAGGGTGGCCTAAAGTTGGTATGAGCCAGAGAGTGAGGGAGTCTATCCCCTTTTTATTAGTGCTAGACCAAGACGATTGTTTGGGCGTCTGAGGCAGAGCACCGCACCTACCATCAGCTCCTCACTTTACCGCACATATCCATGTGCTACTCATACACTGAGTTGGTAAGGGCCAGAATTGAACCAGGAATCTCAAGGTTCCCAGTCAGACACACTACCAACTGAGCTAAACCAAAAATTCCCAATAAAGGTAAATAATGGCTGTATTCCTTTTAGAAGTCAATCGCAGATGAGAATGACGTCACTCATGTCGTTCATCAGTTGTGGACACTCTGGTGGCTAATTAATTCAATTCTGGACTTGTAGATGTGGTCACACACATATTGCAAGGGAAATTTCCATCTGCATTCTGTGGTGCATGATGATGAAGACTGTACATACAACATGACTGTAAATGCAATATGAAACTCTTACAAGGTCAAATATTTAACACATTCACTTTAATTTGAATTAGCACAAAGAATCCTTAAGATATCCTACAAAACAATTTTATCACTAAACAGAAATCAGATACATTGGATTGATAGATTAAAAAATAAATAAATCTATAGCTTTATTTTATTTATTTATTTTTTTTTTTGTGTGTGTGTGTGTGTGTGTGTGTGTGTGTGTGTGTGTGTGTGTGTGTGTGTGTGTTCACCTGGTAGCTATTATGAGAAAAATATATTTTGCTTTATATTTTTTCTTAAATACATATGAATTGCTGCTACTTCTGTGGTTCTTTAATATCCAATTTATTTCATATACTCCTCCCCCTCTAGCACTCAGAAATGTGACCTGGTTTCTCGAGGCCATATGGCCCCTGCTTCAGGATGTGTTTTAAAGCAAGGTGACTTCAATAAACGTCATTAATAAAGAAGTATTGTTAAAAAAGTCAGTCTCTCTCTCTCTCTCTCTCTTCTCTCTCTCTCTTCTCCCCCTCTCTCTCCATCTTTTTCTCTCCCACTCTCTCTCTCTCCTCTCCCCTCTCTCTCCTCCCTTTCTCTCTTCTTTTAAAATTCAATTTGTTGTGTAAATCTTGATGCTGATGGTCATGTATAGTAAACATCAGAAAAGAACTGCAACAGAGTTGGTCAATACTAAAGTTCTTAAAGAAATAAATGAAGAAAGGCACTTTTCCTTTTTAAATGTTATGGCTCTGATACTATACGATCCTGCCAGAGAGCAGCCATTGTGTCCAATAAACAAATAAAATCAACCCTTTTATTCTTTCAGCCCATCAAACCCACAATCTCTCTCCTCTCTCTCTCTCTCTCTCTCTCTCTCTCTCTCTCTCAAACTCACCTCCATCTCTTACCAAACTCTAGTCACACAGCTATTTCCTTGATTTTCTCCCTTCCACCATCTTCTTCCCTCCTCTCTGCTTCCTATCTCTTTTCAAATTTACCACTCCTCAACTTTTTCTAACTCCTATCTTATTTTTCTCAAGAGTTTTCTTTCTATTCTTACAGATTTTTCAGCTCTTTCTTCTTTCTTCTTCTTCTTTTCTTTATCTTTTTTTTTAATATCCTAATTCCTCTCTCCATGACAATCTCTGCTCATAACACATTCTACATTTCACTCACTTCCTGATTTTTTCTCTTCTCTTCTTTATCTTCCTCTTCTCATGTAAGTATTTCAATGAACATGGGAAGATCAACAAAGGAAGACAATCTATGTAGATGACCCAGCAGTGCATATGAAAATCTGTTTATTGGCTGTCTTGCTTTACCTTGGCTTCTATAGACCCCAGGCTCATCTGAGCCAGAGTAAAACATGGACAAAGAACTCAGTCAAATATAACTTACTTGATAAACCAAAACGCAAAGGCCAAAAATATTTACTTACACAGGGGAATGCTAAGCATCGAAGTAAACGTTTGTATTGGGTTTTTTATTGACACTGACAAGAATCTCACGTTTTTCAATGAACGAATCTAAGGAGAAGAGCACTGCCAAGAGATTGGTACACTCTTTTATAACTTCATTTCAGACTTGATTGAATAAAATAAAAAAATAAAGGTCTAAGAGGTATAGTGTTACTTAGTATAAAGTTGGTTTCTTGGGGTTCTTTTTTTTTTTTTTAAAGAACAAAATTCAAATTGCATCTAGAATTACATTTGCCTAAAACAGCCTAATTGTTCATCTTAGTACAAAGTTGTCCAAAAGTCTTATCATCCCACATATTGGTTTAACTTTCAATATTTTTTGTTTTAATGAATTGAATATATAATATCATTAATCACAATACATAATATTGATAATATAATTACTTTATAATATATTATAAGTAATGATATTATATTTTATGATATCAAAACAAAAAATAATTTTATTATTTTTGTTTTAATAATATGATATACAAGGTGTGTCATAAAGTATCAAGATTGAAGCTGTATTTACCAAGATAGAAATGAACAATGAATGGAATGTTTAATTTTTTTCAGAATACAATATGTGCCAAAAAGTGCCCAGTTTTGAAGCCGTATTTACCAAGATAGAAAATGAACAATGAATGGAACATGATTTTTTTCATAATTCAAGATCTGTCACAAAGTACAAAAAATGTCAATACTTTTTTGACACACCTTGTATAATATCATTAATTATAAGACATAATAATCATAATATAATTACTTTTATTATATATTATAATAGTTTTATATTCTATGTTATTAAAGCAAAAAATGATAATTTCATTATTTTTGTTTTGATAATATGATATGATATAATTAATGATAATACATAATAATGATATGTTTATTATGTCACTCTTTGCTAGTTTTTCACACCAACATAATCTGATGGTCTTTCACTGGATTCTGAGTGGCAACAAGTCTCCTCAGGTACACACAACTCAATCTGGCCTTCTGGCTGGGATAAGGTGAACCATCTGTATCTCAAAGTCCAGGGAATTTATGTATTCATTCTCATGAACGGATTTCTAGTTTGTGCATAATCCCATTTTGTTGTATGGTCAAAAATTTAGTTCTTGCACAATTCTCCAGTGAACACCTTCTCATACCAATCAATGCTTGTTTTGGTATCTCTTGTTGTGTTAGCTGTCTCGCATTCAATTCCATTCATTGGTTGTCATTTGATCTATCTACCATCTACATTCTACATATTTGGTTTTTACTTTTCTTCTGCTGCCAGATGTTAGGACCATCATGGTTTCTAAATTTTGAAAGACCCCGACATACAGCACTGACACATACAAATAAAACTCAGTATTGCCACATTTCGACAACAACTTCACATGATTATTTTTCTTTAATCTGTTGATCACGTCCCAACAAAGGTAAGTTTAACAGGAAACCTTTAGGAACACTTTTTCAAATTCAACAATGGCAAGTCAGGATTAGCCTTTTGTAAAATTAACCACAATGACAAGTAGTAGTAGTGCTTTGTATACTCAATTACTTCTGTATCCTCAGCTATTCAAGACATGAAATACCAATATCCCATTGGCTCTGGTCACTAGTCACTTTTATATCCTCAGAGGCGGTAATTCTGTAGGTCATTGTGCCCTGTAGACATCTCCATTATTATCAGCGTCCATTTCTACTCCTGTAATTTTTAGTTCTTTAAATTATTCTGAGGATGCAAGCAGTTATTGCCAGCAATTTCTGTTTCTACATCACTGTAGCTTCCAAGACAGAGCGAGGGCTTATGGTGGTTTCAACGTAAGTGTTGTATCATTGCTCAGTTTATCGAGTGATTGAGATTTTCACTGTAGCATGATGTGTCTGCCCCAAGCTTCACAGTAAACAAATTCACTGATGAAGACCATTCCTTGCTTCAAGTCTTTTGCAGACTTATTGAAAAAACATTGAACAATATCTTCATCTGGAACTGTATGGGGTGGAAACTGATTTATAGTTATTTTCCTCGGTTATTTCTACTATCAGAAGCTATCCTGAAGAAGATAACAGTAGTGTGGTAATATTTAACCCAATAGCATCAGAGGGATCAGAGTTCATACCTTTCCCAGAGTATTATAATCCAAAATGAATAAGTAATGCACCACTTGTGTTCCAAACGTTAATTCTAACAATGTCGGCAGCCAGCACTAGTTACCCACTTCGTGTTATAGGTAAATGGCCAACCAATTATCACACACAAAGAGACAGTGCGATATACTGTAATCAATAAATGATGAGATGGCAAGTCAAATACTTGTAGAATTTATTTATGTTGAGCAGGAATTCACTTATCATACTAACTCCCCTTGTGTATCTGACAGTTTATTTATAAGAAGACTGCAATCATTCTTTTTATAGTCTAGAGGCCAGTGGGCGTACGGTACATTCCATTATAACAACATCCAAATGCCATCTAGGACAAGTTTTTAAGTTTTAAGTCGTGGGAATACTCATAACTGATTGAACTTTTTCCCCTATATAGTTTTATAAGCACACTTCATGAATTTATCTTAAAACTAGAACCACATCTTCTAACGATAAGTGTCTCAACATTTCATTAATTACAAAAAAAAAACATTAGTTGTTTGTATGGAGGAATTATTAGTGCAGCTCAAAGAATCTCTTTTCTTGCTGCAACAGACAACACTTTTTGCTCTCCTGTTTATGTCCTAACTTATTAACATTTCACTTAACTCTTATAAAAAAGTATAATAGTCTGTCTTACATTAAAATAATATAAACTTTCCCTTGTCCATCATAATCTTTCCTATCAGCTTTGTCTGTCTGTCTGTCTGGTCTGTCTGTCTGTCCTGTTCTCTGTTCTGTCCTGTCCTGTTTGTTGTTTGTTTGTTGCTTCTTGTTTCTTCTCCTTCCCTTCTCCTTCTCGCTACCTTCTTCTCTCTCATTCTCTCTCTCTCTCTCATCGTCGTCTTCCTCTCTCTCTCCTCTCCTTAATTAACGCATGAATATTCCTTTAATAGTTGGCACTCGTGTATACGATTACGTTTTTTAATTGAATAATACAAAGTGTGTGAAATGAGAATTAATTCCGAATGTTCCAAAACTCTCTGCATGATGAGAGAATCTCTTGCTTGATTGTTTTGATCTTGATCGGTCGATCTTGTCTGTCAACCTACTCGCCGTTGTTGGGTTCTATTCTTAGTGTTTGCAGTAAATATTTTTTTTTCTTTTTCTGCACATATAATATGGCTTTTAAGCTCTCTCCCTTCATCAATTGAAATAAATAAATTAAACTTATAACTTTAAGTACTATTATGCACAGACTCACAGCAATCTGATCAAGTTATTTTTTCAGTTCTCAAGCCTACAGTAGGTCTTTGTGATGCCATGCTCAACCTGTGATGTGACCAAAATCCTGCGTGACTTTAGGTTAACCACTCTAGGAGGAGGACAAAGGCCGCATCCCCAAAAGACCTACTGTATGCGTGAATTACGCCAGAGGGCATCCCACCTAGTGGGAGACACCCTTGCACTTTTAACATGTCTGAGAGACAAGAGACATGCAACACCAACACAACACCTAGGGCAGTCTTGTGTAGAAGACGTGCGACCTTGTATCCTCTTCCTCAAATAAGGACACGCGAAAAGGAGAGAAAAGAGCAGGAAGAAGGCTCGCGCCAGTAAAAAAAGAGGCATAAGGAAGGAGAACAACAGGCATCTCCAGCACAGCAACACTGTTTGTTTGCAGTCACCCTCGCACCAGAGTATTGCCATCAAAATTGGACTGCTCAGATTGCAGATAAAAAATTTTTATTTTATTATATGCACTAGTGACACTATGCTATTTTCAATATAGTTAGACAGAGGATGCCAACCATTGCTTTATAGTAACTATTCTTAAGACACTGAGTCACAAACTTTGTCATGTTTCCCTGATGCTATTAGGAGGGGGTCTATAGAAGAAATAGGATCCATGAGGGATCTACTCTAATTGTCTTTGTTTGTTTATTGTGTTTTACGGAACTCCAATCTCCGGTGGCATTTAACGTGTCCGAAGACAGTTTTTAATAAATTCTTCATAAAGGATACTCCTTTTTTTTTTTTATGATCACCATTTTTTAATTTAGACCCAAAGAATGGGACCGCTTCCGACTTCTGCTGACCGCTCTCCTGCATATCGCTTCATGTGTGTTCGAGTCCTGCGGTCATGCTTACACTGTATGAGCCCATCCGCTACGTCACAACAACCCAGCTCCGCATTATCAGGAGCCGTCCAGCCCCGTACCGGCCGCTACTTACTCGCACGCTAATATACCTGAACACTAACCCACCCGCTCCCGCGCCCCTCGACACCGCATCGGTCCACGATCACAGTTGACCTTTATAACTTAACCGTGTTCACGGGACCCCTTGCCTCTCCATCCCCAACCTCAGACGCTGGACCGATTCAGTGTGTTATACACGCCCTGCTTCACTATACACCATCCAGCCTCGCCTCCCCGTTTTCTTCTCCTAGCCTACTCCCGCGGCTGCACTTTCTAATGCTCGTGATCTTCAACTCGCACTCCTCGTGACACTCCCCTGAACGCGACTAACACGTGCTGTTAGTTGCGTGTACTCGCGTACTCTGGAGTTCAGAGTGGCCCTGAGAGAGCAATGTGTGACAGGGTACCTTCAGATTCTCAAAACTCGAAATACTCTTCACCTCTCAGATAGAGAGGTTTCAAGCATCGACTCCCAGCTCATCGTGCGTGACTCCACTCGAGCCTAACCGCTTCTCTATCGCTAACTAGTCGAACATGCGAATAAGAAAAAGAGTGGGGCTGGCTTCTAAGGCTGTTACGCATATTGTGCGCTTCATATACGGTGTTAGGGGTGGTTGATGATTGACAGAATTGATCATTGGGCCTTGCCGCCGGGGACCTTTCGTCAACTGGCTGATCTAGTTCTCCAGTAACGCGTGCCACATAGCCGCGTAGTAGCTTGCATGTCTATTGGATGCACTCCCTACTTCAGGGTGTTCCTTATCCCTCGTGCGCCACCCCGGCCGACATAGACTCTCATTAGGAAATTCCTTACCCACTCCTGCCAGAGGTGCGAGTCCAGTTCGTGTACTTCTAACTGCCCACCGACTGCACAGCGTTTCTCTTGTAAGCAATTCAGTTTTGGCAAGAACACGGATGTTTTTGGCATCAAAATTAAATTCCAATAGGGTTTAGCATGCCATAAAATCAACACCTACAAGTAATTTTGCACTTGTAATTTCTGGCTGCATGTTTAGGCAGTAATTCTTTTCAGGTGCTGTACTTACATTTGTACTATGCACACGTGCATGCCAGATATAAGTTCTTATTTTGTACCAGTGTGAAACTGACAGTGTATTTTATGATGTGCATGACAGATGCCCTCTACTTGCCCTTGCAGGTGAGAGTCATTACGTTGTCATTTGTAAGGTCGAAAAAAAAAGAATCTTTTAACACTGAACTCAATCTGCTTGTTCCACTGGTACCTTGAATGGCGTGACAAAGTACAGTGACACTAAAAATTTTCTCACTGCACTTTGTACTTGCTACCAATTTAAAATTCTCAACAACAACAATCAGTACATGTCTCTTGATACAGACATTCTTACCCAGGTTTATTTTTTTTCTTATTTCTTCTTTAGATCGTTTTGTGTAGTTTTTATATTCGCTTGTTTTTTTATTTTTGTAAAGGAAAAAAAATCTATAGAGATTATACGAGGCACAATCACTAGAACTTTCTTTAAACCTTTCCCTGTGGCGCTCTTTGCTTGATTTTTCCTCCTTCTATTTCCAATGTAACGTCTTGCACTTTCTTTTAGACAGATGAGAGGTAAACTGTTCTGGTAAGAAATCGTACCAGTATCTCTCTATTCTCAGATTAATTTCAAGCCTGTTTGGCACTGTCGTTAGCCATATTTTCCGGTATTATTCAAACCATTTTTCAGGTGACTTGATATTAGTTCTTGTATTGCTCATGACATTACCTAGCACAATGCAGCTAGAACTATGTGGCATTTTTGTTTAGTCGTGTTAACATGTCACTAATTGTAACAAGCAGTCAACTTTGTGAGTCAGTAATTTCTAATTCACGTCTGAACCTCATAAGTCTTATTTCCAATTGAGTCTAACTACTACAAATGATCTACTTGTCAATAGCACTACATCCCCCTACTTCTCTCTCTTTGCATACCACTCAAGCATCAAATCCAATTTCTGAAAATAGATGAGAACTCAAAAATCATTTTGTTTGGGTTGTACATTCCTCATAGCACAAGCAAAACATTGCACCAATTCTGTGTGAACTTTTTGTGCTGTATAAAGATTTCACTAATTTAGAAAATATACAATCTAGTTTGTATTCAGTATTTGTATTCACTCCGTGACTCCTTATTACATTTCAATCAAGTTACACTATTAATAATGAATTATAGAGTACTTTCCACCTTATCGTTATTTATGTATTTATCTATTGACTCAATCCATATTTACAGACTCTTCTAATAATGTACGGGCCACAATACTATATATGCGCTGTTGGATACTCCCCTGGATTGAGTTTATATAATAAAATAAAACTATGGCTCTATTTCCTCTTAAAGTGTTAGGGGGATGTTCAAAAGTATTCGAGCAACTGAAGCTCTAGATTTGACTCAGCATTATAGAATCATGAACCACCAGTATATTGAAATTTTATTTTTCTCGTAGACAACTTACTCCCCCTTGCCATCCCAAACATTCCACTTCTCCAATTGGTAAAATACATCACTCACTTGGAAGTAAGACATGTACTCAAAGTCTCATATTCTTGTCCAGTGGGCTACGATGTAACAAAGATATGGTTCGATCTATAGTCACCCTTCGTTTGGAGGACTACTAAGACATGTAACCCACACGTGAAGCATGACTACGATACGCAGTGATTGCTGGAAAACCCAATACAAGTCCATGATTTCTTATCTGCCCTTTACCTTGCAATTCTCAATTTTATGTTTCCTAAGTGCAACTGGTTACACTAAACCATGGTTTCAGAGGCATATCTGCCTTCCCTATATTTACCCATAGCTGATGGAAAACAATAGTTGAATACATTATCTTTCCAAGGTGTTCAGTGCTATTGTGAATCCCAAACAGCCTCATCATGAGTTTCTATATTATATTATATATATAGTATATATAAAATATAAGCGGGACCGGTTTAGGTCCAGTCCAAGTTTAGAGTGTTCGGCTAGATAACCACAAGGTTCCCTGTTCCCGGTCTCCGGCCCCGCCCGCCACCAGCGTCAGTGGAGTAGTACAGGGAATATTTTGCCCGGTAAGTAAGGGCTGATGGTAGGATGTAGCGATCCACCTTCAGAGTGCAAAAATAATCTCCCCTTGGTATCTCAGCCGCTCTCGCCTATTACCAAGTTATAGCGACTTTCTCGCCTGTCTTGTTTGACCCAGTCTACAAAACGAACACATTAAGGCCGCCCGTGACTTTTTATTTATATAATACCATTATAAAGATTAAAGAACTGGATAACGTTCAGCAGCGACTACTGTCACACAACACAACACACCATAATTATAATATATACTGAAATCATTCTTCTTTCACTAAATCTTATACATTTGTATTACCATATGCTATACCTGACTTATAATCTCAATAACACTCCTCCACTCACATACTCCCACCCATCAAATGCACCATGATGAGTCAGAATCACTACTTATCACCTTCGGGTAGAGAGCCACATCTTGGAGGCACCCTATATCACGTCAAAACCCATACACCTACCAGCATCACCCGCATCTAGAACTGCCGCATCGTCGAACGCATCCCATATTTACTCCCTCCCACGCTACAGTACGCACTAATCCTTACTATAACTATATATCTTACACATCGAAACTAACCCATTATGCTTGACCCCCGCTCACTCTCATATGCCAATTATCATTGCACAACATCCTCCGGCATACGAACCTCGTCAATATCCTAAGCATCCCACACCGCTCCTGCCACCCACAAGCCTCAACATAGGTCTCCCTGACTATCACATGACTCGTATACCTCATCACCTACCCAGGCCTCTCCTGTGTGAGTCACGCATGCCAATGCCTATGTTAAATACATCATTTTTGAAATATAGTTTGGTGATACTAATCCACAGACATCTACTACTATGGAGTGTCTCCTCCTGTTTGAACTCTTCCTGTTCGTAGCCATAGAACTTCATACACCTCGATACTATCTCTCTCTCTCCTTTCTATCTGTATATATCGTTCGATATGCACACACAAACGTTACGGACATAGTCTAATCTGCAGCACTAACTACTGCGCTGCGTCCTCAGATCGAAGCCAGCAGACCTGCCGACCATCTCGATCCACCCTAAACCATACAGCTCCTAACGTAATATTCTTCACATAGCTCTCTTACACCGGTCGGCTAACGCTCTACACCATTGTAACACAAATCCAAACAAGCACCTGATTCTTGCAGCTCAATACTAAGAGTTTACCTGACAACCCTCTAACCCTAATCTAATGGGACATTATCAATTCTCTCCTCGGCTCAAACAACGTCGCTCATCACTACTCTCCTCGTGGTCTTACTCTGAGATAAACCGGCTATGCAAAAGAATAGATTAACAACAATCTACGCAGTAGTTGTTATCTCATATCCTTGCCAGGCACTTCATTAAAAAAAGAAACAAAAATCATTTAGAATCGATCTGTGTAGATGTTAAATTTTATCTGAACCTGTCATTTCTGCTCTCGCTCTGTTAACTATATTTACTCAGCGCTCCCTACCGTTAGACTTAAGACCAGGAATACACATGTTAAATTCGCGTATTCAGTATGAACATTTTTATAACAACTGCTATGCTAATAGGTTTCATACATGGTTGTAAAAACCAAACCACGTCCAACAAACCATGACCTGGCTAGCCTGCTCTCAGTCACAAGTGACACTAAAAAAAGGTGGTAATCATGAATTACTATCTCTGTGTACAAACTGAAAGACCTTGATCAAAGTGTTAGTATACATGCGATACACACTATACACACTAAACTACCAAGCCAGTCAATCAAAATGCTTGGAAATAGACATCACCATCTCCACAAAGCTAGGAATTGCCGAAGCTGCTATATAACATGTATGCACTCCCCCCCTCTCCACACACACCTCTCGGTTCCATACTTTTGTCTCAGTTGGGCTTAGTGCCTACAACGATATGCCGTCGACTTAGCACACCTGTTACTACTCTTACAGCTTAGTATGTTAAGACATAAACAGGAGAATAATGTTATTGATTTCAGTATCGAATAACCTAGCTATGCGATTCATATGTTAGTCAAACAAACCACGCTCACAACACCAACCAATCAAACCAAACGTGTTAGATTGGAACATCAACTCACAATTCGACCAGCAAGCTGCTGACTAGCGTCTCAGTCACCAGACAAAAAAAAGAGCCGATATAACTGAATATTCCTTGTAGCCCAAGTGAAGGATCATGGTGCAAGTGTTCAGCATATAACAGCTTGATACAAATAATATACACGACTGAACCACAGCTAGCCACATCCAACAGATTCAACTCGGTGAATATAGACCTCACCATTCCCAAACTTCTACGAATAGCCCAAACCTGCTATTTAAACCACTTACAAGTTGGATTCCTGGAAGCTGATCCAATCCTGCAAACTCATGTTAAAATACTGATCAGTTTCACTACAATCCTGACAATGTCTATTGTCATTACCATGAGAGGTCTCAATGCCAACATCCAGAATCTGACACCAGAGCCTGTTGATGGAGGTTCTTGTGACAATGGTCATTTCTCCATCTACAAAAGAACTATCTATCTTGGTCATTTTTTTTTATTGTACAAGCCCCTTCCTGTACTATCTCATGGACTACATTGATTCAGAGCTGAATCCTAAACCTCGCCCCCGGGGACCTCGGCAACGTCTTGAATCAAACCCACCGAACCACACCAAACTTAGGGACATTTCCTAATGATGGTGCCTCAACATACTGAACTGTAACTTGCCACATCACGTCAACTGAGCTTGATATTCTAGTCGTATATATAAGATTCGACTTTCGACTAATACTCTTGGGTATAAGGTATGTAAGCCCTCAACCCCCAGACTATGCCATAGGTTAAATAGATATCTATACTGTTCTTTCTACAAGGATGGCTTTGCCATTCAAATAAACCCATTATATGTTGATATGCCATTAATCTACACTTGCGGCAAAGATATGAAGCCCCTCACCCCTCAGCCTACTAAGCGATTAAATGTACTATACCTGTTCTACAGGATGGCATTTGGACAGTAAATAACCGATGCATGTTAGATATGCCATTTATCACTTTGAAATACAGATATGAAGCCCTCTCTACCTCCGCTATAGGTAATTGTCTTACCTACTGTTCTTCTACAAGGATGGCTTGACTAGTTTAAATACCGTATTGTGTTGATATGCCATTCCTACACTTGAAAGTATGTAAGCCCACCCTCTAGCTACTAGGTATAAATTAGTTACCGTCACTACTGTCTTCTTCTACAAAGGTATGTGCTTTGACATTAAAATAACGCTACTGAAAGTGTTGAGTATTGCCATTAATACACTTTTTGAAGAAAAGATCATGAGCCTCCTCCCCCTCAGCTATAGGTTACAATCAATACTTACTACTATTCTTCTACTTCAAGGATGGCTTTATGAATTATTATAACATGAATGGTTGATATTGCCATGAATTACACTTTGAAAAAAACTATGAAAGCCCTCAGCCCCTCGTTACAGGTTAACATCAGCTTACTACTTCCCTGTTCCCTTACAGAGTGGCTTTGCATCCATTAATCATCCACTAATCGCAACATGCACTGCTTGATATAGCCACCCCATACCACCAAATTAAACCACTCCTGATCTTACAAAATACTCGTACTAGTTTAAACAGTTTTATTGATCAACTCCACTTAATTGGTTACTAAAAAATCTCCCATCTCACATTTGTATCATCATTTCTCTTAAGACTCAGGAGATCACCAACCCTTCTTTTCCCGTGTGGGCCAGATAATTGAAAAATAAACGATGTTTCAGGCGCCACATTATGATTATGTTCATCTTGCTAGCCGATAGGAAAGCCCTATGAAAAAGATGTAAAACAAATTATGATCATTCTCCATCGTTTATTTCATAGAAGTGTGGTACTGTAAGATGCTTACAACAAAAACAAAATTTACCAATTTTCGCGTTCCATATAACAATCACCAGTACCATCTGACAGGCCTGAATATCCCTTGCCATCGTGGCTGTTAGTTCTGGTGACCCCTACCTACTAATCATTCGTGAGATCACCTAACATGTTCATTGTGATGTTTTTTCTTCTTTTAACGTCATGTTTTCCAAAGGCTCATCTTATTAATAATGGGATTCGCTTTCGGTTTTTGTAACAAATTACATCACTGCTTACGTTTAATTACCCAAAATCATCACCGTCATAAATAGAATTAATACACTCAAAATTGAACATGCAACATTAGACAGTCCCTCATTGTTTTTTAAAACAAGTTTAATAATACATGATGGTATTATATAATCGCTATATAATAGTTTGTTTGTATTTTACTACTATTAAAGTTTACATTTCAATTGTTTTATTTTTAATCCTTTAATGATTTGTGATTATGATTTTATCTACTAGGTAACAAAACTCCGTGACATTGAATTTTTTACTCCACCTCAGGCAATATGTTTCAACTCTATTTTACATATTTTTTTATTTCTGTTCTAGTTAAATATATATTATACTATTATTTTTATATAGTTTTTTGTTTCTCTATACCCTTAATAGTAATCCATTTAAGGAACGTATTTGTAAAAGCAGCTAATGGGATCCAATAAACAAAGATTATCTAAAGCATAAAATGGTGAATCACCCCAAATCTAGTGATGTATGTTTAGCACAGAAAACTTTATTCATATCAGAAATAAGAAAGATTTGGAAAACAGCCTAAAACATATTGTTATTTTCAGAAAAGAAAGGTTACATTAGATCACTTTAAAGATTACGGTGTATCTTTTCTATATATTTATATATTTATTTATATATATTCATTAGCGCTTGGGAAAGGTATGCATCAACTATTCTCCCTCCAGCTGAGATAAATTTGTAGGGCGGACTCGATTCCTTACATTGGTTAAGCAACCACTCTAGAAGAAATCTCAATTCAAAATCTGTAAACTACTAAGAAATTGACTGTGTTAATCCTATCATGCGTAGGGGTTGGTGCTATATATTAATTATATGTATAATTACTATATATTATCATGTGTTCGCTCATGGAGCGAAATATGTGCGCTGATTTCTGTTTTTTTGTTTTTTTTGTTGTCTTTTTTGAACAACAAGAAAATATTTCTTTATAGTGTCAGAACAGGAAAACTGATATGCGTATGCCTTTATCTTCTGCTTCTTCTAGTTTGAAACTTCATATTAGGTAAGAAAGAGTGTGGAATCTTGTCTCGCCATAAGCTACCAAGAGCTTCACAATTGACATAGGCTGCTTTGTATTTCACACCCGTGCTAAGATACCTCTTGGGAAAGGTTATGGATCCAACTAATTCTTCCTCTATGCTATGGTTGAATAGTCAAGGCAGAGAATTTGGCTTCTTTAATCTTTGATGTCAAACCTAATCTAGGAGAATGGAAAGTCCTTAGAATTTTACAAAGCAGTTGTTATGACCCTGTTACTAGTTTTGTTTTACTTACTAATGTTGTGATAATATTAGTGCATATGGAATACTCTCACATTCTTTATCACCTCATTGTGTTGTCAATGAAATATTCCACACTCTTCACCCATGTGTTTGTATTGAAATATTTCCTACAACCTCTCTCACTGTTAGTTGTACCTGGCAATATTCCAACATCTCTACTCTCACAGCGTATGATCGCTATGAATGTGAGAATCATTTACACTCTCTTACCCATGTGTTTGTAATGGATATTCCACCTCTACTCGTCATCCATTGTGTACCTAGTAATGGGAATATTCACACTCTTTTCACCAAAATGTGGTTGTAATGGAATATTCCCACTCTCTTCTCACCATGTGTTGTAAGAACTTCATTCACACTCTCTTCTCACCCATGGTTTGTTTTATTGGATATTCCCTCTCTTTCACCATGTGTTGAAATGGAATATTCCACACTCTCTTTTCACCATGTGGTCTGACTCCTTTCTATATAAGTGAGGACAGCATTGATGCTGGGGGCTGGCTTTGGGATTAGAGATATACTCTCACACTCTTCCTTGCTCGTGTCTTCATTGTATCTCTCTGCTAATAAAACCCTCTATCTTAAATCTATGAACATGTGACTGTTTCTTCCACCTGACCACAACCTGTCTGATTGTATCCATTTTAAGGAACAACCAGTATCTATAAGAATTTGTGCAAAATTTGAATGTAAGACAGGAATGCTTTTTTTCTGATGCAAACTATTGAGCCTTTGTGAGGAAAATGCAATAGTAAGTTCTTGATAGGGTCGTAAACATCCTCATTGGCACCTTAAAAGGATTGAAACTAGAATATGTAGAATAAAAGATGTCTATAATGTCTATAACAAGTATGTGTGAATTACAAATGCTACCTAATCACACAACACATACATATTATATTTTGAAGAAAATCTGTCGTGGACACTTAATCCCGACAGTATGAAATTTAACATTTTGAAAAACAAATGATGTGTATGTAATGTGAAGAATCTGTTTCGACCAGAATCCGAAATTTCTTTCTCGTCTTTGTTGCTCGTGATGAAGACCAATACTTTATCAATTCTGTCGAACAGATTCTGTCGGCAATTACATAACAACTCCATTTGTTCTCGCCAAATGTTAAATTCTTCATATATATATTTATACACATAAGATAAAGAATGGGTATGCAGCATAAATAATTAATAAGTGCACATTACAAACAAGTAAATATCACAATAGGAGGTTCATTATGTATTTAGAAATATATGATGCAAACAATCCGTGATCAAACCTCTGATCCGTGAATGGCATTGCTTATAATTCCCTAAGCGGTTTCGATTCAGATACAACCTTAATATTGTAAAGAGATAACCACTACAGTCATAGGCACCTCCATACACAATTATATATTTTATATATATATGTTATATATTTATAATAATATTTTTTAATCAGTATATTTATTTAGATATATTTATTAAATTCATTCAAAGAGATACCATTTTACACCACTAGGTTTTCTCTACATATGTAATATGTTATACATATAGAATCTTATGATAAAATATCAATTCAAAACGTTGATCTTGAAATCCATTTGCTATTAACTCTAAGCTTGCCCTTAACATACAACTTGGAATAGTGCAATGAGTAACCATTTCACACCTAGGCGCACTCTACATACTTATAAGTGAGTCTGTATTTATAAAAAATATGATCAAATATCAATTCAAAACCTCGGATTTGAGGATCCATGCTTATAATCTAAGCTTTGCCGTACATACACTTGAATATGCAAAGATATAACCATTCAGAATACACTTGATATTTTCAAAGAGAAGTAACCATTAACTAAGCCCGCGATCAGGTGGCTATCTGAATATCCTATGTTATATGTAAATATATGTATTGTAGTCCAGTTATTCTATTTAGAATATACTGATCAATTATCTGTGAAAAAACCTTACTTGGTCTGAATGCCTTGCTATAATTCCTCTTATTGCTTGCCCTTAAATACCACTTAAATATTTCAAAGAGATAACCATTACACCTAGGTACATCCCTATATGTAAGTATATTAATGACTACACACACACACACATAATATATAATGTATATGTTGTGTGTGTATATATATATAACTTATATACTATAGTATATATATTAGTATTAATAGAACAAACATTTTTTTGCGCATTGAAACAGAAAATACAGTGCTCAATCACAGTTGTAGGAGCTAATCAATTTATTTATTTATTTTTACAATGGTTCATAGATCTCAATGTTTCATTCTCATTCGATCCGCGGTTTTCATGCCAATAGCACTATTCAGGTTTGAGTTGTACATGTGCTTGGTGGAGTTCTTTACTCGATGTCATCATTTTAGGGCATTCACTCTCAAATTTGACATCGAGTAAGAACTTCCACAACCCATATGTCTACACTACTCAACCTGATGAGTGCTATTTTGGCATTGAAACCGACGGTCGTAGACATGATACCTTGATCTATGAAAGTAAATAACATAATATATAAATATATTATATATCACCATTATATATGCTGTTAATGTCCATGAGTTAGTGGCTATACCGTTTTGTGTGGTGACGGTTACGATCGTATGAGATAGCGTGCAGCAAGTATCAGGGTTAAGACCCTTGAGAAAATAACAATACAATGCTCTACATACACCTGTAGTGAGCAAAATTTATTTTAATGGATTAAAGTAACATAGCTCGGTTTCATCGCCCTGAATCCGTCAGGGTACATCGCTGAGATTAATCGAGTTTTCTCGATTAATGTGCAGTTTGAAAATCAGTTCAATACATGAGGTACGCAACTGACATTAATCGAAAAACTCAAATTAATTTCAGTGGATGTAACCCTGACGATTCAGGTGATGAACTCAGAGTAGGTTACTTGTTATCTCATTTTACTAAAACTATATATATATTACTTATATACCTGTCCTCTGTATCAGTTAGCTCATGTATGAATACTAAAGGTATCATTCGTGTGACTGTGTGCTGTCAGTGATGTCGGGTGTCTGTGCGCTTGTTGATGAATATCATTTAATATATATATTGTATTGAAATCCACGTTATTTTATTAGAAATCTATTGATAAAATATCCATTCAAAACCTCAGATTCTGAGAATCCATTGCTATCAAACTCCTAAGCTTTGGCTCTTTAGATAAAACTTGAATCATTGCCAAAGAGATAAACTGAAACTTATCTATTTTGTTGCCTTATTGAACTGTATTCTGGCGTTGTAATGCATGAATCATTTAATAGATGATATGATCTTATTTGAAAATATTCTAAGATATTAACATTCATTTCATTTGTTTTAGTATTTATTTAATTTCTATGAAAAAAGTGTAGAGAAGATAAGTCTCATTAGTCAGCTCACTTCATATGACAGCAAGAAATAAGAAAAGTAAAAATTGACTTAAAAAAATCTCTTAATAATAAAATGATTACTATTGATTTTGACTCTTCTTCGCGATAGCAAAATTGCTTATTCATGTTAAACATTGCTCCAGACAATTTTTGATTTATAAACAAGCTTTCTACAAAGATAAATATAAAATAGATAATGCTTTGCTTGTTTTAACAAGTGAAAAATATGTATAACCTTTGTTTAACAAATGTATCAAGACATCTCTTATCTGGAAATTCTCCAGTATGTATAAAAAAAACATTAACATAACAAAACATAAAAAATAACAAATAAGAACAACGTTTACTCAGATCCTTTAGGATAGCTCCTTATATTATTTGGATTATTTTTGGTCGACTATTGTCCTCATCTTTATTCTTTATACACAATGACATTTCAGCCGATCTTACCCTCTAGCCATTCTTCAGTATTTACTTGTTCAGACTTCAGGAACCTCTGTCGAA